>JAJEKV010000099.1:489584-684151 GCA_021234155.1 Isoetes taiwanensis | reverse complement strand
GGAAGTTACGTATTGCTGGTTTTCAAAGACGACAAAAGATTTGATCGTCATGCTCACAAAAATAATTATGCTAATACAAGTATATTATTAGAGTTATGCGACCTCTTCACTGACAAGTTGGAGGTGCTTTCCTGCCCTTGTTCCTCTCTCGGCTTGAGCTGCTACAATGATATCCACGCCAATAGATCCTCATGGTCTCACATCGTGACAGCGCTTTCCAAATTGATGTGATCCTTTACTCTCTCACGCCACTCGATCTAAGAGGTCATTCATGCTAGGTCATCTGCCTGACCTGTATAGTTCCTGATTTCTTGGAACTCTTTCCGATATGAATGGTTGGTTGCTGCTGTTGAAAAGACTGTCTTATGTATTCGTAAGTCAGTACATTTGATATACACCACCCCACATGGAAACCTTTGGTACGTATAGTCGATGAGATCTCGCTGTCCTTCCGCCATAAGACCTAAGAATTCATCTATTCTTAGCTCCAAAAGTACTGTGGTGTTCCACCCATCATCTCCAAAATGTGGCATTGCATCCACCACTTTGTGGTATGAAAGTATAATTATGGCACCGCCACCTGCCTAGTATTTAAGAATGTAGTCCCACCTCAGGGGGAAAATTAATTTCAAAAACCAAATTCAAATTAAATTCCTATTCTTTGGCCCCTTCATGTTCTTTTTTGTTTGACGCCCTGCTCTTTGGCTCCTCCCTCGTCAGTAAAGGGGCCCAACCATCAGGGATATATGGATGTCAATGAGGTAATCATTCCGGCTAAACCTAGATTTCAGATGTAGAAATCAAGAAGAACCAAGGAACAAGAAATGTTGAAGAAAAGGACCTGTAGGAAAAGTAGAAGAAAAATTGAGCTATGTGACCCAGCGGCATGATCCGTTCATCAAGAAGTGCATGAACGTCAGATGGTCCTTAATTTGGCAATGTCTTTCCACAAAACAGACTAAAAGAATGTGGAGGATAGTACAAAGAAAGAAATTTTTACTCGAGCTTTGAGGGATAAAACATTGGAAAACGCATAGGTGAATAAAAAAAGGATTTGGAAGCTAAGAGCATCGCTATAAGGAGCCTCGACTCTATGCAGACTCATTAAACTCTACTGAAGAATGATCGCTTAGCAGCCTAAGAATAGCTTGCAATGTTCCAGACGACTGCGCGTATTCTCAAACAAGTGACAAAATCAGCCAAGAAGATCTTGGAAAGGTATTAGGTGTTCACCCAAGAAACTCGCAAAAGGCAAAAGAAAAGACAGGGAAAAGATCGATTACAATGGTGGGAAATGGTTTTACAAGAGGGCTAAAAATTCACGCCACTCGATGAACATATAGAAAAGATTCAAAAATTTGGATTGAGAACATCGTAGTGTCTTCTAACACAGCGATGTTAGAACTAGAAGATTGTAGAGAAATGTAAGAGAAGAAATACGATGATCGAGGAATCACAAAGGTTTATTTCGCTATTCATGTTTTCTTAGTTATGGTGCTTAGTGTGGTGGTTATTGTTGTATGTTGATCATGGGGTGCAATCGATGCGATATGAATTGTAGTTGACTCTAGTCCGAAATGCACATTTAATGTTAAAAACTATGAACATGACAGTAATTGAGTACCTCATCGGTGCGTAAATAAAATATTTGAGAATGATAACTAACCGATCCCGAGATACAAATTTTGTTGAATAAAGACAATTTTTGTCGATTCAAGCACGTACTTCTCCGGAAAGTATATATTAAAAATGATCTTAAAATTTGGCTTTTTACAAAATTTGCTTTCCATTGAAAGCCTGTACCCTAGAACTAAATTTGTATGCTGATTTCCTAAGCAACAGTGAAATGCCGTATGATCGTCAGGTTCCAAAATCTAAAATTATTGTCATGACCAAAAGCATCTAAGCTCGCATTACTGCACTTAACAGATGTCAGCGGCTTCCTGCATCCTCGCAACGCACTCGCCAAGAAACACCGCTGCGCAGAGTCGAGCGACAAGTGACAGAGAACAAATATATCACCGCTCTTGCAACAAGCATGTAACATAAGCTCATGGACCTCGCTCTAAGAGCTTCCTCTTCCGCTAATCCGGACGGCATAGCTATTGAAGGCCCAAAGATCCAAATCATGTATGCCTTTAGGTTGATTCGAATTAAAGAAAGAAGGTGGATTTAGGCATATCCACCTTCAGAGATCGTATCACGAGCCTTGGAAATTGTGAGTTGTGTGGAATCAAGAAGTTTCGCACTGCCCCATGGAAGGAAGTATGAGGGAAAGTGAAATGGGAGCATACTGACTGAAAAAGACAACGCCTCGAGTTCTGCAGGAGACTCACCTATCAAGATAATGAGACAACCTGAAGAGCCTTATAAACCGAAAGAGCGCCTAAAAATCTTTCCACTACATAATTTCGTGTACCAATGGTGCAAAATAGCCTTAAGGAGCTTCGAGAATTCCAGATGCATGTCTCTCTTTAGTGGATTTTGTGTAGAACTATACATTCAAGGAATAAGAGAGTGCGCTGATGCTACCGGGTCAATAATCGACAATGCATTTGGTTCAAACAATATATCAAGAGTGACTCAAAGTAAGTGTATGAGATTATCAAGAAACACATTACTATGTATCGATGATAGGAACATGATACTTTGTTCAGGCAACACTGCTTCCATGAAGCACCACAAATATCTCGGAGTGTAGCGAAGGGTTCCAAAGAGACATTATGTGTTTTCGATGAAAAGATCTCAATTCCAAGGCTTCTAGACCATTTTACTTTGTGGTTAGGTACACAAACGCATAATCGATGTCTATATGATGTGGAATTTTTGGCCCAGAATCACGAAAGGTGAATTAATGGCGGCAAAGTTGTCGAGTTGAAGAGATGGTTAAGACAACCGCAGAATATTAAAGTACAAAGAGTATAAAATTGGGTAACGCTTCGCGAAGTGGTAGAAGCGTCGAAGAGATGTTTATTTGTGGAACATCCGGTGGATGAACACATCCGAACCGCAAGAGGAAGAATATAAAAAGGTTCTTTGGGAAGTCAAGTAGGATAGATAGAAAGAAAGCACGTGGGGTGCAGAAAAGGATTTTGGACACTGTGCGCATCCATCAGGTACATGCATCTGGGCCCCTAATCTCCTGTGCAGTTGCAATACGAGGGAACTTTCATGCTTTTGCAGCTACTGCTTGGATGGCATGTGGGATAGTTTTGTGAATAAGCACCGCTGATGTGATTAAACTTGCTATCAGACATCCCAATGTACATGGCCGACATTGAGGACCTGTGAACTAACAGTCCTTGTTCTCTCCAATCCACGATGTTAAAGGTGAGAGGCACTTAGAGTTGGTGATAATTTTGTTGCTGCTGTCTTCAAAGGAAATGATGAGGGTTCAATTTTGGATCATGCACAAAACCAAAATGGATAGTGAGAAAGACTTCAACTCAATGGAACATGGTACTTCGCTTGATAAATAAGCAGAAGGGTGTATTATGCAAAGAAGGGCGCAAGATCAATCGTCACCATAATCTTTGCAAAGAAAGACGCCTAGGTATTAGTATCTACAACACGTATCCGCCCAATCGACTTCACATGCCACGACCTAGATCAAGTTCGATGATGATGAAATGTAAACCATTCAACAGAAGTTTTCGTAACCTGCGGAAGTTTTGTGCTTCAAATGTGAAAAATGAGTTTGTCTTGATTTCTTTGAAGATTTGAATTCTTCCTTAAAACATCGACTTTGTTTGTGAGATGAATTAAATATGAATTCATTGAAATGAATCGAGTATAAATAACAATTATGTACATAAGAAAGATATACATAAGGATTTGGGTATGTACGAGGTGATCGCATGGCACCCACATACTCTCAGTAATACACATGTTCCCCGGCCCAGCTTTTTGTTTCTTCTAATCTTAAACTTCAAGCACACACTCTAACATCAACTAGATCCCGGTCTGAAATGTCCACAACTCAGAGATAACCACACTTTGTCAATAACAGTATTTGGTTTGTCTCACGATTTGTTGACTTACTAGATCAGCAACAATATATCTACTCCTTTCAAGTACCCTCTCACAAATTTGTGCATAAATGAACATATGGCAGGCTGTATGAATGACCATTGGTTTGAAGAAGAGGCGTCGGAAATTACATCCAGGTTGTAAAGTCAAATTATTATGTCCAAGAAATTTTAGAATCAGACTAAAGTTTATGTGTCATTGTGCCACAGCAATAGAGTAAGAATGGAATTAATATAAGTCTGCTCACGGCGTGTCTGAGTTTATCAAAGTGATATATCCTCGGTTTATATCTCCAGGTGAGATACGCGTGGCTTACAATCGAACAGTCCAGTGATGTCCATCAAGAAGCAAAACATGTACCGCACTTATCCACATGTTTCATTGTTTGTAAATTATTTGTGTCTCGGACAATGTCGAGTGAAAAGAGGGTCAAAGAAAATGAAAGGGATGGCTCATCTTGGAGAACTCATAGTATTCCAAGTGATTCCAAATATGCATGTCCATTAACTCAGAGACCACAAATCACAGTACTACCTTGAGAAGAGGAGGATCAATTGACTAACAACTTATCATTTCAAATTGACCACCAGGCCACCCACTCAAAGACCACTTCCAGATGTGTATTTCATTAGATGTGATCAGTCAAGTTTCATCATCTCTAGTTCTAAACACTTCCAGAACATTTACCAAGCAATCCATTCAAATATTTTAAATTGAAAAAGTAAATATGCATACTATAGAAATGTTTTTACTTTGAGTATTATCTTTCAAAGAGTTTGCTAAGATTCATTTTAAATGCATTGGCAGCATTTTCATGTTCCCACATGTTCCACATTTGATGTTCCTTCACATAAGTCAGCACACTTTCTCAAATGCAAGCCTCCAACCATGAAGCTGAGCTACAAAAGGAAATTGGAATCCAACCTGGCTCGGAGCAAACTATTTAGCATCATCAGGTTCTACTGGCTATGTAACTGCTATATCCTACCGGCCATCTATCAACAATGTGTTTGTCACCGGTATCTCCAAATTTCCGTGCACTTTGGACAGATCCTGAATACCCATGACAACCATTTTTTAATTTTGTGAAGCAGCAACCATCCCGATTCCAAAGAAATACCTTCTTATATTCTCTAAAGAACACTACAAGAGGATAGGATTTTTGCTTAAACCCTGTCATTTAATGCTCAGGATTGTCGACGAAGCCTGGCTCGAAGTGACACAATTTATTCAATTGCTGTTTAAACCCTTGGCTATCATTTGTTGTGTCAACTATAGCACGTACTAGAAAAGATCAGAAGAATCTTATATTAGCATTTGTAATATTGATTGTAGAATGTATTATGGAAATTAGATAATTATTAAATTTATCAGCAATTTTAAGGCTAATTGAAACGCTTGAATTTAAAGTTTTGGGTCAACTTTGCTACACATTTTTACATTTTGTAATAATCTTTGTCACCTTTATGTTTGTCCCGTATAGTGTCAAACATATCACATAATGCTTGTCAATATTCAGATTCTAATTTTATGGATTGGGCATTAAAATAGCACTTTAATTCACGTGATTGTGTCAAAACATGATATTGACTTGAATTTCACAAATGGCATCGTGTGTACAACTCCGAAATAGGTATGTTTTCACCTTTAACGATTTCTTCAGATTGCAATCCTTTTAGGTTTACAAAACCTCCACCGGTACACATCCAGATCTACCATGTTATGAAAGTGCGTAAGAACTCCAAATTAGAAGTTGTTGCTCCGGGAGCTGCTGTGTGATGCTTGTTTCGAAATTGTCGGATATCAACATGTGTTTAGTATCCCACTGATAACGTTTTTCTAACAAATTATATAGGCCAAAGAATTTGTTTGTCAATTAGTAAGCACCCTGAAGAATCTATGAGATTTCTCGCCAAGGGTATTTGAAAGATATATTGGTAAAGTACGCCTACACATCCCTAAATTGATGAAAGGTGGTAAGCCCAATGGCTAGTAGAATCACAGCAGCAAGGTTATATGTCAGATGACATTTACATGGCATATGTGATCTTGGCCTGGGCGAGAGCATGATGTGAAATCTCCTCCTCCGTAATTCCCATTTGGGGAGGTACAATGTATGCAGCAAAGTCGCTCAGTAGTGTGTGCGGCACCTAAAGGCGAGGAGGACCTTGGGTTAATCTTCATAGTAAGGTTCTTATCCCAAGTTTATGTGGAAGGTTTTAGGAATGAGCTCAATTCTCTCGGTTACGGTAACGCTTTTATCCATTTCTCTACCTTGCCAGGTTCATAAGTCAAAGTGTAGCAACTCCCTTGGTGCTATATTCTCCAAGCCATATGTCAATGCCTCCCATTCTTAAAGGGCTCGGCGAGTCTGGGAGCGTGTTCACCTTTGTTTGAGATTGATATCTCGGGACACATCGCTTGACATCATCACCATGATGGATCCCGGCTAGCTCCAAGTGCATTATCATCCTATTGCCCAGACACGCGACCCCTATTTCAAAGATGTGGACACAATAGGGGTCTTTCCCGAGAAGCAATCTGCATTTTGATGGGCTGGGCCACAGGTTGTGGCAAATAATCTATGATGATTTTGACTTAAGGGAACGTGATAGATCAATTTGGGTCCTAAGTGGCTAATAATCTCCCACTCCACCACCCCACCTCCTCCTCTCTCCTCAACCGACGTATGTATCCGCTACTAAGGCTTTTGATAATATTTTGTGATGGTAGTCGCATAAACAAAGGAAGAGCTCACGACGATCACCATACTCCACCGAAATAAACACCATGAGTCAATGGCGCATCTATTTAGACCGAGTGGAGTTATCATCTCCTAAAACCGCCAATCTCCGCTTACTCCGTCTATATAAAATATGTATGCATTGAAATAAACTATGTACTTGTATAAGATTGTGTACTCCACATTGTACCTGGCGGCGTCAGTTTCAAGTCTGATAACAACTAAAGTTTCACTACCAAAAACAAAATCAAGAATCCAGGAGGAAAAAGGCACCCCGTTAATTTATGTTTTTTATAATGATATTTTCAACTGCTATACCTTATTTAGTGTATGTATAAGGTCAATAGCGAACCTCAAATCCCTAAAATACACAAAATATATAAATTAGTATTGCAAATTGCAATAATTTCTTTGTTCCTGCTGCTTTCCTTTTCTAGTCGGTTTGAAGTTGTCTTCCTACTGCACTGGTGACCACAAACTAAGAAGGCGAATCGCAAGGTCCCGTAGTATCCCTTCGGCTAATGTGGGCTCGTGAGGTCCTGGCCGGGCCGGGGAAAGCTATGACATGACGAAATACACAATGGATGCATTACCTCTTAGGTAACAATGTTTTTGTCCCGGCTTCACAAAATGACATCGTTATTTGCACTGGCTCGCTTAAGATCAAATAGATCCCCGCTTTTGCCTGTAACCGATATATTTTGTCTTCCAAAAACCTTTGTTTTGGTAGGGTTATGGGTCGGTCTAGACGCAGCAATGTGAGCTGCACCTTTTCATCGTTACTTTTTTCTAAACATAGCAGTTAGTTCATGGGCTTTTTGTTGCTTTTGCTTTGCTACCCGCTTTGGTGGATTGTATGACCTAGACTTGAGCTTAACACGATATCTCTTAGAAGGAATTTTGTTTTTATTTGGCCGTGGTGTTGATTCTTTTATCTACTTCTACTCTCGTAGTCCAACCTCTACAATTTCACCAGCGGTGTCGTGATTTACAGTGGTGACATTTTCAAGAAAACTCGCTTAACCATGAACTCCGCCCCTACGTTTTCACAAATTTTAGAATTTGGGGCACTCGCATAAATAGCCAGACGATCTTCTTCCTCCCTTGCTTTGCTTTCTCTCGAAGCAATTTCTGGCTTTTTCTAGCTTTGACCGAGGCCACCGTCTTCGCCTCGGTCCCATGTTTAGGTTTATTATGGCTTGAGAATTTGAGACCCAAAGAGCAAGGTATTGTAAGCTGACAAGATATCATGTAAAACGAACCGAACAGAACACTGATCAGAAAGGTGAGAATTTGTTTGCTACTTTATGCCAGAGAGGTCAGCCTGCGCATTTGCGACTCTCATCCTCCGGAAGCTGTTGGGGAGCAATTAGTTGAGGGGAATAATGCTTTTCCTCCAAAGTGCTGTGACTTAAATATTAGAGCCCAGAGACTAATCTTTAACTACCCGTGTCTTAAGCACATAATTTGGTTTTAACTCACAAGACATGAGATGCGCAAGACCCATCGCCCTAACTTGACACGTAAAGCCCAAAAATCAATCCTTTGTGTTATGGAAAGTACACATGATCAATTTTTGCAACATGAGAAACAAGGACAAGCACATCCCAAAACCAAACTTCTGTTATGGCATAGATGATATGGTATATTATATTAATGCGGTGAACATTTTCACTCCCCGAAATGTGCAGACCTCGAAAGTTTTTATTTTGTTACCCGATTATTTCATGAAACAGGATGATGATGATCTACCACCGACTCACTCCAGCGCAGGAAGAAGCGTAACGACGGGAAATGAAGAGTTATTAGCAATCGTGCATATGGTCAGCCCTAATGTTGATCAAAACATCTAAGCTTGGAGTCGGATGCGATACAAAGAAGTTGCTTAGAGCTTTCAGAGCACAACAAGTACCTATGGGTAAGTTCTTTACATATTTAACTTCGTAGTTGCAATGGAAACCTATCGCCAGAGCAACTGGCTTTTTACAAACAATTGAATATTTGTCTATATGCCAACTGGCAACAAAAGCATTTGTATGCACGCCACTTTCCTGAGGTTCTATGATAATTTAGAGAGCTCTGTATGCAATGGAAGATGGTATGTGTGTTAAGTTTTGTGACTTTACATGCATGATGTGGGTACGTGCACTTGTGAAAAACTATTTTAAGAGTCCTGTTACATTGTCAATCATGTAATAGGGCCGCCATCGAAAGTAAAGTTGCAACACCATTGTATTGGGCACATGGCAAACCCCAATCGCCATCTGGATCGGGGTATTTTGGTTTTGAATGTGTGTTGGCCGGATCTATGGAAGGCATATGGCGTAGATTAAGTATTAGGAGTATTTGCAATTGAAGTTTTGTTCATTTGTGCTTGTCCAAGAGGTCCATGCTTGCGCAAAAGCATTTAATTACTCGATTTGAGAAAAAGAGCGAAGAGAGGGTCTCGATGAACAAAGACAGTGGAATGCTTGGGGAAGGTTACACGTGATGAAACTTTCAGCATATGTGAAGAAATATGCTTTCCTTTTTCTTTCTTCTTCCGCTCATCCATGATAATTCAGGAATGGAGGAAAATGGGTTTAATGCATCCCTGATTAGGGCAAGAATGCACCCGCCTCCGCAGACCCTACACCAAGTCCTCATTGTATCCTCGGCTCAAGGAAGAAACAAAAACAGCTCATTCTCTACCTCTGCCACACCAATTGTTGAAACCAACACCACTGTGTCATCCCAGCCTCCCTGTAGAAAGAGGTGCACCACCTGCCCAAGGAAGAAGCACAAAGGGGTTAGTATCCCAGTTATCTCTAAAGACATGTCAGTTTTAAGAATATTTCGGCTCAGTGGCTCACGCATCGCTGCCAGCTGCTTCAAGGGATGCCTACAATTCTGTAGTCAAGGTGGAGGGCAGAGGTACATTCATTTGGGGTTCCTTCAGAAACAAGATAGACTTGATTGGTAAGAGGGTGAAAACATGGTTTTCCGACAATACCTTCTACGAAGGCCATAACAGACATAATGTCAAATGTAAGCTGAATGTTTGTGAAGTAAAAAGTTCTGGATTAAAAAGATATTGCAATGCCTCGAAATGTAAGCTCAAATATGTAAGAATGCAATATGGGCGTATGATTACTTTACCCAATTGAGGATATGTGAGGTTGCAAGATGCCTGAGGGATCTTGAGGGCCATATAGAACTATAGAAGGTTTTCCACCTACGCTCTTTTTCAACGAATTGGCCGGGACTGTAATAAAAGCTTAAAAGGATGGTATTCGTAAACATCCGTAATTTTACGGCCTGTAAGACACAACTTAGAGAATCTAGCTCATACATCTTAGAGGCATAAAGATTATAAGAAGAAAAGCATATGTAGGTAATCATAAATATTTTATGGTTTTATAAAGATCTTTTTAAAGTAATAGTATTTTAGTTAGAAATTGAATATAGTTTTGTGTTCCATTCAACGCAAAGATGCATGTTCCTTCATTCCTTTGCCACTTAAATTTTTCTGGCTATTATGTCGTTAATGTATCCATGGAATGATTGTAGACCTAAAAGAATGTGGATTTGATAGTTACATTAAGGGGCGTATGGCTCTGCACAATTCCTCTTAGGTTTTATAGCGTCTTTGGATAAACAGATAAACGATAGGGGAGTAGTCTTCGCTTATAGTGCACCGGACTGTTCATGATGCTTAGGATTAAAGAGCTTGACCGATCGAATGCTAGGATTTTAATCGAAATCTTCTAATATAAGCTTTTTACAAAGAATTTATTTTATTTTTGCAGACTGCAGGATTATGTCTCGTGCATAGTATTTTTAATTGGATTTATAGTATTTAATTGATTTAGATTCATCTATACGTATAATCGAGAAGGTACTTGAATCCCATGCAATGCCTGCTGCTAATGTGGTCTTCATCAAAAGTAGGGGAACCCGGAATTTGTCTCTAGATATGTGAGAGATTATTAGATGTTTTATTAACACAGCATTATGCTTATAGCATAGTATTTGATTTGACCATTATAGATGTAGCCTCACGGGGTTTCAGATCTTGGCTCTCGTGCATCGCAATTATGAAAACAACCAAAGAAAAACGATGGCCTTTCACTAATAATATAGGTATGTGTCATTAAAGTCTTGCATTTTATGTCCTGTAATAATAATAATGGGTTGCTGGTAACTTTCCCACCGAGCGTAATGTTTTGCAACCAAATATATATTTGATGCATGCCATATTTTGTCCATTAAATTTTATATTGGCAAGTAATATGATTTAACGTATTGCATTTGTTCTCGTAAGAGGCTAGTTGAAACAACAACAATTCCATTACTTTGTACTCACTATTGCTAGTCTTTTGCATTTTTTATCTTCTTTGCTCTTTGATTTTGACGTAAGCTGGCTATAGGATGAAGAATAAGTACTATGAGATAAGTACTATGAACATGGCTGGTTAAGATCGTTAAAAGCTGATTTTTTTTTCCAAAACTAAAGAACTGCTCGCCCATCCTAGAACAAATTCATCCCAGTGATGACACGATTTTTCCCTAATAATTGCCATGAATGTAAAGGCTAAAACCATCACAGGTAGAGCTATGGTATGTAGCTTTTAAAGTCCGCCAAATGTGGCTCTAGTAGCTTTAGATAGGAAGAATATTACAGAGCGGCACGCACTTGTAGGTTGAGCTAGTTTGTAGGCACCGACCCATGCTTAGTGTGTCGCTGGTAATAGATCGAACTACTGATGGCCATATTAGAAACCTAGGAATGAGCTTGGCAGATATTGAAACAAGGACCACCCAGAGCACCCTTGTCTTGGCTAATATCTATCATCCAAGAATTATGAGCCTTTATTTTTTATGTTATGCTCTTACGCTTTCTTCAGACATCAAACCGCTTAAACTTATGTAATATTCTGGAAAGTTAAATCGACTTTGCCGCTTGATGTCCGACATTTTGAAGCTTCTGATAGCAAAAAGTGGGAATTATCAGGGGCCGATTCAAACCTTCCTATGATGAAAGAAGTCAGCAGTGGTAATGTTTTCAGTGACAACATTGTATACCTTAAGTGAGGTTGTCCCTTATGTGATCCCCCTTCAGGAGATTTTTCAAATAGCTTGTTGATGAATTTGTAGATCAGTTGTTTCACCTCATTGTAAAATTTCAAAGACTACCATGTAGGTATTCAAAGGTCGAATTGGCAGGAGAAGGAGGCAGCCCCACTTCATAGGTGAACTAATTATTATCTGAATTTAACGTCTTCATATTGTTTATATATGCTTACATTCCTCCGTTAAGCTTAACTTTATTATTCTGATGTAGGAATGGTGGCATCCCTACCACAAAACCCTTTGGCCATTGGTACCCAGTTGCAAGGGTCATTAGATGGTTATGATTCATTGCTATAAATAGTCCGTGTATGTTTTAATGTGTATCCGCCCTTCAATATTATCATATATTTATTATTCCCTTTGCAAAATTAAATATAATGGTATGCCAAGATACCAAGAAGCATCAAAGAATAACTAAAATGTTTAATTTGCGTGCTTATTTGTTGCTCAGCACCCTTGGATCAAGTAACACAAATTGCAAGCTCTTATTTCTCCTTCTTTCCGATTTGTTTGCTTGCAGTTATTATATGATCGACTATGTACTATGAAGGACTACTAAACAAATGTTGCTCCGACGTCGTAGCGGTCAAAAGGCTCCCTTTGTGATGTGGAATTTTGAACCTGCTATCGTACTGGTGTCGTAATGCAAATGCATGACTGGGATTAAAGTGAAGTGTCAGACATTTAGCTTAAAAGTGATCATTTAATGCTCAATCTTTGCTTACCATGCATTTTGAGATGCTAAATGGACTTGTTTGGGTTCGATTCTTGGAAAAGCTTTCTTAAATAACATGATCTATTAATGAAGAGAGAAAATGACAAAATTGAAGGTAGGATTGCCAAGCAAATAAGACTTCAAGAACAAGCATGGTATCACATATGTGCTCATATAAAATCGATACGTAGATATCACAAAAGACCCAACATTGACAAATTTGCTACTCAAAATGTTAAAAAGAAAAACTAGTCGTCATAACTATATGACTAAATTGACAATGGATGCCACAAAAGATCTTAATATCGATAAATTTTCTCTACATAACTATTACAAAAAGGAACTAGTTTTGTCAAGAAATATACGATCAAGGTCACAATCATGCTGGTAAATAATAAAATATTGTAAGTTGCATAACAAAAGATATAAATATGTTATAAGAGAAGCTACAACATGCGGGATTTAAAGGACGTTAACCTACAAAAAGAGATAAGGACGCCAATATGGCGTGAATAATCTTAGTCGCATAGTTCGACTAATATGATGTAAAATATGACGAATTATTGAATAACTCGATGTAAGCTCGACACAAACATGCCCCGCAATTGTTACAATGAGAATGTGATGTATTTTATGCTATGTAGCCTTGATTTAACATTAGACGCAAAAGATGACACCCATGCTACATCAAAAGATAGAATCCTTTTGGCCAACCCGTGACATTAATGGGCCTTTGAGTATAATATAGTGTCACTTTGTTCGACGCGCTATACCCGACGAAAATTATTTTGTTGTAGTGCAACTTTCTATCAATGTCAATATTACCTAATATACCATCATAATGCAATCTCAATTAAAAAAACACCATCTCCTCCAAGAAATTGAAATCATGAACTTTTACGGTTCAATTCTGGATGGCTGCCTTCGCCCGGCCAATGTGTGGATCCTCTTTCAAGTCATAAACTTGCCTAAAACCCCATTAAAATCCGTAATAAGGAGAATTTTGTTAACTCTTTGGTTTTTTCAGCTGAGGTTGTATTGACCTCGGCTGAAAGGGCCTGTGATCTTGTCCTAGATCCCGGTTTCTTTGTCAACTTCATCACCGCATCCGCATTTGCCCATTCAAGACTAAACTTTTTTCCGTATGACCCCGCATAATGAACCAAGGGAATTAATTCTTCCCCAAATCAGATGCACTAGGAATCTCTTCGTGATGGTTTCAGCTATAAGAAAATGGGTCTCCCATAAATACAATTAAAATGAGGAAGAATTTCACGTAAAATACAAAAATAAATCATGTATGTGGCATCGGGTATTCTTACTTGATATCAATTCCCTTTCAATGAACACCCCACAAGATAAGGTCATATGCCTATTGGTGGCCCAGCACGCTCTATTTCTTCCTCATGCTACACTTGCTTTTCCATCCTTTCGCAAGCCATCTCTCTCCTCCTCATCTTGTTCTTCCACTTCCTTATAATCTCCTCAAACCGAAATCGCTATGAAGAAGTGCCTGATAAAATATTTGGTGGAGTTGAGCCGTTGGATGAAGCGTTGATTTCCACCCTTATATCCAAGTGCACAAACCTGGTTGTATGGATCTGCCTCTACTTATTTGATGGCGCTGAAGTGCATGAATGTTGCCAAGCCACATGAAATGACATGTATCTATGCATGTGGGGCTTTAAGGCACTTCATGTAACTGCATATTCCCTATCCGATCCCAACGGCTTCTTGACCTCGCACCCCATCCAACATTTGAATTTAGTGCCTCCAAGTGAGACCATTTCCCTCCCCTTGGTGGGATGGTAAATCAGTGTGACTTGCAAAGTGAACTTAGAATGTAGGGATCTAGAGATTTTTCTTTAACACCCATATGCAAGACTATCAACTTCTTTGATCTTTGAAACAAGTATTGTCACCGAATGTTAAAAATATCCATCACAAGCCAACCCTCCCAAGGAAGGATTCTGAGATCTGCCCACCCACGCCAGAACGTCTGAACCGAAAATGGATTGCATTAAGATGTCTACATGCTGCATCGCAGCAGCCACCGAGATCCACATCCCACATCAGACCAGAAGCACAAGGCCCAAAGATTAGATTCAAGTCACCGCCCGCCATCCGTAACCTTAATGATCGCCAATGATAGGAACAATGGGTTTGGAGCGCCTATCAAAGATATCCTAGTATATTTAACAGAGAAGGAATATGCTATAACCCTGATGTTGGTTATTTGCTCCCCTTAGGGCAACCAATCATGAGAATTTGGGGGATAAACAAAAGGTAGAAGCAACAAATCCAAATGATAAAAGAGAGTTAGTGACAAACAATAGTCCAATCCATCCCGCCTCCTCGTATACCCAAATAGGGTCAAGACATATAATGTAACCTTTGGAGATGGGTATCATGAATCACCCTATGACTACCTGTGTTACATCCTCCCTTGGGCCTCGATGAGGTGGTGGCCTGGAAGGCGCCCCTCCCAGCATGACGGATCCTCAGTAAGTAAAGAACATGCACGACCTCTCATCCAGACTGACTTACCCCTAAATCTAAAAGGTCGGTTCACCACCACCCAGAAAACACACCATCAATACCTTCACATCTGTCATAAGCCTAGCACACTATAGAGTCTTGAATTAAAAAAGGACCCTGTCACCAATACATCCATGAAACCAGCCTGAACACAGCCGTAGCATCCATGGCAGCTTTTATACATGAAGCATCGGGTCTTATGGTTCAGCTAGAGACATCTCTATCAGAAAAGCCTTGTATCCTACCCACCCTTAAACCCAGAGGAGAAACCTGAAGGAGAGAGAACACAATCAAAGATTTGATCATCATCTTGAAGAAAGATAAAATTAACCATTCATCTAATCGCATGTCCAGGGACTGCATATTGTCACAAAGGCTTCCATTCTTCAAGTCCGCTGCGTACTGTAGCTCTTCTCCTTCCTTCAACTCCCAAATCATTTGGGCATAATTGGGAAATTTCAATTTGCTCCTCTAAACATAGCAAGTTCCCCGCCAAATTTGGGTCAGGTGGCACCCCTAATTAGCTAACTTTTACTAATTACTACATTACTCAGCCTAATTAGGTTTACCAATTTAGCATAGCTAATAAAAGTTCTTTTAGGTCAACCTAAGTTATCCCTGCAGAATGATCCATAAAAATCCACTTATACTGTGACATGTCATAGTATGTATAATGTGATACTATATAAATACATGGAAATACTTTCTCCCTCCTTGGAATAATGTTGTCCCCTCAAAGATTGGGGTTAGTTTAATAAAACAATTAAGTTAGAAAAGTCCCTTGAGAATAGAATAGAATAGGATTTTTAGCGCCCACGAGACCAATTGGCTTATGTGGGACCTAAAATAAAAGAGAGCAAAGCAGTTTATTAATGATGTGATTAAAAACCCCCACCTCAAGGGTTTTCGCGAGGGAAAACCTTAGCAAGAATAGACATGCCGCACAATAATCGCATAAATTGCATAGGACAAGAAGGAAGTATGTATATTCTTTAACGTCCGCTTTGAGGCCAAATAAATACTCATATCACCTAAATTAGATATAGGAGCACACATACAAAATAACAAATGCAATAACAAGAGATGGCCCCTGTGACCGAGACCTAGAATCTTCTCAAGTAGCATAGTACACGCCATCGACTGTAGACCACGTAAAGACAAGACTTGGCAAAATAATTAAAATAGTGTGGTTGAAGGGACCACCTCCTTAATTAAAAAGAAATATGAATGAAGGAAATCCCATGCCTAAGACTTGCATTTCGGCTCTCATGCGTATGAAATGGCAATACCCTATTATAGCCATATATGAATGCTCTATTATGAATGCCTATATGCCCACTCCCCATCTAGGATGGGCTGCAACCCAACCCCCTAAATGATCCCTCACGGACCCATAACGCAATGCTTACTGGCTGTGGTTGGAGTTGACGATCCCAATGGTCTCGGCCTCGCATTCCTCGCATAAAAGTCCGGGTAAGCCTTGTCCCAATCCAATTTTAAGGACCCGTGTTCCATCCTCCTCGCTGGCAAGTGCTTCCACTTAACCAACATCGCAAGATTTGAGTTCTAGGGGTTTGCCATATCCACAATCAAGGAGAGCCTCGTGCACAATCTCCAATTTGATCTCGGCCACATTCCGTAAGTGTTTGGCTATATCAAGAATCTTTTCTGGATCGGGATTATGCTTCTTGAGAGGCTCACATGAAAGATTTTATGGATCTTCAAATGCGCGGGTAGATTCAACCAGTAGGCCTAAGAATCTATCCTCTCGGTTATCTCAAAAGGTCCCGCCCATCTAGATGCAAGCTTCTTGCAATTGCCAATTTTGAGTTTGGCCTGCTTCACCTTAGTTTTTAGCCATATTGACTCAACAATTGAAATTCCCGTATTGTCCGATGCCGATCAGGAAGGCTCTTTTGCCGGGCTCTGGCAGCTAACAAATACCCTCGAACTTCCTCAACTAGGGCTTGCATATATGTAAGCAATTGTTGAGACACTTCCATCTTAGAAACTGGATTATGCCACTGTCTGGAGTAAGGCATTGATAGCCATGATTGATCATAAAAGGAGAAGGTGCCCACCATGGAGTCTCCAATAGGGTGTGGATGGAGGGGCATGGCTGCAAAAGATGTGTTTGATCAGCTTCATGTCGGGCCAACAAGCCACTTGTAAAAATGGAGAAGCACTTGGAAAAGGCTGCAGAGTCTGAAATAATGTCCAAGGTAGGACTGGTTTGACGACCTTTTTGCCTAGAGGGATACAGTGACAACTTAATCTGACTTAACTAAATGTGTGCAAACATAATCTAGGTAAGCTATTTTTTAACCAAGATTATTAATTAGATACGTGCAAATGTGATTCCTTTAAGTTGGCTTAACTAAATTCCTTAATTGAACCTGGATGTGAATACAATCACCCAATTAAAGTTATAAAAGCTAACTTAGCTTATCCGCTAGTACAAATGTTGAGCAGCAAAATTCAGTGTCAACCTTACCCGAAGATTCCCCTTTGTGAGTTATGTTCAATGCAAAATGCACTATGGCTTTTGCTATTCTTCCTTTGCTCCAGGATGGATCCCATTAGCTCGTATCCCTTTCAAGCGACTATTTATTTTTTCCTGAGTTTTGTTAAATGCGATGCACTATGGCTTTTGTTATTCTTTCTTCGCTTTAGGAAATTGAAGATGCTTCGCATATAGATGTTTGACGAAGTTAATGAGAAGGATTATATCTGGATTATTGCAATGCATCATGCTCGTCCTAGTTTGGCTACATAATTTATTTATAACAACATTTTTAGGCAAAGATTTTAAACAAAGAGAAACCAAAGAAATGTGTCACAAGACGACGGGGTTGGCCTCCCGCAATAAAAAGTGTGTTTTCATGTTTCCTCGCTGTCGTCATTTTCATGGTTCTTGTTAGATCATTTCATGTGTGATGGCTTATTAATCGCTTGAATGGGGCTTTTGTTTTGTGTTGTTTTGTTTTCTTTTGTTTATGAATTGTATATGGACCAAGAAGAGGCTTACAAGCTGCCTAGACCAATTGGGATTGACGGATTATGTTCTTTGTCTAAAACACATTAGTGATTCATGAAGAATGCTTCGTAGTTACATCAGCATTTGAAATTGTACGTGCCCCGTGACATAAATACGGCTTTTTATTTTCTTTGTGAATGTATACAAATATTATGAATAGAATACTCCGGTGTAAAGAGCCAATTCAGGTTTTGGTAATACTAGTTGGTCACATCAAGAACAAGAATAGTATCTACCTAACTCTGCAGCAATCTGCCATGAAGCAAATACATATCACATCTTTGTTTCCAAATTTTCTATTCCATGCTCCTTCACATTTCTAAAACTTCGCAAAGACATCTTAGGGCTGCCGTGATTTTAGGCTTGATCAAAAATTAGATTCGTGAACAGAAACTTACAAACGCATTCAAATGCTTCTTCCATTCAGGAAAATTGCTCTAAGCCTGGCTCCTCGCCACAATCTATAATAAGCCTCTTTAAATATCCACTTCTAGCAAACTGCAGGACAAAGGCAGGCCATAAAACTAAAATGAACCTTTTGCATTCTCAAATGCACCCACCCATTCAAATGCCTACTACACCGGGCCTCGCATCTCAGCCCTAAGTGTCAGATAATCAGTCAAGATTTTGCTCTTTGGCCAAACCTCCTCATGCCGACGCTACCATCGCAACAACCAGCTTAGAGTACTACCAAAGATATCCTAAGCATGCTTCCAAGATATACTTGGATATGCCATAAACCCATTATTAAACGGTGGTTTGCTCTCGAGGGCAACCCAAAAATTACTACTAGCTTCTTTCTAGCAAAGTTGAAAAAATACGCGTGTTTTCCAACTGGGTTGTTTTGGCTATTTGGCAATGCAATCTCTTCCATTACCAAGGTTATCAAGAACCATATTCCAACTATAGAAACGCCGCGATGCAATTTTGAGTTAGCCAAATGCAAATCATTTATGTGACATCATCTTTGCCGCCTTCTTAGTCTACCGTATTTGAAATGGATAAAGAGGGTATTAGTATGTCTTTAACAATTTTCTAAAGAAATTTAGATTTTATTCACGCTTTTATCTTGGACTTAGCATTTTCATGGAAATGCAAGTTTAATTGATCATAGAACCGGGTTCCTATTATTTGTAACCATTTGGCGCATGGACTTTGGCTTCAATCTCACTGATAAATCCCAACCTTCCCCTATTTTTTACCATATGTTTCTATATAAATTTTACTTTTCAATACCTCAAATTCCCTACAGTTTAATTTTCTTTGATATTGAGAGTTAAACTCTCATAATCATTACTCCCCTCGCTTTCCCTCGTTTCCATATATTGTTTTGCATCACTACAAGAGAGAAGAATAAGATGGCACATTACGTATGTTCTCAGATGAATTTTCTGATCCTACTTGTATGACAATATGGTCTTGGAAAATTCCCATGTAAAAATTGGGAAACGTCAAAGAAAAGGTCAGCCAGTAAAGGTGATTAATCCTCAAGGCAAGGTCGATCTATACTCCTATTCTCGAGAACATTTATTTAAATTTATAGCCTCAAGAGATCCTTATTAACATTCTCCCCAAGATATAAGCATTTATGCGTAAGTGTTTGACATGAGCACATACCATGCACTAGAGGCATCCAAAATGAATAAGATTATTAAAAGATTGCCTTCCTAGCTTTACAGCAAGATAATCAAGCAGGCACTACCAAAGCTAAGTGCAAGCAACTATCGCCCATTACGAACTTTTATGAAATATAGATTCTCGCTTCCTCAAAATGTCCTCAGCTCAAGGAGATCCATCGTGCAAGTAATATGGACCATATCCGTACCAATCCATTTTGTTCTTTTCCATAATTGGAATACCGCTGGCCTTCTTACTAGGCCCCGATCTACCGACAGAAGGATACCCGTGGAATGCTATATGATCCGTTTATTGCCACGCTTTGCATGCCTTCTAGACATTGTACAACAACTGCCATTACTTGGGCATATCCCTAAATCATTGCACTACAATCACACACCTTTCCTCAGCCTTTAGGGTTCCCACCTGTATCACATATCAACACAAAGACTCTAAGTAAGAATATTATATTCACACCTTTCAATTGCATGTTCATGGAAAAGCCCTCGCTTATGGCTTACGCAACCACATGCCTTTAGCATGGCTAACAACGTTGATTCCCCGCAGGAATTTATGCCCTCTAGTTGCATGGTTTCAACATGTCCGTGTATTATAAGCCCTCTTCTCATGTTGAGCATATCCCCAGAATCAACGATTCCATGATACAACATCCCTACTTGTCAATTTGTTAAAAATACACAGCTTCAGAAAATTGTTACATTTAGCATACATATCAACAAGGGTATTTGCAATAACAATGTCTTCCCCAAGAATGAATTCCATAATCCGCCATGAATACACACCCGCCTTGCTCTTACAACACCTAAATTACTACAAGATGCCTTTTAACAATGCACTTGAAATGCCACCTTGCTTGGTTTCCAGGCCCCCATTCCTCATATTCTCGGAAGTATTCCGCAGCAAGTAAAGTTTTCACCATGTTGAACAAACCCTCGCAATCAATGTAGCCTATGTTACCAAATATTCCAGCCTTATGCCATCATGCTTCATTTTACCAAAGCATTCTAAAGGTGGTCTTTACCAACATAGGCATATCCCAAGAACTAACGATTCCGTGTCAATACGGCTGTCTGATGGCAACTAATCAAGACCATATCCGCTTCCATTTACGCCCCACATTTGACATACATATCAAATCCGCAGTATTACCCAAAAGTTGTGCTTGAGTGGAATTCTAGATGAATTATGTGTTCATGAATACACCTACCCCTCACTCTATGGCACCACCACAGGCAAAGTCTTGAAAATGCTCGCCAAAAAAGTCACGCATAGTAGGTCGTATACCTTCAGCCGCATACACCTCGCACATTCAAGCATAAAGAGAGCCTTCCATGCTTCTAACATATCCCCGCTATCATTGTACTCCAAGTGTGATGGCATCCAAATTAGACAATTGTCCAAAAGATTTTGCATGCCATATCCAAATCCCTACATTTTGCATACATACCGACAAGAGCAAGTTTCCTAAGACAACATCGAAATACCGCTTATAACTGGCCATGAATGCATTTTCCATATTCTTGGAAGTAATATCAAGTACATGCTTTCAACGCGACTTCAGGAATATGGCCTTGTTAGGTTCTAGACCTTCATTTTGCATATATATGAAAAACAAGCTAATGCAAGAAGACCTTTACATTGTTAGCATATCCCGCAATAATCGCGATCAGATAGATTGTTCATGGCTAAGCAACAAAACACCTATAGACAATTCGTAAACATTCCTCTTGCAAGGGGAGACCATGAGATTATGAATTTGCTTTGAAGGTGTGGTTCTCAGACTAATTTTGCTTATCCAAAGCTTTGACATGTCAAGGCATAGTTATTTAGTGGTGAATATATGCCAATGCATGCTCTATGCTGATGCGCCATAATCTAAAACGTAAATTGCAAGTTAGTTACAAAAGATATGGAAATGCTAACCTTTGAGGAGAATTTTCCAACTTCAAGAATAAAGCATGAGTACAAAAATACGCTAGAACCCTAGCATTGTATGACAAAAATACACCAAGGTCACATGCCCCGTAAGAAAGCAAAGCTAGGTAAGTCTCAAGTAAGGTGGTATTATAAACAACCTGTTCGGTTCCTCACACCCATCCACTTGCAATAACCAAGTAATGCCTTTCAAAGTACTAGGAACATGTATAGAAATTTGAGCCAAAAGGAGTAATTCGGTGGTAAAATCCAAAGAACAAACTCCTGTTGGTTGCCGTAGAATCAATGTGCCATTAAGCAAGATCAAGGAAATGACCGATCTTGCATTTTGTTTGTCCTGCTTCTAATTCCGGAACCTCTCTTTTCTATATAGCCATAAGCAAAAATTATCGCCTCCCATTGTTCTTATTCATGAGATTGAGCCGCCAGCTACCCTGGCCCGCAATATCCTTGGATCCACAACGTGCTAAATCAATCGCGTATTTGCTAAGGAACAAAGGGTTTTTAGCAAGCTATCAACATATACCGAAAGTATATTCCGAAGATATACTCAAAAGATATCCCACAAACTCCACGAAATCCAGTGTGGCTTCCGGCCCCCTAGGGCAACCCAAAAACTTGTTCCCAAAGGAAAAAACAATAATGCCTATTTATTCAAGTTGTCTAAATGGTAAACCTAACTCGGGCTACGTAGTAGTGGGCACTCTTATCTCAGCATGCTTAATTCATTCTATAATTTTTAGTTTTTATCCCTATAATATTTCTGCATCGCAATTATAATGAATATGGAATTGAATTGAATTCAATTAAATTGGTTTTTAACATCCTTGGAGACAAATTGGTCTATGGGACAGAATACAATGGGTAGCAATAAATGCCAAATAGCGGATGCATGTAGCAGTACCGATTTTACTACTAGGATTAAAAATGCCCGCCCTTTTGGGGGAAAAACCTTCGTAGAAAAATATATACTGCCATACAAAAATATTTATGATGAGACTGGGGTATGTTGTATCTTCAATAGATTTTCTTGATGGGCTAAGATGCTAGCAAGTGTGGACCCTGCTTAATTTGAAATGAAGTATTCAACAATGGATGCAAATGCCCGGGATTTCCTACCATTAAAAAATCCGTGATCTAACATGTGCTGGATCAAGTTAGGGTTTTTTTTCTTACCTCACCCGCCAGCTCGCGATACGGCCCAAAAATTATAATGCGTCACCACCGCTGTTTCGGACGTGCGGTCGCTTACGCGTGCCGGGCGTGGAACTCCTCACCCGCTTGATACTCAGAGGGGTGCTTAAGATCCGCTTTAAATGGATCCTTCAAGATCGTGAGGGGTTTGAAATGAACGCTTCGGTTTTTTGAATGAACGCTTTCGGGTTTTCTCGCGGCATCCAACATTGGAAATATGCCTAAAGGGGGTTTATGGAGACAACCTTTAACAAAAGCAAGAGGCCAGTTTCGGGAACTTCCTGTATATCAGATATCCGAGGCAAATAATGGTGGAAAGGCAAGTTCCAGCTTGCGAGATTCTAGACTGAGTCGGGTAATTCTAAGACTCTGAGTCAGGATAGAGCGCATTCAAAACAGTCTTTGGTTTGCTACGCATATTGCATTTCATTTCCTTCTCGTTTTTGATGGCTATAGCTATACTTAGGAGGGTATGTTAGCTTTGCACGAGGTCTCTTTGACTAAGGTAGAAATGATAAGACCATAAATGGTATCCTGATGTTTTATGGGTCACGCATATGTGGGCCCTCAAGCATGTGCTTTTATCACATATTGCTTTGTATTGGTATTGGGTAGACTTTTGGTATCCAAAGATATGGGTGTGCTAACTAATGAAACTTCGTCTACCGACCACAAACAAGTTTGTATGAATATTTCGGGTACTAAGATCACATTCTTCTGCACTAGCAGGGAAATGCATCTTCTCATGTTGATTGTATAGGACTACGTGAAAGTGGCACCCCACCGGAGCGGAGACATACGCTTGAATGAACATGGCCTCGCAGGTGTCAAATGTTCAACCTACAAATGTGAGTGTTTACCTAGGCTGCTGCTTGAAAATCGAATTTAAGTTCTAATTCTACGCAGTGAGAAGGGATGACCAAACTACTCGCAAGATTTTGAGACTGCGGGAAAGCGTAGGCAAGAGGGGCTAGTGCCGTTGTGCGCCTAGTTTGTCATAAGTGGATGTGCCGCTTATTTGCTATGAAGGTGCTTACAAGATGGTTCATATTAAAGGCAAATTAGGAAATCTTTTAAAATTTTGTTAGTCTTAAAAGTTCAAGATGCATTTCAAGCAGTTATCCTTCAATATGAGGAGCTTGGTCATAAAGGCATCATTTGTAGCTAAAAGATTATTCATTCCTTCACCGCCTACATATTGTGCGCCTCTATATTTGCATTTTACCATAATGGTTCAGCAAGACGCTTGGAGTATATGGATATTGGAACACTTGGTGACCTACTCTAAGAAGAAGAAAACAATTCCCTCGGAACTACGCTTGGCTGCGGATCCTGTAAGGTGCAAGGGATACATCAATATTATCTATCTCAAGTTCTTTGGGCTTTCAGTGTCTATTTTTTCCTAGATTTGCCTCATGTGCTATGTGATCCGCTGTGTTTTGCAAGGATTGGTACTTTGCATAAGCAAGACATAATCCACCGCCACATAAAGCCATCCAATCTCTTATTAAATAGTAAAGGTAATGTTAAAATTGCGTGACTTTTGGTGTCGTAAGGTCAAGGCCGGCAAACATTACCCCAACAACGGATACGCTTGTTGGGACCTTCACATACATGGCGTGTATGCTATATGAACCATTGTACATGTTGGCGCCTTGTATGAACTATAGTTATAGTATTGATTTCTCCCTCATCCGCAAAATGAAAGCATATAGTTGGAAGCAAATATGGATATCTTAGTGATATCCGGAGCTTAGGCATAACGATTTTGGAATGCACCGGGCATTTCCTTACTTATCTCTAGGAGAGGTGGTACCTGCATAGTGTCTATGAACTATCAAGTAAATGATCAGAGAACGCCACCACCAATCGCACTATCTCGACCGGCCCGATGAGTTCTGGGTTTTATATCAAAGATGGTAAGCATTGCTTTACTAGACATTATGAAGCTCTAAGCTTTTTAATTTAAAGATTAAATAATCTAACTTAGTTAAATTGATGATTTGGCAAAGGTTCAAAAAGATCCAAAGTAGAAAAATGATTTGGCAAATTGGCAAGATTCCTTAACTCATGTTTAGGGCAAGATTTATTGATGAAAGCCACTTAGAACTCCGCTAAGTGAAGTCTCTGCCGCCTCGATAAGCTAGAAGCGTAAGTACTAGATTAGCTTGTATATTCAAGTATGTATATTAATATTATGTTGATCAGCCTTTTCCAAAGTGGGGATCATTATACCACACATTATTCTAGAGTCTAAAGCAAAGACAAGACATTATAGCAAGCCTCATTGTTGTTAAATTTCTGATGGTCAGAAAAATCCAGCCAAGTAAGTATGCCTTAGCTCTTAAGGGTTCATGCTTTTGTCCCGATTATCTTTCTAAACTCGGAATAGCATCACTTTCGTGAGGCTCTCTAATTCAAGTACTCACCACTCTGACATACTTTCCGACAAGCCAAATGAGTTGAAGTTTGATTGGTAATTATATTATTAGTTATGAACGATTTTCCTTCTATAAATTTCCATGGCACTAAGATTGTTTTGTTGGTGTATGACGCATTCCTATGATTCCCGGAACGCTAAAGGTAAGTTACAACATCTTTCATTTCGATGGCTAGCGCTTTGTTGCGCTTCTAAAAGATATAGTTTGTTTCCACTTTATATGCGTGAACTTGCAATAAAGTATGGACCCTTTGCTTCAGCTTATCCCCCGCATCATGTGTGGTTTGTTTGGGTTCCAAGTTGATGAGCGGATTTAGCAGTAGCCGCACTCGCAACAACATATACAACAAATCACAACAATGCATAGAATTCGCTCAAATTTTTGGTATTTAGCACAACAAATGTGTTGAAGCATCTATTATGTTGGGATATACATGCCATGGCATTACGATGTCAGGGTTCTAGTTGTTTGCTTGGGCACATGGTTCTAACACAAGAAATTGTTGTTTTTATTAATCGCGGACATGCATCATGTCATCTATTCAAAACATTGAAAGTGGTTTTCATGTCTTCATAGAAAACTCAAGATTTTACAATTTTCACCAATTTTAATTGAACTTGAAGCAAAGGTGAGAGCAGTAATGTAAGTTCACGTACCAATTTGGACCATTGACCCTGCAAATCTTAATCTAATCCAACAAATTATGCTTACAAGGGAAGCCATCAGAGGCTTCTCTCCGAATCCTTTTATGGCTTGAATGCTTAACCAAGGTTATTTATCCTTTGTTCTTATTGGGATGGAGCGGATGTTGTGATAGTGCATTTTCCACCTTTGGATTTCTTTGTCCCATCTGTGTCATCATAAGACTTTATTTAAAATGAATTTTTTAACGAATACGTTATACATTCAAGCATCTCAAAATCCTAAGCTGATTATTTTTTGTTGCGCGATTGATTTTGCTCTAATAGTACATGAATATTTTAACTGTAACAATAAGGTGCTATGTCATCTAGTGTGGGATAATGGTGAGATGTTGCGCGAGTAAATTTTCTTGAACGGTATGGTCTGCTTTGTTTCGTTGTTATGTGCTAGAGAACCCGTGGGGAGCTTCTGCTTCCATCATCATCTTAAACAACCACCGATATAGGTCTCACCGCTTGTTGGACTTTGGCTATTAACGATGGTGGCTTCAACCGCCTCCCTGTGGACGTGAGTGTCGAAAACATTTTTCATGTTAGTTGTACGCGCATATGTAATTGATTCTTTTAAGACATGAACCCCTATGGGCTTCAAATCCATCCTGCTAGTGGATGTATGTTGAAAATATTTTTCATGTTAGTTGCATGTGCATATGTAATTGAATCTTTTAAGACATGAACCACCTTACATCGTGTCCTTGCAATTTTTACATCCTGGCCTCAAGTCTTCTCGAATTACATACACTACTTACGCTACTCTGGACAAGTTCTCTATCTATTGATCAATTAAATATGCCATTAAATTATTATGTAAGATCTAAGTAGGGTATATAAAGACCTTTTAAGCCCTACAAATGATCGGGTAGGTATATAAAATCGTAACATAGTCCCAAGCAAGATATCTACTTGGTGAAGGTGGAAACCGGGTTTTCCTATTTACGATGTAGGGGTTTTCACTCCAAAAAGTCGTGATACAAGTGGGTTTTCCTACACTCCTCAAGACGCCATTAATGCAGGTGATCCCTCATACGCCTAGGTGAAATCCCCGGTGCAAATGTACCTGGCGAAGAGGGATCAGAACTATCGCTTCTCTCGACATGATGATAAGTCAACAGAATCGAAAGTATGTGCCTCATCTTCCAATTCATTCGACTCCACAACATACACACAAAACAAGGTTTAAAATGAAACGACTTATTTAAGAAGTGCTTGAAAGATTCTCCTTCTAAAATTCTAAAATACCTAAAAAGAACTCTCTTTTACTATCTTGTGTCTAAAGATTTATAAACTCCGCTTTTATGAAAATGTATATTTTAGAAGACTTAACATTAAAGAGAAGAACAACAAAGAAAAAATATCTCATTTTAGAGGGGAAAAAAGGACCACTACGAAAGCCAGCATTGCGGCAAACTCTATACTTATGTAAATTAGACACTTTAGATCTTATCCCCTTAACATTTATATCGCAATAAGAGAAGACAAAATTTGTTATTTCACAAACTATTATTTCGCTAAACATCCTAATTGACCTTAAAAGACATTGGATACAGCTTGAACAAACGGCTTGAATGAAAATTATTGTTTTCGTGATCATATGGTATTACAAAATATAATACATCCACGAATCATGCGCTAATTGAAGTTCCAATCGACGATGTCAGATAAATTTATAAATGGCGAAACAGAAGTCAAGAGTGAAGCTCTATGATTACATGGCCTTTTTTCATTGCTCTCGAGATGTATTTATCATGTTCGTAATACATTACAATACCAATCCACAATATAGTGATAGTCGTAGAAGATACTAACCTTGTCAATGTTGGAGTCTTCAAAGACAATTCCATCATCTCAGAGCAAGCATGCTTTTCACCGCACATTTCCACAGAGAAGTATTTGTCTATCTTGCTTTTTTTTCATTCCCGCTTCAAAGAAATAGGGTGTAAACTTTTGGGGTTGCTACCCTCGCACTCTACGGACAAACTACGTAGCTTCCCTTCTCACAACACATGTGTCTCCATAACATTTCGTCCTTTGCCTTTAGTAGCAGCTTTTGAGTCAGCTTCTAAAAGTTGAAAGCTTTAGTAATGCGGTGTAGAGAAAAAAAAAGCAGTACAACAACCGGATTCGGAATTAATTTATGCCTAACATTGCATTACGCCAGCCGTGAGAATTTAACTATTTTGTAACTTTTGAATCCAAAACCAAGAAAACCGCATAAAATTATCCCAAGGCGTTATTTCAATAAGATAAGCTTTTGCAAAACCTCGGGAGCGCAGCAGCACTTACACAAGATTTCAGACCTATATAAACTTATATACTCCTGACTACATATTTTATAATGTGATATATCAAGATATATACGTAATTTCAGCCAGCTCTGAAGTCTATTATATATCACTCGCCAGGAGTCCCTACCGTCCGTCAGCCTCCCACGCTGACCGCTGCCTGGATCCGGGCGTGTTTCCTAAGCTTTCTACGGCTGATCTCGCTAAGCCTAAAACGCCTTCTTTAACGCCAGAATTCTGTATCAGCGTGGTAGAAATATTCTTGAATCTTCTTGAATTGGTCATATATATTTTGATGATCACATGTCGCAGTTGTTTGACAATTGTTTTGGAATTCTTGAACGGTTTTTGGTCGCTGCTATCTGACAGTCCATTCTATAGTATTTTTTTTTCAATCAGTTCTTGCACTCTCCTTTGTTTTATTTCCGTCATCATTGTTCTCCCTCCTCTGTTTTGTGTGCAGTGTTTCGCTTTGGAGCCCTTGGAGCGCAACCTACGTCTCTATTAATGCCTTATATCCCTTTTTCCATTAAGAATTGGCCCCTTCATATCAGTTCTACCATAACTGATGCTATTTCTTGATCTTGAATTTGATTATGGTCTTCTAATTGCGAGGAATTTTTCTTCATGATTATTATGGCAGCAACTCCAATCGGTGTATGGACAAGGGTATAAGGTGTAGCGCTAACGAGTGATGGTGAGTTTTTGTTTGTCTTTTTCCAAAACTCCGCTTAGGCATATGGCGGATCTTTTATTTCTGCCTCACGCTTCCACTTGACACAAATTCGTCTTCTATAGCAGTTTCTTGACGCATAGTTTGACAAGCCGGCAATTTTAAGGCAATTTTTGTGCTCTGGCTCTTCCTTGTGGTGGATGAGACAATATTTTGGGCTATCCTATGTTGCAGCGGAGCGGATGGGGCTATCCTATGTTGTGTGCAATGAAATGATCTATTCCAGAGGTATTTCATGTGTCTGTTTTTGGTTTCGGTAGAACTCGTAAGACCCATTTCAAATTAACTTCCTTTGATCGGCCATGAAACTGGATCATTTTGATGCAAAAATCCCCATTAGATCACTCCATTTTAAATTCCAAATTACTCAAGAACAGTTCTCAGCCCCTAAATTACAGACCTGGTCGACAGTTTTTCTAATTCCAACTGATTCTAGGGCCAAAATCTAATTCCTTTTCCCTTAATAGCTCGAAGTTCTGCCCAAGTATATCCAGTAGATCTACAAAAGCCCCATCCAATTTGGCCACTTTGGCTCCACCAGATCATCCTACCCTGTCAAACAGGGGACCTAATCTTTCTTTTCTTTCCTTAATCCAATCGATTCTGTGGCCAAATTCTAATTAACTTTGCCTATTAGCTTAAAAAGCCTGAATTCAAATTCCGCAAAAGCCCCATTTAGTTTGCTGGATTTGGACTCATTTTTGCAAATACCAGATCTGCTATAGCCAAGAACTGTAAATAGAATTGTCCTCTGATTTGGGACACCCAAATGCTCTCTTATTCTTCTCAATCTGCTTTGCTTGAGTGATCTTATGGGTTGATCCCATCATGTTAATCCCAAAAGCCCCTTGGATTACCTTTCAAAGATTTTCTCTTAATCATAAGGTTTTCCACCGTTACAGAAACTCCAAATGAACAAGACTAAGTGCCTTAGGAGAGTTGATAAAGAACTAATTGGATTGGATAACTAAATTTGGGTTGATTTTTGTTTACGTGTACCAATGCAATTCGGTTGCCTTAACATATTACTACATTTTGTTCTGAATGATTGAGATCATTACCCCTTTTAGGATCATAGCAACTGAGTTTCATGATCCATTTATTTTTGTATGCACTTAGATTATTACAAATTGGGTTGGAGTTGAGTTACAATTAGGTTCTGCCAAGTTTGCAAAGAGGCAAATGTTAATGCAGAATGGCACTGTCTCAGTAAAAGCAGGCAATGTTACGCAGGAAATGGCAGGTTTGGTAAATCATAATTCGTACTTTTGCAATGACGTGTTTGCACACCCTGGATGTTTTCTAAAGATTTGAATGTTAAATATCCTATCATTTTGGAATATCTTCTATAAATTGTCTAGGCATCCTAAAGTAAATGGTATTAATTGTTTCTAAGTGGAGAAAGAACATATGTATAACCCCTCTTCTAGATTAGTTCTTGATCTCCATTTTGAATCTACAGAAAATAGAATATAAATCTCTTTATTATGATTAAAGAATGAGCAATATATCTGCTATCTTGTCAAATGCTAAATTATCCTATGTTGAATGGTTAACATATCAAAAATGGCACTAGGCACAAAATCTTAGCCACCATGCTCTTTTTTTCTTTTTCTTTTTTTCTAAAGGCCTGCGAAGGACCCAAATTATTTATCACGATCCACACTCTAGACAATTCATATACTGCTCGACAAATATTTTCTGCAATCCATTCAAAACAAATGTCAACAACAACATACAACGGCAAGCACATTATGGTCAAAACTCTTTATCTTTGTCCACATGGCTCTTGAAGTTTCTTTTTTGAGCAGTCCCAGCAATATGGCAGGGAAAACCAGTATTCATCCTATCATTATTAGGAAGCAACTTTCAATCAGATATTATTGTTGCTACTATCTTAGAAATGTAGAAGCCTGCAAGAGGCTTCCGTCATCTATAGACATTAGAGTTTGAAGCATCATACCCTGTAACCTATAATTAGCAAAATGCTTGCCCCTTCCATATCTTTCAGACAAAACAAATACGCACCCTGACTTGTGGCAATCTTGAAACCGCTATTGTTCAAGAGTAAGTGCCTTTGAAAGTTCACACCAAACAATTAGCAGAAATATCCAATCTGTTAATATACTGCAAATCCAATATTTTCAGTATATGCTCTACTTGGGCAATTGCAAACCATAGAGTCTAAAGTTAATATAAAGCTATTCTTTGCTGTTTTGTCTCTTTAGATACGAGTCATATTACATATTATCCATATAAATGTTATTAAAATTATATAGCATATGCATCACGGTATAGATGTTTTCATATTACCGCCATTATATATGAAATTATATAAGTGAAGCTTTTATATTGCCTTGAGGCTTGCCTGTTGAACAATTCAAACGATAGAACACAAAACAACAAATGTAGGGATATAAATTTTACACAATATACTACTTCAATCAAGGGTTTCTCCTACATCAATTTACCAAATTTAGTTTTATATATGTAAATAAATTTTGTTAATCCAACATGATACATGATCAAGATACAAAGGAAGAACCAATTTGCAAGGAACCTTCGAATCAAATATGAGGAGGTCATACACATTCCCTCCTTGGAGCATTGCCACCATGCTTGAATGGTGAAATCGTGTCAAACTAAGAGGAGGAGAAAGTATCTCCCTCTCTCACCACCTCTCTACATGGCCAAATTACTTGTCTTCTATCTCTTCATCACAATCCCACATCTCACTTCTTATCTCACCCATCCATTGATTTTTAAAAATAAACAATGGTCCTAACATACATGCTCCAACAATGCCCAAACTATATGCGGTACCTCTCACCCTCAATAAATAAGGAATTTTAATCCATTGATTTTAAAATAAAGAATGGTCCCAACATATGCTCTAGGAGTTCACCATAGCCTCTAAAGAAACACACAATAATCGGGCATATACGTATTAACTTTGACAAATATAAAACCCACTCTTTGGCTCCTAATTTTGAAATACAACAATATTAACATTATAAACTACAACAGTTGAATCAAGACATGCTCATTGCCTATTTATGTACTTCTACTGCTTCAATATTGATGTTATTTGACGAGGGTGATCCATTTATATGCATTTTAAGACAACCCATTTCTTGACCTTATAGTGTTACTGACCCAATATTTAACGAACACATTTATGAGAACCCCTCACAAAAATCATTAGGAACCTAAGACAACCTAGGGAATAATCTTAGAATATACGACGCCAAGAACTTGCACCGTAAGAACATGCATCGTGAAAACATGCTAGAATAAAAGCATTGTACCGTAGAACGTATAAACTGTAACACGACCGTATAGACGCTACTAAATTTCTCAGATATATATATTTATATACATCTTAATATATATATATATTTAATATATATATCGCTCACATATTTGTATATATAAAAATCTGTGATAAATTTATATCATAGAAGTCTCAAGATAGATTTGTCGCAAGACTTTTTCTGATATATATATGTAAATATATATGTTATATATATATATTATATATTTATGGCAATATACATATATATATATTCTTGTGATAAACTTTATACCGAGAAAACTCTTGCGGTATAAATTTATACCGCTTAATTCTTTTATGTATAAATTTATACCACTCTCGAACCTTTTGGTCGTGATAAATTTATACCGCCGAAGTTCTTTTTTGTTGTATAAATCTATACCGCTTCAAGTCTTCTTTAAGGTGATAAATTTATATCGCGGCAAACTCTCTAGCATACTATGTCCACATATTACTATCTATTGAGGTATAAATTTATACCATCTTGAAATTTATTTGGAAGAAACTAAGGACTACAAGAGAACAAATAAATTACAAAGTTTAAAAAGTCCGCATTAGATACACGCCACCATCATGCAGATACGGTAAGTCTATAGCAAAGTCGGGAGGAGCAAATAAGAGCAAGTGTATAAAGCAAAAGCTGCTAAGTATCTTTCAACTTCAACTCGCTAAGGCGGTGAGGTATACTCTTTAAGGTGACAATATTTGCTTCATTGAGGCAATATCAAAATGTGTTGCATTTTTTGCAATTTTGTTCATAATTTTGTAGTGAATCTATAAAACTTGAACTAAATACGCTTTTGGGCACTCTTAGCGCTTTTGTTGTTTTTTCAATGTCTATTTTGTTTTGTCCTTAAAATATTACTATTTCTCAAACCAAACTAGAGGCCAAAATGGTACCTCAAACAATTTTGAATGGAAGTTTCTAGTTTCAAATTCTCCAAAAATGGTGCCTAAAATATTCAAATTGTCACACTTGTCATAAATATACCAAGAAAATGGGCATTTTTATGGAATTTTAGAGAATCTTTCAAAGATTCCTTTTGAAGTGCTTATGTTAGGCCAAGTGCTTCATTTTAAACTTTGTTACAATTGATTTTCCCTAGGTGTAGCATCCCAAATGTACCGTGGTCAATGCTAAATGATGAGCCCTCAGATGAATAGATGCTACATTTTACTTTTATGACCCATAGGTGCCTCTAAGTAAGCTTCAGGGCCTCAGGTAAGTGAAGGGGTTGACCAGCCTTTTTATACGAAGGATGTCATGAATATAATTTTTGATCCGACCCCATTTCATAAGTCAAGCAAAGTGACTTCTCTTTCAAACAAAGCTTCACCATCAGTCTCTAGTACCTTTTGTAGAGTCAAATTAGGTAAGCATTCTACATCCATGTTAGGAAAGCCACGTGTCCTAAAAAAACTTTTGTTGCGTACATTTTCATTCCTGAAATTTTTCTCCACTGCGATTAAGGACCAAATTCTTATCTAAATAATGAAGAAAGCAAATATGGTTTATAAACCTATTTTTTTACCACTTCTAACAACAACACTCATGTTTCCCTTGTGCCTATGAACTGATTAAAGAGCATCCATGTATAGTCTGTAACTGTGAAAGGAACTAAAAATCTACGCCCTAGTCACTCCCTTTTCAAGAATTGATTTGTAAACAATTCCTAATTCACTCTTGCTAAGACCATATGCTGAGGCGTTTAGAAGATCTTCCAAATCAAAATTAGCTTAGCTGTCAAAATGCACTAGTTCCCCTTGCTCACTATCCTCAGAAATGCTACCAGAGCTATTTGGGAGGCCATTGCAGCATAATGCAATGTCAACTTTACCTGAAGATTCCCCTTTGTGAGTTTTGTTCAATTGAAAATGCACTATGGCTTTTGTTATTCTTCCTTTGCTTTAGAATGGATCCCATTAGCTCGTATTCCTTCCCAGTGACTATTTATTTTTGAATTTTCCCGAAGGGCCAACCCTAGGTGTGGAGTAGCAAAAAGAGGAATATACTAGACATTTACCAAAAGAACGGTGAAGGAGCCATAATATGACAGACGGAGAAGAGAGACCATTCGGGTGAGTGCATGCATGCATGAAGTGGAAAGTGGAATTAGAAAGTGGAGTAACCGCGAAACAATAGAATTAGATTAGCGACCTGTGTCGGATCCTCTGCGGAAGCGGAAAACCAACCTAAAGCTCTCATCAAAGCCGTTATTCAAATCGACTATTTGAATTTGGATCCCCATGTTTTTTGTGAAATGTCTCTTGATGTCGATTGTTAATGCATATAGTGGCTATGGAACAAACCCATCTGGTTGATATAACTGCCAGGGCTCTAGGTAAAGTAATATTGTTCGCAGGTCATGCCGAAGTTCATGGTCTGCGCCGCGGCGCAAAATTGCTATTTGCGTTTATTTACTTCTTCTCAGATGGCGTATTTCCTGTGACTACTCGCGAGTAGCCTTTACGGATGCAATGCATTAAATCTAGAAGAGTACAATATAATGGACGCAACGCCCACAGCCTTGGTATTTTAAATTGTTTTGGGCTGGTCATGTAGGTGCAATATGCTTTGAACTTCTAGAATACACACTCAATTGGTCGTTATCATCTATAAAGTCACCATTTGGTACGGGGTTGATTGAAACAGATTCCAATTTTATGAGGAGTTGTCAAAGAATGTCCAGACTGGAATGACATTAGGAGTTTACTTCTAAATATGTATATCATCTGAAATAGCTCCACTCAAATCTATTGATCTAAGACTGAGCTACATAAACTTTTTTTTTCTGATCCATTGTGACGAGCCTGCCGAGTTGACCCTCTTGGCAACTCGGGATCTTGTCTAACTTAAGACTAGAACGAGTGGGTTCTAATCCACTTTGCCATCGGGAATGATCTATTCTTATTCATCCAAGATGAAAATCTAGAAGATTTAATATCCATAATATTCTCAATATATACATCATAACAATTGGTCAAATCAGACAAGAGCTTCTAGCTCTGGAACTCAGCCCCGATCCCCAGCTACATTACCGCCATCAACTTGACAATTTCCTTTTAGATACACTACACATGCACTCAAATGGGGTTAATCCTTGTGATTAAGTGGAGATCACTGGCTGCCACTGCATACATGGAAATGTCTTAGAAAAAACTTGGATAACAAAAACATAAGCACAAGCACAGACATAAGATCTTTTGTGAGTACAGTACGAGACAATGACCACATAATCTAAAGAAATGTAAAACATGAGCATCAAAGGCAGAGAAACACCAAATCACTATAATAACATATCTCTGACAATGGAAGCTCACCACCCTATATAAAGTGCCCTATTAGCGTAACATGCCCAACCAAATTACATTCCGGTGCCCCATTAGCGGAGTTGATGGGTAGACCAGACGCGTAAAGCATACCCTTCCCAACCCACGCCCTGGCACCGAGGACCTCTCTTACGCATGGAATCGCTGCAGGTGACGTGAGCATCTTTGATCCGAAAACTACGCTTGGTGTCAAAAAGCACAAGAATACCTTTAGAGAAACACAGATAAACATTAGCATGCCAACACAACCTAGGCCACCGAACCTAAAAGCTCGACCCCGGAGGTTCCAAGAGACATTAAAGTACCAAGGCAATAGTGGGACAATGCAAAGACAAAGACATGTGACGTTCGTTAGATACTTATTATACGTTCGTTATACTTATTATACGTTCGTTAGATACTTATTATTCTTTGGTCAAATAGCTTGTCCAAAGACAGGTGTAAGTCCCAATACTTATGCATCTCATTGCACCTCTAACACTTACCACCAACAGGTTATTCCCCCCATAAGGAATTCACATACAATATCTTTACTAAATCTGCTAGCTATGATAACTTACATTCTCTTGTTAAGAAATCAATTTACACCTTAGACATTTTGTAACCCAGCAATGCCAACATGTCCTAGAACTTTCTCCATAGGTGTTTGTGGCTCTTTTAACCAAACTCAATTTTCTATCACGCATACATCCAAAATGTCCCGTGGTTACAAATAAACAGCATAGCTAAGGACCTATATGTCTCGTATTATATCCCACTTTTCATAGCTCCCAATCTAAGTTACAACATTTAACAGTCCACATACCACCTTAGTTACGCTTAATGCCGAGAGACCATCCAGGTGCGGTATCTAGTATGAGGCTATTCTACATCTCCATATTTACAAATAATCGTTCGCTATGGTTTTAATATTCCATATTTAAGAGACTATATTTACACACAACAGTAATTCTGCATTTCTATTTTGTTCAATCAGTAATATTGAATACTATACGATTTCATATTCTTTGCAGCACTTTTAAATTACTGTAGTTGATCTCATCAAGAGCACGTGTTCTTATGCAGTTATGTCTGTAGCATAAATATATTCTTATATTTTACTATTTATGTCTTGCTTCAATTCAGTATTAGAGCACATACTTCTCTTCACCAAGTCATCCTGTAAAACACATATAGTACTTAAACCACAAATCGAAAACCAGGTCATCTTAGTAATAAGCCACAAATACACATATAAATTCAAGATTGAAAATATGCTACAGTTGTTGGAATTCCAAGCGGAATGACCATTATGCTAGAATGGCATTCACTTCTAGCATAATTAAATATGAATCCATGGCCTAATCTCATTTCCTTGAGGGCAACCCTTTGTGTGACAACACCTTGTTTCCTTAAGTTTTGTTAAATGCAAAATGCACTATGGCTCTTGTTATTCTTCCTTTGCTCTAGAAAATTGAAGATGCTTCGCATATAGATGTTTAATGAGAAGATTTATATCTGGATTATTGCAATTCCTCATGGTCATCCTAGTTTGACTATATAATTTATTTACAACAACATTTTTAGGCAAAGATTTTAAACAAAGGAAAATGAAAAAAAAGTGCTTATGCACTGCCGGTTGCCCTTAAATCTGCTCATACTGGAGGCCATACTGACTGAGTGATTAACGAGTAAATCCCTCCATGAAAATAATGCTATTAGTTAGAAGCTTGGTTGATACTGCAAAGTTTGGAACTAGAAGGCCTTACTTCGTTACTACCTGAGAGCTTTGTTCTACTCAAAAGAAAAATGCCCAAAGCTAAGCTAAGCAAGAATCAAAGCTACAATCAAGGCGAACGTGTTCGCCCTTCCAAAGCCCAAGCTAGAAGGGGCAAAGGATTGCAAAAGTTTTGCGAAAGCAGAGGTTGTAACAAAGTGCAAATCTGAGCTTAAAGAACCAAAATCTGAGGCTAGAAAACCAAAACCAAAATAGAGGCCATGTACCATCCAATCATGCCCCCAAATTGGGACTCCAAATAGAGGCCATGTACCATCCAATCATGCCCCCAAATCGGCGATGGTGTGCAAGTTTAAAACAAGAAGAATAATAAGAAAAAATAATAGAGGACATAGCCAGATTCAAAGCTAACGATGCCTAACAACTGATCGATGACAGCCAACCCATCCCTTAACACTGTCTAGCGTAGCTGTTAAAATCATTCGGGCCGTCCAAATAGGCCCCCAGACCCATCTCGGCCCTCAAGTCCAAGGCCCCACTATGGGCCTATCAAGGAAAGGGTTTGCCCTTCGGGCAACCCAAAAACTTGTTCCCAAAGGAAAAAAAAATGCCAATTTGTTCAAGTTGTCTAAAATATGGTAAACCTAACTCGGGCTACGCAGCAGTGGGCGCTCTTATCTCAAAAGAAAGCATTTGCAAACGTAATTGCAGAGCAATATCCTCACTTCAAGAAGTTGCCATGGACACAAATAGAATGACGACAAAGCGTAATGGGGTATGCTGAGAATTAAACTTGGGACCTCTTGCGCCCAAAGCAAGAATCATACTACTAGACCAAATACATCAAGACATATTGCGAGTCTTTTACCCTCTTTTTATAATACATTCCCAACTTGATACCCATATTTCCCGTGAGATATTTACGAGCGAAATATTGGCTCCCGAAAGAGGGTTGGATTCCAGAAAACGCCGAGCGGAATATGCCATGCATAGATATAATAGTTTATTATATTATGGGAAGCAATTTTATTGCAATAATGCCGCGTGGTGCAAATGGTCAATTAGTTTGGTTTTCAACTTCCTTGTGCGAGTTCGAACCCGCCTTTTAACAATTTTTTTTTTACTTGGAGGGGTATTCGACTCACACAATATTTTTTGGGCGTATTTGACTTACATAATTTACATGCGAATCTACAAGCCGAATACCCCATTTTTGGTATTCGACTTGCAAAATAGAAGACAATCTACGAGTCTAATACCCCATTGGAATCCAACCCATAATCAGGAGCCAATAAATGCACCGAGGTATTTATCTCCTTTCTTGCAATTGATTTGTTTAATTTTTTTGTTCGTCTTTATGCATTTCTAGGCATATTTATCTATTTGAAATTAGGTTTATGCATTGACAGGGGGGTTGCCTCCTATAATTCCAGTAGACCTGAAGCAGCGATATGTTTCGTCAAAAAAGGTGAGGCTGGTGCAGTTAAATTATGGTATTCCATTCAATTTGTACTATGATTTCTTTGTGTTTGCATTTGTTTTTTTTAGATATCGTGGCACTGACTTCCTTTTACAACTAGTGCTCGCAGTGATAACCTTCAGCTCTTCCATTGGGTTTGTCCTCCTTCATATCCAAAGAGATAGTTAATGTTTGTGTCATCCACGAGTCAATTATGAATAATCTTAAAATGGGATGTTTGTTGCCAGACTCGAGTTGAGGATGGAGTAGTTCCAACATGAGATTATGCATTTGCAAAATACAATAAGGTTGGATATTGAACTTACATTCCAAATAGATGCAACATTTCAGGGAAGACTTTCGGTTTACACCAAAGGAAACACGACCGGAAAATTGCAGATGAAGAAAAAACGGATAAAAAGCATCGGAAAGTGTTCAAAACATGAAAAAATTTGCCGGTAAAATCTTTTCTCCTGAGAGGGGAGGTGTAAAACTAAAACTATCCCATTTGAGTACTAAATGACGCAGTTCTTTGTAGGTTGTAGATAATATTGTACGCCATAATCATGAGGAGTATATCGCTTTGGAGGATCCTAAGGAGTGAGTATTCTTTATTTCGTTGGATTTACACTCTGTAATGGGGGAAACCAAAGAAAGTGTAAAATTTGCTGATTGTAACCTATTCTACCTATGAGAAGGAATTGTTGTTCCTGTGTTTTGTATACCTTGAAGCAAAAACACACACAGAGCACACTCAATACCTCCCATTTATTATCAAGACGTGAGTCGCTTTTGTTATGCATGTACTATGGAGAAACCATCAAGATTATGCAAGTGTTATAAATGGATATAGTTAAGTACCGGCGTTGTGACGCCTCCCCGCTAAAACATACGGCCGTACCGCATAATTCGCAGAAATCCCCGTCCGCCCAACAACCAAGACGGGCCCTTCTGCCTACCCTCGCGACTGAGGGGATCCCTAGTGCTGTGAGGGAACACGAGGTAATTCCTATGCTCTTCCCCTATGGGCTCCTATACAAATAAGCTTATAACACGCCGTAACTATATCAAATATATACAAATACTACCAATGGCGGGTAGTGCATCACATATACCAATACAAAGATGTGATGGGCACAATCAGCGAAACACGAGAGCTCCTACCCCTACTGCACTGTAAGGAGGATGACCGAATCGCTAGGCCTCAAGATAGAGCGTAATCGAAGTCATGGCAATGGCGCAGGGCTGGTATAGAACAATGGCTAGGTTGACTGATCGATCCTCTCCTTCGTGCATACTTCGCGGTATGGGCGAATCGCCTCGGACAGATCTCTAGTTTTCCGATAATGCTAGCCCCATGGCACTACCCATCTGACTACCTGTGTTGTGACCTCCTCGGGTCCACGAGGTGCGGTGAAGGGTTGCACTTCCCTTCCTGTGGTCTAGAGGTTCTCGTATTACTAGAGAATCACCGCGGGTTTACACACGACTGCACTTCTACTTAACCCCCAAAACGAGCCAAGCCAACACTCTGTGCTCGAAAGTGTGGCTACACTCATTGCCCTGTGAGTGTGCTTCCACCCATGCTCACCCACACCTAAGTGACCACCATGCCTAGCCTCCACTATGGGATCCCCCAAGCCCCACTGCAAAATCCACCCTCCACTTCCCTCTAGCCCCAAGTATGGGGTGCCAGTCGTGATCATAGCCTCACAGTCTGTGGGCTCCTATGCACAAAAGCCGCGAACTAATAGGAACTAAGGGATCTAATCTTAGAGCATACTACATATGGCTCTAGGTCTCTACCCCCCTTCCCAATACAAGAGGAGCAAACATGATCAACCATCATCAAGCAATCATCATATCATGAGAATAATTTATAAGAACAACATCTTAACCTAATCATACAACTAACTAACTGCTAGGGGTTCATTGATTAGGGGTTCAAGATGTTGAATACTACCCTAGGATGGCTCTACTCTAGATACAAGATACTGGGGCATATCCTGAATGCTAATTCCATAAGCTATCACAACTACTATCCTACATACCGCCTCCCAAGCTCTCCCTCCCGCATCCTGTGCCTCCATGATCTTCGACTCAATGCAGGTGTCAGCCTTCCTACCCAAGAACGAAGGCCCACCGGGGCTGCCGACTCAGCCTATGCCACAATAAACGCATGTTCCCAAATGGGGTTTCCAATCCAGTAGGTGAGTCTCGGGTGCTAGGAATGGAAAGAGGCCTGGGGGTTAGGGTTTAGGCCTATATGTTAGGTCCACCTAGGATGCCACGGCACCAATCGGGTGAGTTCTCAGGTGGCGGGTGCCCCACGGGCTAAGGCCACGGGATAATGGTTCAACCCATGGCTGGCTGTTATGAGAATAACTCTCGCCATGCCCCTGTAGTGCTATTAAATCTATGGTATACAAGGCTATGAAGATAGACTTGTATAGTGACTTTATCCGTGAATATACGTATTTATGGCTTATATTCCCTCGATCGCCACATTCTTCCCCTTAGGACAATGTCGCCCTCAAGATTGCGCTTAAGGTGACGAATTCTACCTTATGCCCTCGCAAAACAACAACATGTCATGTCTTTAGTTTACTTTAGCAATCAAGTTTTTATTAGTTAAAGGTCAAAATTTAGGCTATATTTGTACTTATACAAAATTATATAGCCTTAACAGCGTTAATACTTATAATAATTCAAAATACTATTATAAGAGTTATTAGGGTTCATAATCTAAATTATGGCTCCCCCTATCTTCTCGTAACGCACTCCTCGTTGAAGTCCTCCTTCTACTTGCCTGCAAAAGGAGCACGTTACGTTAGTTTAGTTAATAATTTGTGGTTTTAGGGGACCAACCCCCTTACCTCCTTGAGCCGAACTCTTTGGCTCAAGGTTGTCCTACCCTTGCCCAAGATCATGGCCCTTTGGTTTGAGCTTAGGGATCATTTAAGATGCTCCCATCATAAGCCCATGATCGAGTGCTACCTTGTACCACGATCCCCGGATCGAGTACACCCGATGCATCATGCCCCTGAGGGTTTCAGCTAGGGAGGCGTCTCCGCGATCCCATCATCGGCGCATGATCACTTTAACCTTCACCATGACCCTCCTACGGCCAGGTGTGCGTACCCCGCATCGTGGCATAGAGATCATCCGATCGATGTCCCATCATCGCCCACCATGCCTCATTCCTCACTCACATGACCCTAATGGTCATGCGCACCTCTTTGGTGCGTGGCCCTAGAGAATGCCCTAAAAGCGTGTCCCATCGCCATACCCACACGATCAAGGTTACGGCACATGCACCCTACTAACTAGAATGCATGCGCCAGGCTTAAGGCTAACTAACAACACTAGCTAACCACCTGGCAAGTCGGGGTCGACCAAGTCGGAGACGACTCGCCCATTAAACTCCTTCATAAACTCTGGGTATTGTTTCTCCAAATCTTGCTTCAATACCCATGTGGCATCTTCCACGGGTAAGTGCTTCCACTTAACCAAATATTGGAGGAACCGAGACCTCCTAGTCTTCTTGAATGACTTATCAAGAAGTAACTCAGGCACTATTTCTACCTGCTCCTCCGTCATTTCCAACAAGGTTGGAGTATCCAAAACCTCCTCAGGGTTAGGATTGTGCCTTTTTAACAAACTTACGTGGAAGACCTTGTGAACCTTGAGATGGGCTGGAAGATCCAACTTGTAGGCTTGAGAGCCCACTCTCTCCAAAATCTTGAACGGACCAGCCCACCTAGGGGCAAGCTTCTTGCAACTCCCAATCCGCAGCTTGGCTTGCTTCACCTTGATCTTCAACCAAACGCTATCGCCTACCTTGAACTCCCTTACGGTCCTATGCTTGTCGGCTACACTCTTCTGCCGACTTCTTGCTGCCAATAAGTAACCCCTTACTTCTTCCACTAGCTGCTGCATATCCCCTAACATCTGCTGGAACACTTCTACCTTGGACACTTCTACCTTGGACACAGGATTGTGCCAGGTATCCGGGGTTAAGCACTGGTACCCGTAATTTACCATGAAAGGAGACATCTGAGATGACTCCTGCTTGGCACTATTGTAGGCGAATTCCACCAAGTGGATATACTCATCCCACTTGGACTGCTTGTTCCACACATAACTTCCGAAGCATGTCTTCAATGATCCGATTCGCCCTTTCCGTCTGACCATCTGTTTGGGGATGATATGCCGTGCTCATGGAGAGCTTCGTCTGAATGGTGCTAAAGAGGTCCTGCCAAAAGGCACTCATAAACTTGGAATCCCTATCAGATATTATCTCCCGAGGCATGCCATGGAGTCTGAAAATCTCCCTTACAAATAACTTGGCGGTATCTAATGCGGTGTCAGTAGTCTTGCAAGGCACAAAATGTGCCATCTTAGATAACTTATCTACGACAACCATCAATGCATCCTTGCCTCGAAGAGTTCTAGGGAGACCTGTGATGAAATCCATGCTTATGACCTCCCACTTTGCATTTGGCACCCCCAATGGCTCAAGAGCACACTGGAATCGAAGTTGCTCAGCTTTGGTCTGGCCGACATAACGGCAATCCCGAATATATCGCGGCTATCTGCCTCTTCATTCTGGCGAGAAGTAGCTACTTGAATCTTGAAATAGGTCTTCATGAAGCCCATGCCCCCCTGCTATTGGGCTGTTATGTGTGTCATGAAGAATTAGCTTCCTTACCCACGGCGATTCGGGCACACACAACTTATGCTTGTGATACAACGAGTTTGCCTTCCTTCTTATAATGCTTGAAGGCTTCCGCTCCTTATACGTTACGGCTTCCTTGGAAAGACTTTCCCATACCTCCTTGAAGTCCACATCTGTTGGCAAGGACTCCTCAATCTTCTTGCCAAACTCACTCAAAAGAGTGGAAATCGTGCATTACAATGCATCCTTATGCGAAATGGTCTCTGGAGAGGGCATCTGCTACAACATTAAGCTTACCGGGCTTATATACAATATCAAAGTCATACTCCTCAAGGAATTCCATCCACCTTCTTTGCCTTAAGTTGAGGAGTGGTTGGGTGAAGAGATCTTTTGAAGGCTCACGGTGATCGGTATCCAACTGAAACTTCCTTCCCAGCCAGATAATGCCTCCATATCCTCAATGCCCCGACAATGGCTAGCAGCTCCTGATCATGGGTTGGGTAAGCGTTGCTTTCGGCGTCGTTCATCTTCTTCCGGTCGTGGCGACTACTCTTCCTTCTTGCATCAAAGGCTGCTCTGTTGCTATCTTGCTTGCATCGTTGCTACCAACTTATCTTTACTCGGATCCGGAGAACAAAGCACTGGTGTTGTTGTTAAGGCCTCTTTAAGCTTCTCAAAAGAAGCTTGGACTTTCTCTAACCAATGGCTAGTCAATCCTTAATCTTCTTGGCCTTAGTGAGTCCGACAAAGGGGCGCCCACTTCGCAAAAGTCCTTCTACGAACTTTACGTAATATCCATGTCAGAAAAGCTTCTTACTTCTGCCACATTCCTTGGCTGGCCAATCAACTATTGCCTCAATCTTAGATGGATCATGGAGATTCCCTCGGATGTTACTACATGCCCCAAATACTCCACTTTCGGCCTATTGCAAAGTGGCACTTAGAGAGCTTCCCATACAACCGATGGCGTCTCAACTTCTCCAACACTTTCTGAGATCTTTGACAATGCTCCTCAAGGGACTTCTTTGTAGATTAGGATGTCAAGTCGTCGAAGAAGACAATAACAAACTCATCCAAGAAGTCTCTGAAGATGTCGTTCATGAGGCGCATAAACGTTGCTGGAGCGTTCGATAGTCCAAAGGGCATTACTGTAAACTCAAAGTGACCATACCGCGTTCTGAAAGCGGTCTTATGGATATCCTCTTCTTTTATTCTTATCGATGGTATCCCGACCTCAAATCAATTTTAGAGAATACCTTTGCTCCTTGTAACGGTCCATTAGGTCATCTGCCCTTGGCAATGCATACTTGTTCTTTATCGTCTGCTTATTGAGCTGACGATAGTCTATGCACATTCTTAAGCTCCCATCTTTCTTCTTCACAAAGAGTATAGGTGCTCCAAAAGGAGACACACTTGCTCTTATAAATCCAAGCTCGAGCAATTCCCGAGCTTCTTGAGCTCAATCAATTCAGGGTGCTCATTCTATATGGCCCTTCTTGGTAGGCTTTGCATCCGGAGCCATGTGATCTCACATTCCACACCCCTATAAGGTGGCGGTTCTTAATTTCATCAAAATACATCCTTGAACTCTGAAATAAGCCTTGCTATCTGCCGGGCAAGCCATTCCCCTTTTGGTCACTTCCCTCACCTTTTTGTCTCAACTGATTCCATCCTCAAGATGTAGTCCACCTTATTCCTTTCTATACTCTTCCTTAGCTGCTTCAAGGAAATACACTGCATAGGAGAATCTAGCTTCTTACCTTTCACTATCAATTTGGTGCCGTCTGGTGCCGTCATGGTGACTTCATTCCGATCGCAATCAATCATGGCTTTGGCTGGCTTCAAGAATTCCATCCCCACTATGAGATCATATCTTCCGATATCCATGACTTCCGCTCCCATCGGCCACTTAGCCCCACTAAGGTCTATGTCAAAGATGATCCTCCTCCCCTTAGTGTGTCGAATGGCGCCATTTGCCATAGCCACTGGCCTTGGCTTAGACTTCAATACCTTGTTCTTCATTATAGCAGCCAGCCTAGGAGATGCAAAATTATGAGAGCTACCTGTATCTATGAGGACTACATATGGATTACTATCTATGATCCCATCAGCCCCGAATGACGATCGATCCCGATTCTCTATATCACCTGTCTCAATGTTTGCACATATGTGGCACTCACCATCTATGAAGTCCTGGGCCTCCTGCTGGTCGTCGTCCTCGTCCGCTTCTGTTGGGGAGTCCCAATCCAAGAGTTCTGCCAAGGCTGACTGCATGACGAATGGACAATCATGTGTTCGGTGCCCTGGCTGGAAGCACACAAGCATAACTTTTTCTCAATGCATTCTGTCTCTTTCCTTCGGCGACTGTCTAGGAGGCGCTTAAAACCGCCCTGCCCATGATGCATTACGTGGCTTCACGGTCCCCAAAAGCTTTATTCTGACCCTTACCTTGCTGCTGACTCCTGATGGTGTAGGCTGCTGATTGCTTACCCCGATATTGTCCCCGATCACGCCTTACGAACTCTTACCGGAGTTCTTTGGTGCCTCTTCCAAACTTATAGCTTTATCTTAGGCCTCTGCAAATGACCTTGGGTTGATTGCTCTAACAAGCCTCTTGATATTCTTTGTTCAACCCCTCAATATAAGTATCCACTGCTTGCCTCTCTCGAGACTCGGGGAACATGGAGCCTAAGCCTCATGAATTCTTGAGGTATACTTAGCCACTGATAAGCTACCACGATTCAACTTTGTAAAACTATCTTTGGATCGTCTACTAGTATGAGACCTTGGCACATAGTGCTTCGCGGAAAGCCTTCTTTGAAGGTCTTAAACACTGCAATTGTTCCTCTTGACTTGTTAGACTTAGCATATCCCTTCCACGGATCCTTGCCGGTCCAATAAGGTTAGGCTGTAGCAACTTTCCCTATGTCCTTGTCTTTCATAAGTAGGAGTTGCCAAATTCTTCCATTTCATCAAGCCATGCTTGACCTCCATGCGACGACTGTCTTTCCCCGGCGGCCCAGCTTCCTTGTCTTCCATACATTGCTCATAGCACTATCCACCTTTTTCTGATAGTCATCTGTCTTTCTTGCTCTTTTCCTTGCTTTAGGTGTGCCAGACTGACTGTCGGAGCTAGAGCTGTCCTCACTGGAAGAACTGTCTGATGAGCTGGAGCTAGATGATGATGGACTCTTAGTTCTCCTCTTCCTTCTTCTATCCCCGGCGTTCCCCTGGTTTGCCCTCCCTTCCTGGCGAGGACTTACCGTCACCACGGGAAAACAAGGTGGAGGTGGAGGTAGGGGTCCATCCTCCTGCTCATTCATCAGTGGTGCCGCCCAGTTGATGAGGTTCTGCATCTGGTTCCTCATCTGCACCAGCCTTGCGTTGATTGCCTCTGGTGACATATCCTGCTCAAAGTCTTCCTGTTCTCTGCCAAACAAGTTCCTTGGTACCCAATTGCGTGGTCGGTGCTGGTCTTGGGATCCTGCACTTGAATTCCTTGCTGCAAGGTTTGATCATCAATACATTTTATTTGGGTTAGATGTTGATCAATTTTACTTGCAATTGAATTATCTTTAGTTATAAGAAATCATACAAAGCCTTACATTTGCAAAACAGTTAATAGTCATTAATGCATAAGGATTACATGATAATGGTAGATATATCTTAGCATAATGGGGTACAAGAAATCATTTAGCACAAGACTTAAGAGAATTTAACAACTATTCAATGGCCTCCCGAAAGCCTGAAGAAGTTCTTGACATCCCTGAATCGGAGGCCTTTGCGAGGGGATTGCATAAGATGTTCCTCGTCGATCTTCCTTCAAGTGCTTTCGGGCCATCTCCTGCCCGGAAGTTACAGTCTTTATTCTTTGCTACAACCGAAAGTGTTGCATCCACTGAGGTGCCCTCTCATGAAGTCGAGGCAATGGAGCCTTGGCGCCTGTTGAAAGAATGATGTGGTTAGGCATGGGTATATCTTCGAGTCTTTCTTTCAAGCCCGAAAGTGCTATGAGAAGTGCCACGGATTCTTCCCCTTGGGCTGAACTCCTTGTGGAAGACTATCATTTGCCCTTGGTTAGGGGGCGGAAGATAGTAGCGGCGTCGTGCCCTTCCCTACGCCTCGCGATCCGGTGCCCTTCCTTTGAGCTGCTTAAAATCAGTAGGCATCTCTTCGCCATAAGATCTTCATGGTCTCTCCACATCTTTGGTTCGTTGTCCAAGTTGATCTTCTTTGGACCCTTCCCTCATGCTTACGCTCGAACGGAGTGAAGCTTGAGCTTGGGCCCCTCCCGGTTTGTAGAGTGTGCTCTGTATCTGCTGGAACTCCTCCTCTTAGATGATAGGTTCCTGCTGTCGATAGATCTCCCTTATCTGCTGATAGGCTGCTATATCCGACATTGTCTCCCAAAGATATGAGTGTCTCTCCGCCTCTCCTTGGAATCTCCTGGTATGAATAGTCGATGAGGTCATGCTCTTCCGTGTGCTATCATGCCCAAGAGCTCGTCGATTCGAAGACCACCATTCACGACGATGGGACAAGTTGAGGATGTCATTTGCAAAATGTACTCCTCCCGTCGATGACTATCGGTGACAAAGGCTGTGATGCCGCCGGTGGGTGGGCTAGGCTTTGTTCTCTCCGTCGTCATCGTGCCTCAACGCGTACCTCTGCATTCTTGTTGCTTCCCTGCTCTCCCATTCTGGGTTCTGCTCCCCTAGCTGCTCGTAGTCTTCATGAATCTGCAGAGATGGTGCCCGAGACGTCATGCCATAGTATTCGTAGGCGGAGGACTCTATATTTAGGATTTGATCCTGGGCCCTACGGGTATCAAGTGGCGCTAAGTCTAAGGGCTGAACAGAAGGTTCCCCTACTTTGTTGATTGACTTATAGTACATGAAGAGGGCAAGGGCTGTCTGAGACGAGAGGTACCTATGCCTATTGTGTCTGCAGGTCATGTAATCGGGCATGGTCCTAGTCCTATCCCATAGCTGCTTCTTGCCTTTGGAACCTGCCAACTCTCGACCTAAGGCTTGGGTAAGTGTCTCAAGAGAAACCCAATTCCCTCCCCTAGGGGGTAATCTAACTTCCCAAAGGCGGGGACCTGGCTGGTCATATTGGCACATAATGTCCGTGTAGTAGGGTGTTCTAGTCGAGAGTTGCATGAAGATCAAGCAATGGTCAAACACGAGAGAAGGCTTGATCCACGGGGAAGGCGATGGATGTGGTGGCGACATTGTACCATCTCTCAAAGTTGCTGGGCGCCATTGAGCAGGAAAGGGTGTAGAAAATGGCTTGCAAAGATCAGTTGAGGTTCAGAAAATCGCCTAAGGGGCTGGAAGCAGTTCTGTAGAAGGAAAAATGGCAAATGAGACCTATTTTTATAGACTAGGGGTGATCTCGGGGTTCGTGCAAAAAGGTATCTACCTAAGACGACCTTGGTTCTATGGCTCTGGTTGTCCAAATGAACTACCATGAAGTGCAAACTTAAGCAAAACAAAGCAAGAAACACTATATGGCAATTTGTTGGATCAAATTTGGCTAATTTGGGCCAAAGATGGGCTGACCCGGGTGAATCCGTGCGGATGGCCTCCAGCGTCCTTGGACGCTTGACGCTGCGTTTGGCTGATCTCACCCGGGTTGGCTTTTTTTTGGGCCAATTTTTGGTCAATTTAGGGAATTTGAAGATGCTAATATGGCTAATTGGGCCAATTCTAACCTAACTAGCAACTTATTTTGAGCAAAACTGGCATCTAAAAGCGTGATTTTGGGGCCAGTCAGGTGAATCCGCGCGGAACGCGCTTGCGTCGGGGACGCAGAGGCCTTAGGCGCGGTCTCACCCGGTTGGCCCCAATTTTAGCATTTTTGATGATTTTTTTTGCCAAAATTTTGTTGCAGTTATGATTTCTAGGATATTTTGAGGGTGCTATGAAGAATCCTACTACAATTTGGGTTCTATTTCCTAAATTTCAAGCATACAACATTTTTTTCCTAATTATAGAGGAAAATAACTTTTATATTAATAAGAAACATAGTTACATGAAAATTTTAACTCTTCTACAAAATTTACAAAATTTGAGGCCTAGGGCCTCTCCCTGCGGATTCTCCGTGCTAAGTGGATGTCCTTCGGCATGAGGGTGACCCGCTTAGCATGGATAGCGCAGAGGTTTCCCTCCTCGAAGAGCTGCACCAGCTACAGCCCGGCTGACCTCTGCGGGGCCGGGTCATTAGAGGGGTTACCACATGTCCCGGTCCGGAATCTGGCGCATGACCTCTCTAAGGAGGCGCTCGAGAAGGCGCCTTCCTTATCGGGAGATTACGTGCACATCACGAAAGTGCCGTATCTCCCTAAACACCCCGGCGTCGCGTCTTTGTTGGCCCGTGGTGAACCCTCTTGGGTTTTCGGTCTAGGTGGGGGTGGCTTGGGCTGATTCTTCTTGACTGCTGCCCCTCCCACAACCTATGCGCTGCACCTCTGGCGGCGGTACCACTCATTGTACCTCGTCCAGCGGCGAAGGTACTCCTTATCTGCCGCCATCTTCGCTTGAACTTCATGCGGTCTGTCGAGCCTTGAGCAGCCCTCCCCCTACCTTTTGCTTCTTCACCACTTTAGGTGGTTCCGGCCACTGGGGTAGGGTGGCCCTAGCGTCGAGGAGCCCTAGCTGCTTGCTCCTCCTCCTCTTCTCAAATAAGCCCTCCACTTGTGGTTCCTCCTCCTGTAGGGGGCTCTTCAATAACGGCGGTCGGCCGGGGCGTCGTTCCTCCTCTTCGTCCTCCTTTCTCGCTCCCTCAGCTCCCTTTCCCGCTCCCGCTTCTTCCTGGCGGCCCTCTCCTCAGGCCACTCCGTGACTTTCTCCTTCCCCTTCTTTTTGGGCACTGAAGGGCCCGCTTCTTCGGTCTGGTGGTGGTGCTGCTCCTCCACCTGTTCTTCAACCTGTTCCTCCACCTCGGTGTCTGAGGCCCCGAAGTGGCGCGATTCACCCGTTCTCTGCGTGCCTCCTGATGACGAGCTACTGCTGGGGCTCTGCTCGGCATCATGGAAGGAGTCTTCGCTGCTGCTGCTGCTGGCGGGGGACTCCTCATCGCCTGGCTTCGGCCGAAGATGCTCGGGGACCTTCTTGACATGTCGCCCTGCTGCCTGCGCCATGGAGAGGGTGGGTCTAGGTCCAGGCTTCCTGTAGGTTTGTTTGGTACGAGCCATATCTTATGGTTCAGAAAATGGGTGATGAAAGGCTGAGCAAGAGAGAGGTGAAGGTGAAGGGTTGGAGAGAGAGAATGAGGTGTCAGATATTTAAAAAGGAGGGTCCCTGGGAATATTCTCCTACCATAATTACTCCTATTTATTAGCCCCCCTTATTAATTACACCATATTTAGTAATTATTTAACTATTAATGTATATATTAACCTATATTAATTGATATTATCTTTAAATTTTCGAATTTCTCTAATGGTTTGGAGTGCTAATTATGAGTTCGCGCCATTTTTCACCTGGGTCTCCGATTGGCATGATTCTTCGACCCATTTTAGGTGAAATTTGATGCAGATGCATAATTTTCACTCCAATTTTTCTAGAAGGTGAATTTGACTCACTCATTCCTTCGTCTAACACTTAACCTAAATCCTGACCCACTACCTAGGAGAAAAAAAATTTTCCCCCATTTTCGCGGTTCAATGGTGGAATGTTTATTTCCCACCCCTATAGGCCTGTTAGACTACCTTCATGGTTATGGTCAGTGCTAGTTCTTGGTCAACCAAGAACATTGCTCTGATACCATTGTGACGCTCCCTGCTAAACATACGGCGCCCAGCCGTACACTCGGCAGGAAATCCCCCGTCCGGCTCAACAACCGCACGGGCCCTTTGTCTACCCCGCACTTCGAGGGGATCCCTAGTGCGGGGAGGGAACACGAAGGTGTCTTGCGCGCCCTTCCCCTATGGGCTCCTATACAGCGGAAGCGATAACACGTCAGAACTAGCATCAAACATATACAAATACTACCACGAAGGGTAGTGCATCACACATATACCAATACAAAGATGATAAGCACAACTGCGAAACACGAGAGCTCCTACCCCGGCTCAGACTCGTAAGGAGGATGGTGGCCAGAGCTAGGCCTCAAGATAGAAGCGGTGGGCCAGGGTGTCATGGCAATGGCGGGGGCTGGCATAGAACAATGGCTAGGGTTGACCACTCCATCGCCCCTCACGTGCATACTTTGCAGATGGGCTAAATCCAGGGCTCGGCGGGACTCTAGCCTTCGGATCACAGCGGTCCCATGGCATCACCCATCGGGACTACTCGGGTTGCATCTCCCACAGGTCCCCCAGGCGGGAAGGGTTGCATCTCCCTTCCCGGTGGCTAGAGGTTCGGTGGGCGACTAGAGAATGCGTGGCGACACCGCGATTAGGTGCCGACTTAACCCCCAAAGCGAGCCAAGCCAACACTTGCGGCTCTCGGGCGGCGGCACCATTGCCCGGGGAGGTGTCCGGACCCATGCTCGCCCCACAGAAGTGACCGACCATAAGCCTAGCCCACTATGGGATCCCCCTCAAGCCCCCCACTCGGCGGGGATCCACCCTCCACTTTCCCTCTAGCCCCGTTGTGGGGTCTTTGAGTAAATATCATAGCCTCAATAGCACGGTGGGCTCCTATGCCTGAGCATGAACTAATAGGAACTAAGGGATCTAATCTAGGGAGCATACTACATATGGCTCTAGGTCTCTACCCCCTTCCCAATACAAGAGGAGCAAACATGATCAACCATCATCACATAATCATCATATCATGAGAATAATCATAAGAACAACATCTTAACCTAATCATACAACTAACTAACGGTTAGGGTTCATTGATTAGGGTTCAAGATGTTGAATCTGAGTTCTAGGATGGCTCTACTCTAGATACAAGATACTAGCATATCTGGAATGCTAATTCCGGATAAGCTATCACAACTACTATCCTATATACACGCTCACGAAGCTCTCCCTCGGATCCGTGTGCCTCCATGATCTTGACTCACGAGTCTTGCTCCTACTCCAAGAGCGAGTCTACCTGTTTGGGGCTTTGCACCCAGACCTATGCCTAACAAGCGATGTTGAAGCGGGGTTTTGAGCAGTAGGTGATCTCTGGGTGCTAGGGCTGGAAAAGAGGCCTAGGGTTAGGGTTTAGGCCTATATAAGTTAGGTCCACCTAGGATGCCACGTGGCACCAATCGGGTGAGTCCTGTGTGGCGGGTGCCCCCAATGGGTTAAGGCCCGTGGATAATGGTCTAACCCATGGTTGGCTAAGTTATGAGAATAACTTGGCCATGCCCCCCTAGTGCCACAACCTATGGTATACAAGGCTATGAATAGACTTGTATAGTAGCGGATCGAGGAATATCGTATTTATGGCGTATATTCCATTCCCCGTCCCGGATGTAATCTCACTATCTTGCTTCAACCGTCGCCATAGAATAAAATTAATGCTTAATTTTTAAAGTAAGATCAAGTAAAGGTTGTTTTCGACCAAAAAAAGGTTGTATCCGTTCATGGAAGTTCCATGGATATAAGGTTTAAAATGGTGGGATGCTAGTGGGTACTCCATGGCCCATAATCTGGCCATCCAATATCAGATACTCAAAGGACATTTGTTTTCTTTGATTAAGTTATGGTGATTAGGCTAGCTACTAAGACAAAAATGTTGCCTCATCTGTAGATGCATACAATGTGTAGAAGAATCAACATATTATTGCTTAATAAAATATTATTTCATGACTGTCTAATTGCATTTAAAGAATTACGTTAAAGAAAGTTTGAGATTAACACTAATTATCGTTTAGTTGTGCTAAGATGCTTAAGGATTATTTCAAATTTATATCAGAATTGGACAAGGCAAGAGACGGGCCAATTGTTTGATCTATGCGAGCATTTGACTTGAGGTTTGTTATTATTCTTTGATAGAATGCCCCTTCTCGGATAGTTGAAGATCTGAAACAGTGTTACTACACAGGTAACAAAATTGCTCAGTCATTTCCCCTTCGTCTCACTCCAAATGCACTTGACAACTTTCCCAAATTTCTCTTCCCGATCCTATTCACTCAGGCCGATGATCCTATGCCTGAAATTCCTCTCTATCTCCATCTCCTCTTTCTGTTGGGCAAGAGTCAGAATATGCTTGTGATTGGCACACATCTATTCTGTTTCAATTTTTGAGATTAGCCCTTTATACATGTAATCAATGCCACATAGACTAATATGTCATGGGTGAAAATTTGACGGTAAATTTTTAACACATTAGCACGTACGAACAAAGAGAATATGGTACCACTTTGGCCAAAACGTGATGGTGTTTCTTGTGTATGTAGACATCGACTAACAAGATTCACATAGGAAGAGGGGAGCCTACAAGAAACCTATTTTAGCCAGAGTATGGTTCTATATCCTCATTTAGAACCCAAGTTGGATTTGTCGGATTTGCAGACCCTAAATAGTTCATCCCGTTCAAAATTAAAGAATTTTTAAATTTGTTACAAAATGACAATTTGATAATACAAGGTGCATTATATTAACAAATATATTAAAGACCTTTCCACGGCTTTGTTAAATATTATTAAGACTTACTCAAACTTGCAACCTTTTAAGTTCCATTTTAAAAAACTGTTACAATGAAAGTGGGTCCAATGACAAGGTAGTTCTTTCTATCGTCAATAGACACGATTCCATGTTTCCTCCACTCTAGACAGATATATCACTCCAAAATCGAGATAGATCAGAAGGATACTAACCTTGGCACCATAATGCAATGCTACAAACTCAAAATACAAGGAGCCGAGAAAGAGAAATGTTCCTGCCGCGATAAATTTCTTGTATGGTTTATGGCTTATGTGGGCTTTGGGCGTGAAATAAAAACAAAAATAGGATAAGAAATGGTGGGTTTCAAAAAAGATCTGTTTGTAGACTGGGAAATAACGATTGTTCTATTCGCTATTTATACATGTAGTCACATGCACGTGTCTGTAAATTTTTGTGTGTGTAAATTTCTGGCTTCATCCATTAGATTTGTATGTTGTCTTGATACTGTTTACGTTCTTCATCAGGCCAGATGCGGTTGATGGACAACGGGCCCGGGGAGCCCTCATTATGCTCTCTGTTGGGGCCGCATACAACAAAAACTGCTGCCAACCAGGTCTATCTTAAGTTTCTGCTTCATACGCTTGACGATTTTAGCTTAGTCTTGCTCCTGAATATTTGGTGTACAGAGAATGCTTAATTTCTTAAGCATAACGTATCCGAGATTCAAAAATATACCAGAGGCAAGATTAGTTAGTGGTTTAAATTGTCAGATTGAAGATCGTCTTTTTCCAGGTTGTTCTGGATTTAAAAGGTACATCTGGATATGATGAGTTGGAAGTTCAGAGAAATATTGGCTTATGAGGAGGGATTCCTTTTGCAGAATTTCTTGTGTTCATGATGCACTGGGGAATTGTACGCTGGATGAAGAGAAAGATAAGGCCATCGATTTGAAAGCAACGGGAAACTTTGAAACTCAATGTGGTACCAAGGTATGTACGCAGCTTTGTATACCTCTCTTACAGGAGTGCACCAATCTGAAGAGTTATAGACAAGGAAAGCATATCCATGCCCACATTATCAAAAGAGGAGACATGATAGATATCTTCATCACAAATACACTAATAAATATGTATATCAAATGCGGAAGTAGTGTGGATGCTCAAAACATCTTTGACCGCATGCCAAGGCAAAATCTGTTTACATGGAATATAATAATTGCAGGATATGGTCGTGATGGAAATATTTTCAAGGTTCTGAAGCTTTATGCAGAAATGCTGCATCAAGACCTAGAACCAAATCGAATAACATTTATAATTCTCTTAGGTGCATGTGCAAGTACACGATCTCTGCAACATGGTAAGATAGTGCATGCAATTATTCTAAAAGTTGGATGCCCATTAGACACATCCGTTTGTAGCACACTCATGAACATGTATGGTAAGTGTGGGAGCATGGCAGACGCCTTTCAGATATTTGAGAATACACCTGAGAGAAATGTGGTCTGCTGGAATATAATTATTTCAAGTGCAGTGCATAGGGACAGTGCAATTGCACTGAAGCTGTTTTGGAAAATGAAAGCCACAGGTATGAAGGCTAGCAAAGTTACTCTTCTAGTTATTCTGAAAGCTTGTGCCAGCAAATGTGTCATTGAAGAAGGGAAATGTCTGCATGCTTACATTCTGAACAACGCGCTCAAGCTGGATATCCAGCTTGCCCATGCGCTCATTGACATGTATGTCAAGTGTAGGAATTTAGAAATTGCTCGTGATGTGTTTGACAGATTGTGTACGCGAGATGTATTTGTGTGGACCACAATTATAGAAGGATACACAGAACATGGAGATGGGAAGGAGGCAGTTATGCTCTTTATGCAAATGCAGCAGCAGGGTGTGGATCCCGATGTAATAACAATGATGGCCATTTTGAGATCATGTGCAAGCATACCATCTTTCGAACAAGGAAAACGCATTCATTCAATTGTGATGTCTAAGGAAAACAGTAGTAATCCTGTCAATAATACAATTATCGACATGTACACAAAATGTGGTAGCATGGAAATGGCCTACCACATGTTCAGTAGGATGTCTATTCCTGACACAATTTCATGGAATGCAATAATTGCAGGATGCATGCGAAATGGACATGCAGAAGAAGCACTCAGACTTTTGGCTCAGATGGAACAAGAAGAGTTAGTTCAAGATGACGTGACATTCATCAATTCCTTGAATGCATGCACCAGTGTAGCTGCCTTTGCGAGGGGAAAGCGGACCCATGGTTCTATTTTAAAAGTTGGCCTTGACTCTAATACATTTGTTCTTACAGCACTTATTGACATGTATGCAAATTGTGGAAGTCTTGAGAATGCTCAGGCAATCTTCGGCATGACCACCACAAAGGATGACTTGACATGGGCCACGATGGCATCGGCATTTATCAACATGATGATAACAGGTCAATTTTGTATCTTTTTCAAAGAATGAAGCATGAAGTTGTGAAACCAAGTAGAGCTGTTTTTTTGGATTTTCTGCGTGCGTTTTCTGCAATGTCTTCTCTTGAGCATGGAAAAATGCTTCACGCTGAGGTCCTTGCAGTCAGCCCAATATGTGACAGTTTTCTTGGGAGCGCGCTTATTGACATGTATATAAAATGCAGGAGTTTAGGAGATGCTGATCAAGTATTTGATAGCTCTCTTTCACAAGATGTCATATTATGGAATTCAATGTTGAGGGGTTATTGCTGGTATGGCCTGAGCAAAAAAGCACTCAATATGTTCAAAGAAATGCATGAAATCAATGTGAAGCCAGATAGTACAACATTTGTTAGTATTTTCAATATATGTGCCGATCTTGCAGATATGGGGCAAGCAAAATACATGCACACAATTGTCTTAAAGTTTGAATGGGAACCGGATGTCTTTGTGAGCAGTGCTCTTATTGACATGTATTTTAGATGTGACAGTATGGAGAATGCCTGTAAATTGTTCAATAGCTTGCTTATAAGGAATGTTATATTGTGGAATGTGATGATTTCAGGGTTCTCACATCATGGCGATTGTAGATTAGCCATTAAACTTTTTGGTCATATGCAAGAAATGGCTCTGTGTCCAGACAAAGTCACCTTTATCAGCATTCTAAATGGATGTTCTTCTGTGCAAAATCTAGAATTCGGTAAAAAGTGCATTCTGAGATTTTTGATCTCTAGTTATTCTAAAGAGATCTTAATTTATAATAGCCTTGTTGACATGTATGCGAAATGTGGGAGCATAAATGATGCGTTTCAAGTGTTCAGTATTATGCCCACTTGGGATGTCGTTTCCTGGAATACAATGATAGGAGGATATATGCAATATGGAACACAAGGGGTTTTTGACCTGTTCTGGAAAATGGAACAAGCCAGTACAAAACCAGATCAGACCACATATATGAGCATGTTAACAGCATGCAGCGGCATAGCATGGCCCGAATATGGAAAGCGCATTCATGCAGCTGTGTTGAACTCTGGATATATTTCAGATGTGAGTGTTGCTTCCATGCTGATTGAAATGTATGTGCAGGTGAAGTGGATTATGGAAGCCCATTTATTGTTTAGAACTGTACCCACAGTGAATGCATACACCTGGACACTAATGTTAGGAGAATTGGCACAGAGTCAGCATAATAAGACAGCTTTAAAGCTTTTCATGCAGATGCAAGTGGAAGATCTAAACCCAAGCAAGACTGATTTCATCAATGCTTTAACTGCTTGTGCAAACATGCCATCATTTGAAGCTGGAAAACAAGTTCATAGTAACATGTTGAAGAGAAGGTTGTGAGTTTGATCTATTTGTTGGAAGTTCACTTATTAATATGTATGCTAAATGTTGTAGTTTAGAAGATTCGTGCAAAGTATTTGAGCATTTGGATGACAGAAATGTGGTTGTATGGAATGCGTTGATTGGGGGGTATTTCCAACATGGGGATGCAAAGAAAGCTCTGGATCTGTACAGGAAAATGCAGATCGAGGGGGTGAAACCGGATGCTGTGACCTTTGTCTTCATTTTGAGTGTATGTGGTTTCTTATCAAATCTGGAAGATGGGAGAAAAATTCACCATCACATGTTAGAAACTGGCTGTGAGTTGGATGTCTTTCTGGAAAGTGCCCTTGTGGATATGTATGCTAAATGTGGCAGTATACATGAAGCTTATAGTATCTTTGGAGGTATGCGTATACGAAGTATAGTTTCCTGGAATGCTATGATTGGAGGGCATGCGCAGCATGGGAACTCCATTGAAGTTTTGACTCTTTTTGAGCAAATGCAACAAGAACGGGTGGAACCCGATCTTATCACATTTATTTCCATTCTCTCTGCATGCAGCCATGCATATTTAGTGGATGAAGGTCACCGCTATTTCCATTTGATGAGTTATGAATACAACATCACTCCAAATGAGGATCATTATACTTGTATGATTGATCTTTTAGGTCATGCTGGTCACCTGAAAGAGGCATTGGAACTTCTTAATAGAATTCCATTCCAACCTAATGTCATATTGTGGATGTCTTTTCTTGGTGCTTGTAGAAATCACATGGATGTGGGATTGGCAGAACTTGCTACAGAACATGTTTTAAAGCTTGAACCAGAGAATACGGCTGCCCTATCCTTGCTCTCCAACACGTATGCTCAGCTGCAAAAGAGCACAGAAGTATATTGAACATGAAAATGCTGCAAGTCAGCATGCACAAAATCCAAATCATCCAAATGCATCTCAATATTTGACTGGTTTTATCCTAACAAAGGCCTAAGCAAGAATGTAAAGGGAAAGAACAAAGTACAGCCCAGTATGTCGTGTTCTAGTGTGTTCACGTGTCCCCTTAAGCAACATCAGTGGGAAAGCAGCAAAAGCAGCGTTCATTCAAACACGTAACTTAAGCTTCTGTTTGTATCCGTTTGTATAGAATGTGATGTCAAAATATTATTAGTTAGGTACCCAAAGTTGTCATACCCAAAATGGTTAGTATGGCTCTGGTCAAAATGGTTAGTCTGGCCAGACCTAAGGTGGTCATGCCCAAAGAGTTGCACTAAATTGATAAAATAGTTAATCTGGCCTGGCTAATTTTTGGTGGTATTCAAAGTGGTTAATCTGGACATACCCAAAATAGTTAGTATGGCCATAGTAGTCAATCTGGACCCAAAATGGTTGCACGAAATTGAGACTTGATATACCGCAATTAATTAGGTTTTGTATACAAGAACTTCCCTTTTGTTGCAATTCTGCTGTGGAAGATGTGCCGACTCGCGTCATCTTACACAACAGAATTGCAACAAAAGGAAAGATACTATTATGTGAAGTTCTGTTTAGGGTAAATTCTAGCGTCTCGGTTCTGCGGCTATGTCTTTTGGTCTTGTTCTTGTTAATATGAGTGTGGATTTCTAGCACTTTCTACCTCTTTCTAAATTTGTTGATATCTCTACGTTGGTATATAATTTTGTGGGTCAGTTTCTCGGGCATAGAGGGGAAGCATAACGTGCATGTTGGTCATGCAGCTCCTGAAGGTATCTCCCATGCATATGGTGTTCCTCGATCTTGACATACTTTTGATTTTGTGGCAAGAGTTTTATGTATGTCATTCTCTGATTGGATTAGGAAAGACAAATGCTAATCAACAAGGCCAGCTCGTGTTAATGCTGCACTTCAAATACTATACTCTACCACTAAAGACACCTAGTTTGATATTGGATTTGCTCAAAGCTAGGGTTTCTTTGGTGGAGATAACCATGAGTCTCGTCTTAAATGTGCATAGAACTTAAGAATACACTCTGTAATTAATTATTATAATATTGGTAGTTTTTTGGATTACCATAGGCTATCTCGATGGCTTCCTCAGCACATTTCTCGCATCATCTAGTGGTAGAACTTTAAACCGCCACATTTGAGGTCACGGGTTCAAGGTTCAAGTATGACCAATTGGTCTGTTGGTAGAGACCTTAAATCTATCATATGTACTAGATAATCGCATACAAGTAGTTTCTAGCATAAGGTATCGCAGTTAGGTAGTGGATTGGCTTCCATATAATATATGGAATGTGATGTATCTAATGTACTTATGATGTGATGGTGGATTGGCTTCCATATAATATATGGAATGTGATGTATCTAATGTACTCATGATGTGATGGTGAATAGATTGACGTCCTTCAATAAAAAATAAAATAAAACAAGATTTCCTGCTTATGGATCTTTGAAAAAAATAGGTAAGAGCTTCTACTTGAATATTAGAACATAATAATGCTGAGGTAGTAGAGAAATTGGTCTATCAAGGTGTGCATCCTTTGGTATTGGTTACATCCTCTATCAATATTTTATACCTGGTTTTTCTCTTAGTATGCTTTTAGCCCTTGAGATGCCTTCTTGGTTTTCCAATCTGATTTGCTTGTTAATTTGCTTGCTTTTTGAGTTTTCTCTAGCCATTGCCTATGGCATTGGTAAGCACATTTCTCACTCTATTACCAATAGTCCACGTATTTGTGTTTCTATTCCCATTGATGAAGCAATTCCTGAGTGTGTATTATTGTCAAAAGTGGCAAGTGGTATAAGAAGTTGAGTTCCCTCTTCTAAAAGGTTCGGAACTTGCTTTCATATTTCTAGATAAGTCTTTTATATTTAATAGTGCTTCCTCACATTCTAGATCTCGTGGACCTGCCCCATTTGCTACAATGCCACTTCATGATTCTCGCATTGCTTTCTGATCTAGGATTGAACGTTCCATGACTGCCTCATCTACGACCCTCGCATTGCTTGACAGAACGTTCTGTGAATCCTCATCTAAGATTGAATGTTTTATGATTCCTTCATCTTCTTCTATGATTGCTCCTAGTATTAAATTATCCACTATTATCTCCTCAATTATTGTACCCATTTCCTACGTGATTATCTACTCTTCCATCTCAAGAGCCCTCCCTTGATCTTGTGCCATTTAGTATGTCTAACAATGTCTCAAGTGATATGAATGTGATACAATCATCTCCCTAAAATCAGGAAGTGACAGTTCACATCCGGAAGTAATGGATGCTATTGTAACTCCATCTACGACATCTTGTTTTGTTTTTCAATTATCACGATTGCTACATATTTCTAAGACTATAATGGAGCATGGTGATGGTTGTTGTCACGCTCAAGAATCCAGCTAGGAAATAGCGATCTTCAGCAGTCATTAGTGAGTTAGAAGATAGTCATGCTGAATAAAATTTTGAGGTTGTACATATAACCCTGCACAAAGGGACATTTTATCCCTTTGGGTTTTAAACCTCTGTCGACTTATTGTACCCTTTTTTTTTTGATAATGAAATATACCCCATCCCTCCCCAACCCAAAGGGAAAAAAAAGGTATATTTTTTTCCATCAAAAGGACTTCCCTCTAAAGGCTTAATTTATTGAATTCTTGTTGATGAATGCTTGCTTCTAGATTCTTTATTTATAACTAGACTCTCCTAAAGTGAGTTCTTTATGTGGATTATTCATAATCATAGCATCCAATGTTCTTGATCTTGGTAAGAGAGTCCTTAATACCCCTGAGTATATCTAATAGAAAGAAGATAGTAGAAGATATGGAACACATTTTCTTTTGCCCAAAGCTTTTACATTTTTGGAGTTAGATTGTAGCCTTCAATTCAATTCAGTTTGAGATTGATTATAAAGACTCTTCTTTTTTGCATGCAGAATGATGATTTATCTAAGAATACTATTATCTTTCTGACTCTTTGGAATATAGGGAAAAGTAAAGTCATGTTCTTCGAATAGTAAAAAAAAAAATCTCTGTATTCTTAACTTTCAGTATGATATTGAGATGTAAGGAAAAGTTTGATGATAAATATATCAGGAAATGAAATCAATATGGTTTATTCTTTTGCCCTTTTGATTTGCTGCATCTTGTTTAAATATTGGTGGTTCTAATTCTAATGCATATGTTGATAGAGTATCTGGCTTTGTGAAAATGCAGGAACAAATTTTGCACAATTCAGAGTATGTGCCTTCTTTATATCAAAGGAGGATGAACAGTCTCAGGATCATGGACTTAGAACTTGATGATAAGATAATTATAGAAATTAAGGCAGAAGGAAATGGAGTGGACTAGAAAATTCTGTGAACATGTATATCAGACATACTACTTTCAGATAGGTAGTTTGAAAGATCTAAAGATCATATATATCTAAAAGGGGGGTTGATGCATATGGCACTAGAATTTTACTTATAACAAAAAATAACCACATGCAATTGATTCAAAGAATGTGGATGGACTAACGAGAACTTATTATCCAACTCAAGTTCCCTTTGATTCAAGTTTTAAAGGCCAGGGGATCACCCCTGTCAATTAAACTAGTGTTTTGGAGTTAAAGCGGTGGCGTCTTTTGTTTTGAGAGGAGTGTTGTGGTAATTGCTAACTGTTGGAATGGAATCAGAAGACAATTGGTAGTTAAGATGTGCCATCATAAAATTGGTTCTCATGAAAGACCCCCCAAACCCCATAACACCACCACGATATGACTCTGGGTAATTGGGCGAAATAGCTGGCAGCCCTTTTTTATGTTTGATATATAAACATAATCAAGGTGTTATCACACAAAGGGTTGCCCATGAGGAATTGAAAGTAGATAAAACATTTGTGATGAAAAAGACATAGGAGAAGCCAGAAAGTGAAAGGATATATAGTCTTAAAAACCTCGATGAGAATCCTTGTTTAAGTTTGCAATAGAATGTATTAGACTGTGCTAAAGATTTAAGTAAATTTATAACATTAATTTCATGACATAAGCAAATTTTGTAATTTGTTGTGCATGGTGGTAGGTGTTGAAAGGATTTAGAGGGTATTGTTGAGAAAGGATGCAGATGAGATGTATCCATAGCTATGTTTTGAATAGACATTAGAAAACTATCTTAGAAATATAGTTTTGAGTGGTTATATCTTCAACGTGAGTAATATTCATATCACTATTATCTCATGGTCAAAGAGGAAGAGCATTTCCCACTACAATTTGGTTGTAACCCATATAAACAGAATATTTCTTCTAGAAAATTTAACGTAATGTAAGTAGGTACTCTAAAAGATTTTTATGGAATGGGATAGCCAAAAAAAAAATAAAATAAAAAAATTTGCCCCTAATTTTTTTGTGCACATTTAGGTTTAGGGTTTGAATGTTTAGAATTAAGGTTTACAGGGTTTAGAATGTTTAGGTTTAGGGTTAGAATGTTTAAATTTAGGGTTAGAATGTTTAGGCTTACATTGTGTACACTTAGGTTTAGGGTTAGAATGTTGAAAATTTAGGATTCTGAGTTTAGAATTTAGGTTTAGGGTTAGAATTGTAGGAAACTACGGGGTTTAGAATTTCATATTGTAATGGCCATATTGTAATTTCTATAAAATTTGTATTCTAAGGATTTTTATATTTTTTAAAAACCTTTAAAAAATCTTTGCATCACAGTTTTTTAAGGTGCAGTTTCTAAGTACTCAACTACCTTGATGTAAACAACATATGAATGTGGGATAATTCTCGAGATTTGTCCACGATCCTAAATATAATTCTTGGAGGTCTACTTTACAAGGACTCCCCAAATATGAACAGTCAGTGGAGTATTATTCTATGCATTAGATGTAAATTATAGGCATTATTGGTTTTTACTCAAGATCTAGTGCTTTGAGAGATTTTCCAAGGTTTTTAACATAATTTTACAAACAATAAAATGAAACATGCTTAACAAGCGATACTCTATAAGCAATTGTGTTTATTATTTGTGTTGGCCTATTGTTGAATAGAATCTGTGAGTCAAGCTCTTCAATATTGGTGGCGAGCATGTGCACGTATTTCATAATATTTTTTATTGTTCCTTTTCCAGCCTTCCAATTATTCATTTCACATTAACATTTTAGAATAGATAATTTTCACCGGCAGAAAATTTTGTCATGAAATTTTTGCCGGCGAAAATTCCCTAAGGGAAAAAAAGGTACCATGAATTTTTTTTCTTATATGGCAGATTCCGGCAAGTTTCATGGCAGATTCTGACGAGTTTCTGGCGATGGATAACGAAACCAACCGAAATGAACAAGAAATCAACTAAAGATGGATTGATTTTTTCGCATGAAGAAACTTGCTGTTTAGGGCTGAAATTTTATGGTCTCCCCTTTTTTTTGTAATTTGTGAGTAATGCTTACTCATCTAGAACACTTTTGTATTCCAATCCTGTATTTTGCAAACCTCATGTGAGTTCCAAGAAATGTGTTCACATCACAGAAAATGTTACTCAAAGAATGCGGAGGAGATATTGCCACATTGTTGAAATTATGTATTCCACGATAATACATGTTTTTAACGATCACATGAGCAAGAACTTTCAGACAATCAATATTTGATCATCCAAAGCCAGAGTAACTAACTTGTTTTCCATGTTGATGAAACTATTTCACATGAAATGTTACACAAAGCCTAACAACATCATCAATCAGAAACCAGAGAAATCAACCTTGCATTTTATGTTGCATGTCTACCTATATATAAGATAGGTCTTTATAGAGATAGTTGTAAATTAACAGATAGACCATTTTTTATCGCAGTAAAAGTTTCAAAAGATTGTGGGTGTTAGCAGAAGTTTTCATTAGGGTGGAAATAAAGCAGGTTTGTGGTTAAGGTTGCATGGTCTAAGTGTATAAAACCTAAGTTTGCTGGAAGGTTGGGCAAGATAGATTTCCATTTGTAAAGTCATGAACAATAAATTATTTGGAGGTTTCTTGTGGGTAAGGATGATTTTCTGGGTTCTTTGCTTATTACCTGAGGGCTCTTACCCATTGTATTCCTTTTTGGGGAAAGCCACACTTAAACTGTTTTTTCCATGGAGTCTATTATATAATTTGCAAAAACTTGACCTTATCTAATGCTTCTACCCTTTTAAAGGGGCTTGTTAGATTAAGTAACACCACGGTAAAACATTATTTCACATCAACCCAACAGCTTTTGCTTTCGGTTAATTTGCTCCTTGGTGGATTCCTTTGGTTGACAATGCATCATTTTGCTTTATTGTGCATCCATTGACTCAATGACAGTGGAAAATAGTTGGAGTCTTAATAATTGCAGCGTGGTATAGCTCATGCCACTTGCTAACATGGGAGGCTTTTCAATTAAAGTTCTTGTTGGGGCAATGGGATAGAGCTCTTTGGCAAAAAAAAAAAATCGTTGATTATCTGCAGCATATTTTGCTTTCTGACAAGAAGATATTTTGGTGTGGATATGTTATCAAGATATTAAAGAGTCTGGACTTGTGAAGTCTATGTATAAGATATTGCTTGATCTTGATATTGTCCTCCTAATAAGTAGCCCCTTCAACTCCCTCCTCCTCAACGGCAGTAGATGTGGACTTGGGCATGGAAAAAGATACTTCATCCTAAAGTGATTGTACTTTGGTGGCAGATTCTTCACATATGTCTTCGGGTTAATGTTCTTCTCCACAGGTTTGACCCTAGTATCAGATATGTATCCAGTATATAAGCCGAGATCTGAGACCATTGAGCATTGTTTTTTCATGTATGGCCATATTAGATATGTATGGGATTGGTTGTTCTTTTTCGAGGTATTACTAACAAGTCAACAAGTGCTTTTGGCAATTTTTCCAAGTACCTGAACGAAATTACAAAGCCAGGCTTTTCATTTAGCAGCAAGTTGGTTGCTTTGGACTATTTGAAAAATGTGACGTTCCAAGTATTTATACGGTATACGTATAAATATATTGACACGTCACCCAGTACAGATACGCCACCATGTGGTATAGTAACCTAGGGGGTTGACTTAAAAGGGATTAAATTAGCTATGCTAATTTAATTATTAAAGATAATAACCTATAATTAAGGAACTCATATTTAAAAGGCATAATTAAGTTAATTATGGTTTGGGAAGGCGCCACGTGGTCACCATCGATTGGCTAACATGGTAATGCTAATTGAGACCAATAAGGTGGATCACCACCCCCATATCAGCCACTATTCACCTTGGCGGTGGGCGCCACCCTTGTGACCCAGGCCCGAGCGCCACCTTGAAGCGGTTGGGCGCCACCCTTGTGACGGTGAACACCAAGACCGAGAAGATGGAAATCCCCAATGATAGCGGGTCCAGCGAGAAACACAAGTGGGTGGCTAGTGTAGTTGTGAATTCTAGGATAAGCGCCCTGTTGGGCACATGTTGGGTTGGTTGTCATTTCTCTCTGTATTTATACTCGTAGGAACTAACCCTTTATTGTAAAGCTAAGTTAGTTCTCTTTATATTACGATTAAGGGATTGCTTTCAAAGGATGGATTGATGGTTCTTTGCCTAGTATTATTCTGGAAATGGGGGAATTAAGGGGGTAGAGACCTCTGAGCCCATTTATTGTAGTATGCTCTAGATAGAGCCCTGTATTACCCGTTAGATGTGGCACATGCACAAGAGCCCACGGGTCATAGATGCTATGGACTGGCTTAGCACCGGACAAAAGGAACAGGTGGTGAAGTGGAGGTGGGGTCTTGCATGAACATAAAAGGCTCACGAGACTCCTCTGATGGGCTAGGCGATGGCCCCAGTCCGCGTAGGGGCGGGTATGGAGTCTGACACTCCCACGGGTGTAGAGGTGTGACCAGTATGGGGCACCTTGCACTTTGAGTAGATTTAGGGTGAGTAAGTCAGTGCGGATGCGGGGGTGTGATGCACGCACGTATTCTCTAGCTCACCCATGGAACCCTTGTGATTACGGAAGGGGCGCTTCCTTGACACACCTCATCGGACCCGGGGCTTCATGAACCACAGGAAAAAGGCTCGGCGGGTGATGCCTTGAGCCTGCGTCTCCCGGGAAGGCTATAAGCGAAGCCATAAGCGTGAATTGACCCATCTGCAAGGGAAGTGTGCCACGGGGGAGGCGGATGGAGTGGACAACCCTAGCCGATGTTCTATGCCCGATAGCGCCGGAGTTATACCTCATCTGGCGATCTCTTGAGGCCGAGCCGTCGATCTATCCTCCGCGAGAGTGCAGGCTGGGGTAGAACACGGGGTTTGGGGTGTTTTCTTAGGTTTAGATGCATATTCTTTGCCGTTGGTATTTGGATGGATGTGCCACCCTTCGTTGGTGGTTATTTATATGTGATTTATCTTTGTGTGCTAACCCTTGTATTCAGCTTCGGCGTAGGCACCCATTGAAGGCGTGGGCGAATGACCCCTGTGTCCTTCACTTGGCGTCTTATTATAGGCGGCCCGAAAGTTAGGCGGAGGGGCACCGCTTATGGCAAGTTGGTTGCCATGGGAGGAAAAAGTCCCGTATGTATCTGCAGTAGGGAGTCGTATATGTTGAGGGCGTCCGCGATGGTATGGAGCCGTGATTTGGTTTTCTCAAATCATAGCTTAGCGACCAAACCCTAACTTCGCTAGTTCGGTAGTTAGGAGAGAGTTAAGCAAGAGTGAGTGTTTAAGTCTTTGATGTTTGATTTAGTGCTAGGTTAATGTAATAAACTGTAATTCCTTAAAATCACGGGCCCATTGGAAGACCCAAGTTTGAAAAGCCATAACTTTTTGTAGGTAGCTCGGATGAAGGCGAGCGGCTCCAATGGATCGGGCACCTCTCAAATACCCTAGGGGGCCACGTCTCCCGAGGGTCAAAAAACAACGGACGCCCGAAAAATGAAAAGGGGCGCTCTTTGTACTTTCGAGGGTGTTTCTTTTGAAAAATAAAAGCCCGTATAAGCAACGCAGCCCCCTCTGATCGTAGCGTATTTTTATCTGGCGCTTGGATTTAAAATTTTATAAAAAAATTAATATTTTTTTGAAAAATTTAATAAAAAGTTAAAAGTTAAAATTTGAATTTTGAAATATATTTTTTGGGCGTGTGCTTTCTCTCGGCGCCCTTTTCGCCATAATACCCCATGGGACTTAAGCTCCAAACCATATAGCTGACCTCCACGCCTCCCTTGCATCGCCCCTCGCCTCAAGCCCTTATTTACTCTTGAGTGCGTCCACCCCTTGCTGGCGCCTCACCTTCCTCCTCCCTTGCTGTTCTTTACTAGTATAACCATGCCGCGCTTTAAGCTAACCGTGGAATTGAAGAAGTTGAGCGTATTCCAGCTATTTGCCGCACTAGTCGAGCATCTTGCCGACGAAGACCCTATGATAGATACCATTCTTGATCTTTTCGTCAAGCACTTTGTCGAGGGCCGAAGAGTCCCCTACCCTATCTTCCATTTCAACGAGCGCTTTCTTATCAAGTTGAATGAAGCCCGATCAGAACCTACACTCTCGTGGAAGCGGCCGGATCGTGCATGAAAGCGTGGTTAAGTTTTACCCCTCGCCAGGACCAGATGAAGACCCTGCCGAGCTTATTCGGAGTGAAGCCCAGAGGATCATGCATCTTGCGAGAGTGGAAGACTTGCAGCAGATAGCCAGTGCTCCACCAGACCTAAGGATGGACCGCTTCTATTACTTGGGAAAGGGTCGTATACTCACATACCAAGAATACTTTAATCTTCCTACCTTTTCTTGGAATGAAGGCCTTCCATGCTTCATTTTTGAAAAGCGTTCCGCCAAAGGTTTAGCCAATGCCACGGAATCCATCCAAGAAGACATCACGGGCCTTGAGATTGCGGCGCACCCAAAGTGCATCACGGAGAGAGCCCGGGCGAAGAGAGGCGGCTCAAAAGGAAGGGAGGACCTTCATAGTCAGCCGGAGTGAGAATCGGCGGGGGATCAGCAAGATTACCCGGCGAGGTGGAGCGGCAATGGAACCTTGATGTTGACCCGGCGGGACCTAGAGTGCGGCTCGAGCGTTAACCCCGGAAAACCACATCGGCGTTAACCAATGGACCCACGGCGATCGTCTGGCGGGGGTATGCCCGGAGATTGAAAGAGCGAAATCCGGACTGTTAGGAGTGGGGTGCACTATAAGACCCAAGCGCGGCGGGATGCAACAATTACCAAAGACGCCGGCTCGAAGGCGGGGAGCACATTGTCCGCGGACAAAGCATCCTTCATCGGCGGCAAATCCATTCCATGCCGGCAAAAGCGACCCTCAAGCAGCGGAAGCCCATAGATATCGGCGGAAACGCGGTAGCTCTTCGAGAGATACGTGAAGTATCCAGAAGACTACCGAGCCATTGATCCGCCGGCTTCCCTTCCAGTGCTTTATGCGGAATCGCCGGGACTTCAAAACCGACCCTAAGGTTTCAAGCTTTTCGCGGTCCTGCACCGCCCTCTGAGGAGGCCGAGGCTTATCTTATTGAACTCTTGGCGGCGCAACCTTTGCGCCATACATAAAAGAGGGTTACTATTATGCCCAAGGACCTTCACTTGTACGAAAGGATCCGAGGGGATTTTTAGATGATTAAATGACCAGTTTTTTTTTTTCTCCGGTTGTACAATTTTTGTAATTTATCCATGTACTAGTCCCATTTTGGGGTTGTGAATATAAAAATATTTTTTGGAAATTATTATTAAGTAAATAAGTCTTTTTAATAATAATTTAGGAAGCGTCCAAAAAGTATAAAACCCCTTTTTGGCCACTAGGGTTTCATTTTTCCTTCTTGCTTTAAGCCCTTCTTTCTCCTCCTTTTAGCCTTCACCCCTCATGGCTCGCCCAACCTTGCGGCGGTGGTATTTGGGCCGGAGAGCATTGGGACCTGCGGTTCCCTTTGATCTTCTTCACCCCTACACCTTGTGAGTAGATCTTATCTCAACATCATGAGCCATCAGTTATCTTTGCTTTCCTTGATTCTATTGTGAGGAGATTGTACACGCATGCGTTTACAATGAAGGCGATGGCGGCTCTATCTTGACTTTCATACCACACGAGATGTTAGGGGTGATGAGCATGGCATAGCGTCATCAAAGGCATTAGGCGGCGAGGACCGACCTCCCTATTGTTACAATAGATCGGGAAACTTGTTTTGAGGCCCAATTTGCAGCGGCCATCATTATGGACCCGATTACATAGAGGATGAAGAGATTCTGGCGAGCATTCTTCTACGCCTCTACCTCGACCCGAGAAGATGGCCGAAGTCGTCAATGGCGAGGATTTTTGTAAGGTGGAAGGAACTTGCCACGAAGCCCCTGCCCGGTAGGCGAGAAAGCCCTCAAGCTCGAAGGGTTAAACCTTCTCCCTGCGGTACTCTTGAATGACCAAAATTACGATCTTTGAGGATATCATGTGGGCCCTCTCTGCGTTCTTCTTGGGATCCGCCGCAAGAAATTAGAGATTCTCTATGATCTTGCGGAGTATTGCCAAGATGACTTCATCGACTTCACCACACGGTTGTTACAACACACACAAGTAGAGAAACCTATTGGCATATCAGCCCGAAGAGCAAGAGCGTTGAGACTCTTACATCGCCGTCGGTTCTTACTAAGCTGACACACCCGACCTCGGAAGAGCGGTTTGCGGCCCGACATGGCCTCTTCTCTCGGATCCGCCTTTGCAAATCACTATGGGAGAGGTGGATCGGGGCGGGGAATCCTTTGGCACACCAAGGTCAGCCTTAGGGATGGCGGGGGGAAGAAGAGGAGAAGCTCCCCACCAACTTGGAGAAAAGAAGGAGACCTCCACCAGGCCCTCGGGTTAGGGCAATGGGGAACCATGTGGCCCGATTCTTTCTCTCGCCTTCGCGCCAAGGAGAGGTGCTATTTTTCTCCAAGAACCTAGGGCCTTCTTAAAACTTCTTGGTGGGCACTCGAGCCATATCCACTTCAGCGGGCCATAAGAAGATTGATTATCCGTCACCACCATTACTTTGGTCGTAGAGATTTGGCTATAGCCGCGTGGGGGGCGTGGCGGGATGCACCAACATCGCCTCCTTGTGGCGGCACCTCGGCTACTTATCACACTGAGGCAGCTCGAGCAGCCCTCTCTGCTAGTCCTAAGCGCCACTTTGATCGTTATCGTCCACCTCCTCGGCCAATGGGCCGAAGGCGAGGGCCCGGCTCCCTAAATTATTGTGTTATGTATTTTGCATTTGAAATAGCTGTTGTTTTAAGCCATGGTTATCACTTTCGTGATGTGTTATCCTTTATCATTCTGTCTATTGTATCAATCAATACATGATGCCAATATAATTTTGAATCGATCTCTTCCATGGCGAGTCATTATGCCTCACAGAATTGTTAGTACTATATACTCACTCCGCCGTTTTGCGAAGAAACACTAGAGAGAGTGCGAAGAGGATCCCGACCCGGATATTGAGGGATGACCGGGGACCTCTGAACAAGATTACGGCCAAAGATCTGACGTATCCGGAGCGAAAAGTGGCGATGAGATGGAGGAACACCTTACGACCACAAGAACCTTATGACCCGGACAAGGGGATGGAAATAGTTACCCTCCTCCGGGGGAGCGAGCTTTTGGCGACACGAAATGGACCCTTTGCGCGCAGAGACTATTGGAATATGTCGGACATGAAGCCTTGAGGGATGCCAATGACCACACAGGCAAATCTTCTCACGCTCTAAGGAGGCTTTTCAATCTTCTCATTATTAGCCCCACTTGGGATTATCAACCCGTTATCATCGGGCTTGGGCGCGTTACAAGCTTCGTCCGGAGTCGCGTGAAGTGTCATGCTATTCCGTCATGTATCCCTTTGCCAACCCCTAAAGCCGGATCTTCTAGTTTTACGTTCCTATGTTTCGGTATGACTAAGGAAAAGGCACATATCGGGTCCGTATGTATTATATAACTATAAGTTTATAACTACTTTCAGTGTGAAGTTTTTCGATGTAACAGTTACTTCGCCTATAATTAAAATCTTCCGTCGTTTTTCGTGTTCATGTTGTTTCTCGACATTACCCAAAATGAATTTTACGTGAGACTTAATGTTCTTTGCAATTTTGCTTATATAGTCTTATGTTAATATAGGCGGTATAGCCCTTGCGCTTAGCGGAACACCCTCGAGCGCCCGGTCGGTTAACACCCAGAACAAGAATTGATGTTGATGAAAAAAGGCGACTAGGGCGATTTCTGAGGCCTATGTGTTGCATGCTAACCCCCGCGGCATATGCGGGAGGGCGGACGGAGTTACCTCCGTTGCCGCCTAGTCCACCTACGGCGGCCCGTCCCCACCACAAACCAGCCCTCTACACTGCGAAAAGAGGCCCCTCCTAGCAGCCGATGGAGCTCCTCGAGAAACAGTGCCACCTCTTCAAAATCTGCCACCGGTGTCAAGCTGAATCGTCGCATCATCGGCGACCATACAAATCGCCGAGATAAAAAATCGCAAGGCGGTTGTCTGGATATAACTAGTATATGGAAGAATAGAAAATTGGCCCGGTTTGATGGGAAATCTAGAGGCGGATTGAATGCGAATCACGGTTGGGCGAAATGAAGGGAGTTGGAAGGTCTTATGGCATGATAGAAAGGATCACGAGGAAAGGTTGCCACCACAAACCTTCACGGGAGCTGCCCGTTTGGTGGAAGGGCTATGCGAGCCAAACATCACGGGCGGGGAGTAGATGCAACTTGAGAAAGTTTTGCGAAGGCCTTCAAGTCGCATTATGTGCCCGTGCACACAAATGCTAACAGATCAGGACTTTCTGAGGTTGGAGCATAAGAGTATGTCGTCGTCTGAGCTTACGGATGAGTTTATGCGCTTTGAGGCTGTATGTACACTGGTATGAATGAGAAAAGAGGCGTGGAAGGTTATATTGAGGGATTGGCACCATCAATCAAGCGGATGGTTAAGGCCATAGACCCGAAATGGATTCTGGAGAGGCGAGGCTAAAGCATTGAGCCTCGAGGAGGACACATCAAAGGAATCGATATCCGCGTCCTGCTCCTTACTCGCAGCCACGGCCGTCCACACCTTACAAACCCCGCTCACCAAGTCCGGGGCCCTCTCAGTGAGAGAACTCTTCGGCCGCCCGGGGAAAGAAAGTAAGCCTTTAGCACGCGGGATAAACATGAACAATGCCCGGTAAGGAAGTTGAACCTCTTACAGTCCATTCCTAAAGAGGCGGGAGAAACGGCTCCGTAGAGATAAGGCATGCTACGGTGTATGAGGCTGGACACTTCATGCGAATTGTCCATATGTTACCCGGCTGCCCGGTGGCCATGGCCGACCTCGATTGGGGCGATCTTGAGTCAACATTACACTGGCGATGAGGGCGGCTCAGAGTACATTCGCGGTCGTCTCATATCCTTGCCTATAGAAACCGCAATCTTTGAAAAGTCGACCCTCTTTGTCATTTCCACCATAGGCCAAGTAGATAGTAAGCCTTTCGTAATTCTTATGGATACGGGAAGTACACATAATTTTGCTTCTCCTAGAATGGCCCGAGTCCCTCACATTTGGAAACCCTAAGGTCCGCGGCCAGGGCTGTCACTTTAGCCGATGGTAAAGTTAGACATACTCATGGTAAATCGCATCAATCTTAAAGATCACGATTGCGGCACACCGGTTGCTATGGGTCTTGGTTAATGGATATTAGCAAATCGACCTCATTGTTGGTATGGAATTCTTGGCATCGCAAAAGCCAACATAGGCTGCGAGAAGAGAGAAGTTACCTTCAAGCGACTAATGGAGCCTACGTAACTATAAAGGTGAACCATTCAACCCTATCATGCGATATATGTCCATCAAAGCGGTTAGATAAAGCTATCATGAAGCAAAAAAGCTCCTCTGCGTTATCGGACTTGCTTCCATTGGAGTCGGATGCTAAGCAAAACCAAGTAATCAACACCTTGCCACGAGGGGGTTGCCGATTATTCTCCACGAATTTAGCGATCTTTTCCCAGACGAGATCCAGAAGCTTCCTCCTTTTAGAGGGGTAGAATGTGAGATAGCTTTAGAGCCAGGTACTAAGCCTACCAGCAAGGCCCCGTACCGTATGAGTCCCCCAGAGTTGGCAGAGCTTAAGAAGCAACTTCAAGAGCTACTAAACCTAGGTTTTATTCGACCTAGCGTTTCGCCCTTTGGCGCCCCTATTCTTTTGTAAAAAAAGGGCGGCTCCTTGAGAATGTGTATTGATTATCGGCAACTCAACAAGCATACCATCAAGAATCGCTATGCTTTTCTTAGAGGCGGATGATCTAATGGATCGATTGCAAGGGGCCAAGTATTTTCAAAGATTGATCTTAAGCTCAGGATATCATCCGGATAAGGATTAAAGGGAGGACATCCATATATACGCTTTTCACACTAGATATGGGCATTATGAGTTTACCGTTATGCCTTTTGGATTGACTAATGCCCCTTAGCGTTTATGCGGTTAATGAATGATGTTTTCAGGCAATACTTGGATGATTTTGTTGTTATTTTCTTTGGCGACATTCTCATCTCTGATAAGACTCTAGAGGACATGAGAAACATCTTAAATTGGCTCTACAAAAGTTAAGGCGTCATCGACTTTTGCCAAGTTCTCTAAGTGCAAGTTTGCCACTCCAAAGGTTGATTATTTGGGCCATATCATTTTACTGCGGAGGAATTGCTTCTGGTCAGAAGCAAAGATAGAGGCGTAAGGGAATGGCCTATTCGAGAAATGTCTCCAAAGTCCGAAGTTTCTTGGGATTAGCGGGATACTATCGAAAATTTGTAAAAGGATTTTGCAAGGATTGCGGCACCTCTTACAAATCTTACAAAGCATGAGAGGTGAAGGATTGGATGGAGCCTTTGGAAGACTAAGGTTCGAGGGGAAGTTTCCGGCCCGACTTAAAAGATGCCTTAGCGTCGGCACCGTTCTCCGTTGCACGATCGACAAGGATAAACTAGTGGCCCGCAGATCAAATTGCCTTTGGTGGAGTCCTAATCTGAGGAGGGAGGGTTGTGCCTATGATTCAAAGAAGATGAGCGAGGCGAGAAACGATATCCTACCCATGATCGGGAATTGTTAGTTGTTGTTGGCGCCTTGCGAATATAGAGACACTACCTCCTTGGTAGAAAATTCGATTGGACCGCGGATCACCAAAGTCTCAGTTATTTATCCACCCAACGAATCTCAACCTCCGTCGGAGGAGATGGATGGAATTTCTCGAAGAATATGATTTTGAGATCATGTATAAGCTGGCAAGCACAATGTGGTTCTTGGATGCATTATCACGCCATCCCTTTGGTAACCCGAACCCATTGTAATGCAATTTCTACACTCACGGTGAGTTTGGGAAATAGATACAACACACCTTAGCCCACGGATCCGGTTTTTGTGAAATTTGGAGTAGTCACGAGTAAGGAGACGCATACGGGATAAAGAGCCTTGAAGCTTTTCGTTTATATAAGAAAGAGGGCAATTTGTTGTATCACAAGAATAAGTTGTGTGTACCTCGGACTTAGGGTCGTAAGTTAATCCTCCATGACACACACAACAGCCCTATAGCGGGACATGCAGGGTTCATGAAGACCTACTTTAAGATCCGCTCTAGTTATTTTTGGTCTTCGATGAAGAAGGATATTGCTAAATACATTAAGCAGTGCCAGGTGTGTCAGCAAACCAAGGCAGAGCAATTAAGAGTTCCAGGAGAATTGCAACCTCTGGATGTGCCCAACACAAAGTGGGAAGTCATAACCATGGATTTTATTGTGGGCCTTCCACGAACTCTCCGTGGATATGATGCACTAATGGTGGTCGTCGACAAATTGTGAAAATGGCTCACTTCTTGCCATCTTGGTACCCGCAGACCGCCTTTGACACCGCCTTGCTTTTCGCAAAGGAGATCTTCAGGGTTACCGGAATGCCACGAGTTATTGTATCGGCGGGGATCCCAAATTTGTAAGTGCATTACGGAAAGATTTTTTTACGCCACCATCGGACCAAGCTTGCTATGAGTACAACCTATCATCCTCAAGCGGATGGTCAAGCGAGCGTACCAATCGTATTATAGAGGATATGTTAAAAGTTATGTGTGGAGTAAAAGCAATCCCAATGGGCTGACTATATTTATCTGGGTCGAGTTTGCCTACAACGGCATGAAGCAGGAGTCTTCGAGAATGTCACCCTTTATGATAAACTATGGTTATCAATGTCTTACTCGGACACACAGCATAACCCTGTTTCTAAAGTGGAGGTCTCTCGGCAACTCCTTTTTGGAAATGCGGGGCCTTGGTTGAAGAAGTTAGGTGGGTACTTGTTAGGCTGCAGCGTCGTCGAGAAAAAGTGTCGCGGATAAACCACGAGAACCCCACGAGTCTTCGAGTGGATGAATCGGTTTGGCTTAAGATCAAAAGTGAAACAAGCCAAGCTTAAAATTAGTAGCGCAAAAGAAGTTGGCACCCGGATGGGCGGACCGTTCAAAATTATACGGCGTGTTGGAGAAACGAGGCTTGCTCGCTTGGATCTGCCGCCCGGCGAAGATCCACAAGGTCTTCCGCGTGAGTCTTCTGAAGCAACACACCCCTGATCCAGAGGAGGTTTTGGAAACCCCAACCCTCCTGGAAATGACAGAGGAGCAGCTAGAGATAGTGCCTGAAGCTCTCCTTGATCGAGCTTATAAACGGACCAGGAGGACTCAAATGTTGCAATACTTGGTCAAGTGGAAACACTTGCGGTGGAGGATACTCGTGGGTGATGGAAACAGACCTTGAGAAGCACTATCCGGACTTCATGCGCGAATCTCAAGGCCGCACCATCAACGATGCTATCAACCCCGCTCCCGGCGGTAAGCTTGAAGGCTTGATTCGCCGAAAATCAGGCAGTAGAGGGGTAGATGCATCATAGTTGACAACAGTTACCGATGATGGGATCACCTTCATGTTCCTTAGGACGTGGTGGACTGTCAATGTGGACACGACCGCCAACTGCTTGTAAAGCATGTAGATGATAGCCGCATTCATCTTGCCTATAATAGGAACTTGACCATTCCTTACACCGCAATGAATTGCGAACAATAGGCATGATAGGTTCCTTGTAGATAAATTTTCTTTTATTTCTTCTAGGGGGTGGACCCTTCAACCACAACCTAATCATTTTATCGTCTGATGATATATTGACATATGCGGCCCGATGAAGCGATGCGTGACCTGCCCATGTTAGAGGGTTGCTGATGGCCCGAATTCTTCACTTTATGTTGTCTACATGTTCTGTTTGTTGTTCCACTGATGTTGGTATTGGACTTGGGTCCTTGCACTTTTTAATTATGATAATCATGTGAGCGCACTTTGGTGCTTAAAGCATTTGTAAACTTTGAAGTTTTAATATATTACCTTACAAAATAAGGAATTTCCTTCCTTGAGAATGTCATTTACTATATTTGTATCTAACCCAATCTTGAGGGGACATTAATTCTAAGGAGGGAGAATGTGGCGTTCCAAGTATTTATCACGGTATACGTATAAATATATTGACAAATCACCCGATCTGAATCGCCACCATGTGGTATAGTAACCTAGGGGGTTGACTTAAAAGGGATTAAATTAGCTATGCTAATTTAATTATTAAAGATAATAACCTATAATTAAGGAACTCATATTTAAAAGGCATAATTAAGTTAATTATGGTTTGGGAAGAAGCATGCGTGGTCACCATCGATTGGCTAACATGGTAATGCTAATTGAGACCAATAAGGTGGATCACCACCCCCATATCAGACCACTATTCACCTTGGCGGTGGGCGCCACCCTTGTGACGAGGCGGCGCCACCTTGGCGGTTGGGCGCCACCCTTGTGACGGAGCTGAACACCAAGGCAGAAGATGGAAATCCCCAACGATAACGGGTCCAGCAGAAACACAGGTGGGTGGCTAGTGTAGTTGTGAATTCTAGGATAGCGCCCCTGTTGGGCACATGTTGGGTTGGTTGTCTGTTCTCTCTGTATTTATACTCGTAGGAACTAACCCTTGATTGTAAAGGTAAGTTCGTTCTCTTTATATTCGATTACGGGATTGCTTTCAAAGGATGGATTGATGGTTCTTTGCCTAGTATTATTCGGAAATGGGGGAATTAAGGGGGGATAGAGACCTCTGAGCCCATTTATTGTAGTATGCTCCTAGATAGAGCCCTGTATTACCCGTTAGATGCGGCTGTGCACAAGAGCCCACCGGTCATAGATGCTATGGGTGGCTTAGCACCGCACAAGGAACCACAGTGGTGAAGTGGAGGTGGGGTCTTGCATGAACATAAAGGCTCACGAGACTCCTACTGATGGGCTAGGCACGATGGCCGTCCGCGTAGAGGGCGGGTATGGAGTCGACACTCCACGGGTGTAGAGGTGTGACCCGTATGGGGCACCTTGCACTTTGAGTAGATTTAGGGTGAGTAAGTGAGTGCGGATGCGGGGGGTGGCTGATGCGGCGTATTCTCTAGCTCACCCATGAAACCCTTGTGATTACGGAAGGGGCGGCTTCCGACACGCCTCATCGGACCAGGGGCTTCATGAACCACAGGTAGGCTCGGCGGGGTGATGCCTCGAGCCTGCATCTCAGGAAGGCTATAAGCGAAGCCATAAGCGTGAATGACCCATCACGCAAAGTGTGCCGGGAGGCGGATGGAGTGGACAACCCTAGCCCAGATGTTCTATGCCCCGCCAAAGCCGGGTTATACCTCAATGCTGTGGCGATCTCTTGAGGCCGAGCCGTCCCCCCTATCCTCACGAAGTCACGAGGCAGGGGTAGAACACGGGGTTTGGGGTGTTTTCTTAGGTTTAGATGCATATTCTTTGCGTTGGTATTTGGATGGATGTGCCACCCTTCGTGGTGGTTATTTATATGTGATTTATGCTGTGTACTAACCCTTGTATTCACGCTTCCACATTGAAGCCCATTGAAGCGTGGGCGAATGACCCCTCTGTGTCCTTCCTTGGCGTCTTATTATAGGCGGCCCGAGTTAGGCGGAGGGGGCCACGCTTATAACAAGTTGGTTGCCATGGGAGGAAAAGTCCCGTATGTATATACAGGGGGTCGTATATGTTCAGGGAGCGTCACAAAAAAGATGAAGACTGGTGGTCTTCAAAGGTATGGATATGGCAGATGATGGTATTCTCTGATATGCTCAAGGTAATATAACTAAGTCTTAACATTGTTCTTCATTTTTCTCTCGTAAGAGGCGCATGATCTTTAAGAAGTTTTTGATGTGCAATTTTATGCATAAGCAGGTTGATCCATTCAGTGGATTTCCATGCTTACCCTTTGAGGTTTTATTTCGGTCTTTGAATTTTTACTTGTATTTGACTTTTGGTTAATTAAAGATTGACATCTTTCAACTAAAAAAAAGGGAAAAGAAAAAAAACTGGATAGACTAAAGTGAAGAAATGACACAAATATGAACAATAAATTAATTAGAAGTAGAAAACCAAAGATTAATTCGTCTATAAATATCAAAAGAATGAATAGATTTTTTAACGTCCACGAAAACCAAGAGGCCATGGGACCATGCAATGGGCTAGTACAACCATTAGTACTATGATTAGAAAACCCCTGCCTTGAAAGTTTTCAAGAGAAAAACCTTTGCAGTAATGATGATACTAGACAATCGGGAACATTAAGGTACTTGCTAGGATAACACATAATGCAAGCTTATGGAGATATGCCTTCAGAAAGAAAACTACTGCAAAATATATTAACAAAGAACTCAGATAATTTTTTAACGAAACATATCATTTATGATAATATTGGCAAACTTGAAACTACAGTTGTAAAAATCAAGCCAACAAAATTATAAACTTCAGCCGGAAGCTCTTTGCCTTCGGTGGTGGCTACTCCAGTGGTTCTTGAAGAAAGGAATTTTCCTCCCTTGCAAGGCGTTGCGAATAAGGGAGCGGAAGTTAATGGGAATTTGCATCAAATAGGTACAGATTCCAATCCTAATGTAGTTCCTCAGCCTCAGGCAAATGATAGTGCTTGGAAGTCATCTGATTCGAGTACAAAAGTTTCATATCAAATATTTAGTGATCGGCTTTGTAAGGATATATCTAATGCATCTAGGAAGGCAAGGGTAGCAGCTGCTTTACAGGTATTGTCTAAAGGGGTAAGGAGGAGTTATGCGGCAATCTTGGACACATTGAAAGCCCCGGCAGATTCAACTTCAACAACAATTGCCTCGGATGACATATTCTATCGATCGATTTGTCGAGTGTAGTTCAAGCATCACGGTATTCACGTGGTTGAGGTGGACCATCAAGCTCATATTAAGTCTTGTGAGAACTTATCTTCTGTCTTGCGGTTCTTGGGTATTTTCTTTGGTGGCTATTTAGATTTTTCTCGGTTAGGTGTTTGGTTATCTCGGCTTTTGAGGGGCGCCTTCAATTTCCTCCCTTTTGAGTCCATCAAGTTCTTGGCAAAAACTTTGTTCTTATTATGTTTGAAAGTAGTGATGTAGTGGACTCTTTGGTATCAAGAGGATTGATCCACTTGGTGGGGAATATATAATGTACCCGATATTATTCTCCTGGCTTTACACGAGATATGGTTCGTGCATTGCATTAAAGATGCCTTGCTGGTTCTCGTTACCTAATCTTCCTCCTGATCTAATGGCTCATCAACTCCTAGTTGCAATTGCAACGGGACTTGGGGTTCATATCTTACACTCCATCATGAATAGTCCAAGAATTTGTGTTTCTATGCCCGATTGGACTCGCCTTTGCGGTTGTGGGCCTTGGTATAAAAGTTGGATCTTAAGCTTCTAGCCCGTTTGTTTCCTGATAAGGAGGCTTTTGTTAGCTTTCGTCGAGGTACTCGTGCGTCTCAAGCATCTATTCAACATTCTTCCCAGGTTCAAGCTCCCATTATTACTTCTTTATCTATTCATGATCAACCTTTGCCGGTTGCTTTACATTCCTCAGCTATGGAAGATGCTCTACATACCGTTCCGGTGGTGTCACCCTTAGCACCATCAGCTGCAGTTATAGTTCCTACTACTCTCCACGATGTTGCTTCTGCCTCTCATGCTTCTGAGGTTGTTATGGCTGATGGTCCTAATGCTCAGTGCGCTGAAGAGCCATGGCAACGGGTCAATTAGAAGAAGGCAGCGAGGGAGAAGTCTGTTATGTCATCTCACGAGGCTATCCTGCCTCGTACTATTCAGTGGCATGATAATTTGATGTCTGTTGATGATCATCTCGATGACCCAGGACCTGATGATTGTGATGAGGCTATTAAACGCCTCAAGGTGGCACAAGGAGTATGATTATATTCTGTGTATGGGTGGTTTTGCTTAGTGGACTATTTCGTCCTCTAGGTTTTGAGTCCCATGTCACAGATCCCTTGTATGTATCTTGATTTTCCTTGATAATAGATTGTCGTCTTTCAAAAAAAAAAAAAATTATAAACTTCAGATAGCTTGGCACCTTGTTTCAATTGAAGCTTGATGAAGTGGATTTCAAAATCGAAGCAAAAGCTCTTTAGAAATGAACAATGTTTTCCTGAGGCTCCCATCTTGCCCTTTCTTAAGTCAAATTCTTCAAGAAAATCTATAATATTTTTTTTAGAAGCTGAAGATGGGAGCTCTCAAAGTTTAAGGACACAAGTATGATCTATTTATCCTTCTATAAATAGTACTTTCCTAGAAAGTAGTGCATTTGCAGAAATTTGACCATTACCAGCCTTCCGTCCTTTCATTTTTGACGCAATAGTCCTATTTTCTACTATGGAAGATCTTTACATATCTGCGGCCTATATTCTGCTTGTTTCTCTGCAATGCAAAATCCACATGCATTGAGGCACCAAGAACGAAGGCTTTTTTAGAAAACCTCTCATGCTTATGCACAAGCAACACATCCACTACATATAGACATGCACAAAAATTCGATCACAATACTTTCTACGCAGTTAAATGGCAGCCCACATAGTCTAACAGCTGGAAAAATCCAAGCTGCTCTAGGAATGCAATTGCAAATCCTGGACCATCAAATATAAGTGGCATGTGAAGAAGCATCAGGTCATTTCCGAATGCTGCATCGTAAACGTCCACAGGGAGGAAATTTCTTATTTTTTATGCTTTTGTTAAAAACAAGAAACCAGCCCGGTTCGAGCTCGGCGGCGGCCTTGATGCTCTGCCAAAAACCTCCGAAGGTTTTTTGAAAGCCATAGCCGGGAAGCTCACGAAGCGTTGAAAGCCATAGCCGGAAGACATAGCCATAGCTCGGAAGCTCACGAAGCCTTAGTAGGAAGCTCTAAAGCCGGGATTTTCATCGTCGGGCACTTGAAGCTCTGGCGGGATTTTCAATCTATTCAGAAGCCATAGCCATAGCTCGGAAGCTCTAAAAGCCTTAGCCGGAAGCCTTAGCCTTAGCAGTTGATGCAATGCGGGCAAAGGTGATTTGGGCGAGAAAAGGCCGATTAGGTGGTACTCTGTAGTAGAACAAATTTTTTTTGCTAGCAAAAATTTCCTCCACAATGGACCCGTTTTCGTGGGCAATAACCGCAATGGCTTGGGGTTTCCTAAAATAAACCCCGGGCCTTCTGGGCTAGGGGTTTATTTTAGGAAACCCCTCCCCCATTGCGTTTCCTCCATCATGAATTCAATGAATTGCGAGTGCTCCCCGGTTCACAAGGCTTTCCCTTACTCCCCATGTTTTATCCCAGCCCTCGATTCAACTGCCTCCACAAATATCCACCTTTTATTTAAAAATATCCGTGAATTTTCACCCCCTCCATCCCTAGGGTTTACCCTTAAAGGCAATAAAAAGGCTCGTCATTCCTAGTATTGTAAAGGTCGGTAGAAAAGGATCGGATCTTACCACGTCAGCGCCCTGTACATCTGAGCCCTTGGGACACGTTTCCTCTTCAATCCGTTTCTTCGCTTCCTCAATCCGGAGCAGCCAAGCGCCCAAGTTGAATCGACAATCCGAATCGACCATAATTCTGCTATATTCGCTTTGCGCATTGCAAATAGAGATTATCTCGCTTAATCTCCCCAAATCCAGGCAGATTGGTTGGGATGGGTCGGAAAGATCTGCTTCAGATTATGGTTCTAGGCACTTGCCTGCTGGTTTGCTGTTTCACGATAGAAGTTGCTGGAGCTTTGTCTAAGACTGCAGACGGCACATTTAATGCAAATGGTAGCAGGCACACTTGGGTTACAGCTTTAGATGCAGATGCGTTGGAGAAGGATTTAGAGGATGCTGATCCTGGGTTTTCTTCATTGGACGGCATGCTTCAATGGGCTATAGGTACTTGTTGTTCTATAATAATATACACTTTAAGATAAGAAGTGAATATGCCGCCCTTTCTGCAAAGCATCTCAGGGACGCTTGCTCCATGAGTTTCGCACTGGTGTTATGTTATTTTATACAGTGCAGGAGCTTAATCCAATTTGTCAAATTTGTCAAAAAAGTTAGCTGTTTGGCAGCCACGTCTAAGAGTGCTAGAACCTTATCAGTCTGAATTAACTCCACAAAACTTGGTCCTTTTTGCAGGAAACTCAGATCCAACAAAGTTAAAGCATGCTGCACAGGAAGCTAAAAGGTTAACTCCTGAAGAACTTGCGAAGCGTCGTTCTGAAATCAAGGTTCAATAAGCATCATATTTGGTGTTGCATTTTGTGTGATAATAATGCCAGTCATTTTGTCTAATGAGCACTGTCTAAATTTGTTTTCTTCTTGCAGGAGTTAATGGATAAATTAAGGATGCCATCAGATGCCGAATTGATGAAGACTGCTGTAGAAGATTTAAACAATTTATCTTTGCCAGCAGAGGATCATCAGCGTGCATTGGAGGAACTTCTTATACTCGTTGAGCCAATTGACAATGCCAATGGTAATTGTTCTATTGTATATGTGAAAACCTTTTTTTATTTGTCCTGTCTATGCCTCATGTATAAGCAGTCAAAATCATCTTTTTTAGTGATTTGAATATGATGCTAAGTTTTTTTTGTAAACCTTTATTACAAAAAATAGTCGACTGAGGTGTGTTTGTTGAAGGTATGGCAGATCTAAACAAATTTGGAGGCCTTGTAGCTATTGTCAAACAACTGGAGAGGGCAGAGGAGGAACTTCGGATAACAGCAGCATGGGTTCTTGGAAAGGCTTCCCAAAATAATCCAGTTGTTCAGAATCAGGTATGCACATGTGCAAACTTATATGTGCCATCCTTTTATTATTGTGACCGTTTGTTATGGACAAATTGCACGAAAAGCTGGTGTTAGCATTTTTTCATTTGGTTCTTTTGTTGATCTTTTTTGTGCATGCTTAAAAAATCTGGAATGAATTATTACTAGGGGTGGAAATATTTCATAAGTTTAGGAGGGAGCACATTTCACTTGTGTTCACACTAACAACTTAGGTGTTGGGATTATTGATTTTCAGTGGGATAACTTTGTAATGCGTCTGAATTCTTCTGTTGTCAAATCTAGATATTGCAACTTGGTGTACTACCGCGGTTGATGAAAATGGTACGTTCTAATTGCACGGAAGAAGCTGTGAAAGCATTGTATGCTGTTTCAGCTGTTATTCGAAATTATCCATCTGGCCAGGAAGTCTTTTACCTTGAAGATGGATCATCTTTACTGCAGGTAGTTAATCTTGCAAAGTCTTTTCTTTGGGCTGTAGAGTTGTGATTCTGACACTATCAAACTTGTAGGACATCTTAAGCAATAAAAGTGCCGACATACGGCTTAGGAAGAAGATACTGTTCCTTGTTGCTGATCTTGCCGAACAACAGCTTGAATTTGGAGGAAGGCTTTTGAGACATGGACCAACCAGGGTTCTATTGAAATGTATTGTTGAGCTTATGAAGGAAGCAGATTTGGATACACAAGAAAAGGTGTGTTGTTATGCCTACAAGACTTTAAGACATTCCTACAGTTTTCAGTAGTGGGACTTGCTACTAACTGCTATTATTTTTTCTAATAGGCATTAACAGCAGCACTAAGTCTTGCTCGTTTGGACAGTACCATTAATTGATGTTCTTCGAGACTTTTGTGGTCTGGATGCTGCATTGAAACATGTCAAGCTGCGACTGCAAGAACTCATGCAGGATGACGATCACTTGGATTTCGCTCATGATTTGGAGAAGACATACCAAGAGATTCTTCAACTCATGTCTCTAGATGATAGCCAGGAGAAGTCAGAATTGTAGCTCATAGAGTGACTCCAGACTACAGATGCATAAAGATGTGCTGAAAAGGGAAATTTGCAATTATGGCTTTGCCTAAATAGGGTATGCATTGTTTACCTTCCATCAGATGCTTAAACATTGCTAAAAGCAGTTTTTGTATAGAGATGAGACTAATCAATGATGAATTTATTCAGGAAAGCATTACACAATAGTTGCTGGCTGCTTTTTGGAGGAACTAGGTTCAATGTATTGGCAGGGTCTTCTACAACATGCTTATTAGATGTTCACTCATGCCTGAGATCCAGTGTTCATTTACTCCTACGATTGAATGTATAAGCTTGGGAAGTTATGAGCCTATACAGGCATTTGTATATATTACCTCTTTTATACCACTTGTATTATTAGTGGTGCCACTTTATTGTTGTAGACTTTTTCAGTTTTTTGTAATCTATACTTGGAAAAACATAGACTGCAATTAAAAGAATGGTTGCAACACACAGTTTTTTTTCATAAAAGGAACGTTGACCCAAGAAAGCTTCAAGGCACTTGGGATGCCATTCCGGTGTGTACCGGTGGGGTCCCGCGACCGGCGTTAGCCGGGAGCGGGTCACCGGTCACGCCGGAATGGCAGACCAAGTGACTTGAAGCCACAATATGGTAGTTGGGGAACAAATTTTCTCTGTTTCGTGGGCTATGGCGTTGAAGATGGGCTATGGCTGGGGCTTCGTTTGTTCTGTTTGCTCTAAAAACCCTGAAAGCTCTTCAAGATCTGAAAAAACGGAGCCAGACCAGAAGCTCCTGCGGCAAATGCACTGCCGTTGAAGATCTTCGAGTCCTGAAAAAGCAGAGCCAGATCAAAAGCTCCAAACTTCGGTGGCAGATCCTGTTTTCTTCGCCAATCATCTGTTCCAAGCCCTGTTTTCTTCGCCAAGCATCTGTTTGCCAAGCATCTGTTCACTAAGCCTTCGCTTTAAACCAAGCAGCTGTTTGCTAAGGCTTCGCTACGCCCTGTTTCAAGCCAAGCCTTCGCTTTTGTTTGTGCGCTGACCGACTTTATCTTATCCAAACAAAGCTGACAGATAATCTCCTATGCAGACAAAGCCGGCAGGTAATATCCCCTTCAGATCTATTCCCAAGCCAAGCCAAGCCCTATTTCAAGCCAAGCTTCGCTCTGTTCGGCAAGAATCGAACCGAAAACAGAGCAAGAAAACAGAGCAAGCATCAAACCGAAAACAGAGCAAGAAAATAGAGCAAGAACAAGAAAACAGAGCAAGCATCGAGCAAGCACAGAAATCAGAGCATAGAAACAGAGCTGTTAACCGGATGGAAACCGGAGATGCGGAATTGGCGACTCAAATTACCATTCTGCAATGGAATGGTGTGACACGTGGCTGCACTAAATTAACCAAACGCCAAAATTTGTGACCCAACTACCATATTGTATCAATTTATACCAGTAAAGAAATGTGTGGTCAGTGGCGCGTCCCAAAAAAATATGACGTGGACAAGGAGTTGACAAGGCTCTAGCTTTTATCGGAATGCCTACCATTATGCTTTGCCGTATACAGGAATGGCAATCTACTTGCCATCCCTGGGATGGAAACAGGGCGACGTGCGAAGCGCGGAGCCCTGTTGACATCCCAGAGATGGCAAGTAGATTGCCATTGCTGCAACGTGAAGAACACTTAGGGACCATTCTGCACCCAGTCAAAACCTTCGGAATGCATGGTAAATCCTTGGAATGTTAGGTAAAGAGGCCGGAATGCTTGGTAAATCGTAGATGCTGGGCCGGAATGCAAGTAGAAACTGCAGCAGCGGCCGGCCAAAGAAACTCCGTCGTTCAGCAAAAAGTTATTTAACATTCTTGGTTTGAAACAACGCCACGTGGCATGGCGCTATTGGCGGATGCTGCAGAATGGTCCCTAAGTGTTTTTTACGTCGGAAGAATCCAGGTTTGAGAGTACCATCGTGCTTGGTTGCCAGATGAATCCAGATTTGGCAGCATTAGGTACATTCATACTACCAGCTATATCTCCAACATATAATTATAAAGTGGCGGTTTCTGGAATGTTCCATAAATAGACATTGAGCCTAAATTTTTCAATGGTTCGTGCAAGGGGAAACTACTAGAAGATTGCAAGAGGAAGAGGGCGAGGCGTTTCTAGAAGCTGCATCTGGAAGCTAACCGAAACGTCTGGGGGCTTCTCGAATGATCTGAGAAGGGTTTGTGTTGGTATAAAAAGGAGGGCAAAATTTCGGTCTCTAAACCATAGCGGCCATAGGTCTAGGAGACGGGGTGTTTAGGAAGAGGGGACGGAAGGTGACTTCGATGTATGCATCAGGTTTTCGATTTACAAGAAATTTAAAACCAAAGGAAACCCAATTGAGGAGAATTGAGAACCTGCTTTGCGTTGAGCGACAAAGCGACCCCTGCGGCATGTCTTTCAAAGCGGACTCATGAGAATTCACATAAACTACCGAGGGGACATGTCGAATCTGAAGCAGAACATCCTCCAATCTACAAATAAATTAGGCATAAGAGCATATAAGCCTCTTACACAAATAGGATAAAGGAGGGAATGATCACAGTTGCAAGTTCATTGAATGCATTCGAAGACTCTGCAATCAACTCATGCTTTGCCCCATAACTGTGATCATTCGCATGTAAATCAGGTTATTCCTTTATCCTATTTGTGTAGTCCCTGCGTTGCCATGGAATAGTTGTGCGATAGAATCTTGGTATGAAATAATTATGCAGTGCAAAAACATGGAACTTTCAGAGATGGGGTATGATTTGGCAGAACTATATGGGCGGTCTAAACTGCTTAGGAAGAGGGCGGTTCTTATGAAAATACAAGCCTGCCCGCTATAGTGTTGCCAAGCCAGCTGATTATGGCCCAGAACCTGAACTCGGACCCTTTGATTATGGTTATGGCAAAATTAATCCTCTATGGATCAAGGCTGTGGCGGATGTCAGCGGGAGCCCCCAGGTGCAGGAGTATGATCAAGAAGTGGAAGGGCATGGATGGCAGAAGGAAGTGCTTGGAAATAAGCTTTCTGAGGGTTATGAATACTATGAGTATGATAACCCTCAGAAAGCTTATTTCCAAACACTATGAATACATAACTATGAACCCTCATAACTATTTTCATAACCCTCATAAATAACCCTCATAGTTATGAATAACTCTCATAGTTATAAATAACCCTCATAGTTATGAAACAGTATTTCATAGTGTTCAAAGTTGTAGATTTCGGAGCTTTGATTTCTGGCAAAATGGAGAAGAAAATGATACGAAGCACAATGAATGGGAGCTGACTGACAGCCGTGGTGCTGGAATATGTTACCAAATATTTGGATTTGGAATCACAGATCTGCGTAGTCCCTGTGTTGCCATAGAATAATCGTGCGATAGAATCTTGGCATGAAATAATTGTATACTCTAAGAACATGAAACTATCAGATTTAAAAGATGCATATAATCTCTGTATGGAAACTTTTCGTATGCCACCTGCTTATGAAATATGGCAAAAAAAATATTTTTACACACATAGCGTAGCTAATCTTTGTGAACAATAAATTGTGACAGCCCGGAATGGTTCTCCTTGGTTTGATGAGGTTGTAGTTATAGATCTTAGGTGCATCTAACCAATGTTTTAGCACTAATAAATACGGTTTTATAAGAGGTGAGGTGCACCCAACCAGAGAAATAATTGCCACGGAATTTTGCATAGAATAATCGTACTTTCGAAGGTAAAAAGTTCCATGTAGGCTAATCTGAATAGAATTTTTTTGGACGTAAGTAAAAACTATCTATCTTATATGAGAGAGATAAAAGTACTTTCACTGTTTAGAAAACCCGTGGCAACTTTTGTAGAATCATTTACATGCAAATTAATGAAGCCATCAAAATACACCATCATATTATAGAAACTACAAAGAACATTATGAAAACCATGGAACAACTTCGAGACAAGTCTTTAATCCAAAAAAAAAGGTAAATATTATAGAAACTACAAAGAACATTATGAAAACCATGGAACAACTTCAAGAGAAGGCTTTAATCCAAAAAACAAGGTAAATTTATGATAAACGAGACAACACACAGAATCACTCTGCCGACCCATATGCTTATGATAAACGAGACAACACACAGAAACACTCCGCCGACCCATATGCTGCACTCGGGCCTTTGAAACATGATTCAGAAACACTCCACCGACCCACATGCTGCACTAGGGCCTTTGAAACATGACTCAGGAAAAAAGAACTCTAGCAAATACTCCATAACGCATTATGTGTATTATTTCATTTGCATTTTCGAGCTTATCAAACCCATAACTTTCACGTGTGGGTATAGCTATAGTGTTTCCTTTTCGAGTTGGACGAAAGAAATTTGTTGCATTTAGAAAGGGACAGTCAAGGAAGTACAAACTAATGAGCGCACTAACTTGGTTGGAGATCGAGCGAAAGGGAAACGGTTACGACAAGATGAACATGATGATATCGATAATTTAATTTATGTCTATTGCTCACTTGGGCCTTGAGAGACCATGGAGCACATGAAACTCAGTTTTACAACTTTAGTATTAAGGAACGGTGTGCATCCACCGCCCTTATGTATGATCCCAATAACATTGGTGGCACAGATAATAAAGAATAAAAATCGGCCACTTGGATGCCAAAGCTTTTTCTAATATGTACATATTCTGGGCATTGCAAGAAAATATGCTGTTCGTTTTCAATAGCTCCTAATTTGCATACCTTGCATAATCTGTCTTCTACTCGTGTCTTTGTCCACCTTCCTGTCTCTACTTCCAATTTATGCGAGCCTGTTCTGTATCTTGCTATCATCTGCTTATACACTTTTGGTATGCATGCTTTCAAAAACCGCTGGCATTCATAGGCATCTAAGTGGTTCACGTTGGTCCGATAATGTATCATTCTTTTCCCTGGTTCAGCCCAAATGTGATCCACTGCTAGCTTTTCTAACAAATCTCTTGCTTCTTGCTTCTCCTTTGGCCAATTCGAACTGTTTACCCCCCATTTGTTTGCCCATTGCATTAGGTCCTTTTTCCATCCTTCAGATTCTATCAAGGCAAGATGAGATAGGCGGCTGGTATCCTGCTCTCTAACTCTGTTGTAGAAATTGATAGCTTGAAACAGCCCTTCAAGTTCAAGCGGGAACATGCCCACTTCTGCCAATTTGGGATCGGATTCCAAGCTCCTCCTTTATAAACATTTTTTGAACTGTTTCTAAGTTCCTCCTCGATAAGAGTGAGGAACGGGAAACAAAGAAATGCAGGCTTAAAGATTTGCCGAAACGAGGCCATGCACTAGGATGTGCAAACAATAGTGTGATGATGCTAGACAACCCATTAGGATTAATGATTGCTTCCGAGACAGGAGATAACATTACATCAGAAGGGAATATTAAAGTATGGAGACTTAAGAGCTTAGGGAGGCAAAAACATATGTTAGAGGGTTTCCTTGCTTTATGAGGCAAACTAATAAATGCTTCATTACTTTGTTTCTATTCAACTCTCCCCAAAAATCCACAACTTCATACTCTTACACAGTGCTTAGGCATCAAACACACTTCTCAATAAACACACCTACTAAACATTCATAGGAGATTTTTGGAAATCCCTAAAAATTCGTCTTTTGCGAATATTCGCCACTAAAAACATCACTGATTGGGATGTAGTTGCTCCATTAGAAGAATGGGGGGAATCAAGGGCAACTGGACAGAGAGGAGATTTGCCTTCAGCAGGGTTACCATGTACCTCTACTACCGTGCCATTTTTTTCCTCAACCTTGAAAATTCCTAGTCCAGAAGCACTAACAGATTCAACAACCACAGTGCTAGCTACATTAGATTCCACATCTGTCGAACTTTGAATCATACATAAATTGCTAGGTAGTACATTGAAAGTTCTAGACAAATCTACTGTATGAACCTCACATACTCCATTTTGGAAAGGAAGCATGTTGTGTAGACCAAGGCTTTCAATTTGTGGAGGTAAGAGGCCATATGGCATGGTAAAGTTTGTACTCCCCTTTAAACTTGTTTTAATAGGAGAGTCTGAACGGTTAATTACAAATTATATTTGCGTAATTCACGGGTGCACTACATTACCAACGGCTAGTGAATTTCAATCCAACTAACCAAGCAATAATGTATTTTAGTGTTCTCACCTAAATATAAAAAGTGGGTATTTTCATTAAAACATTTGAATCGGTTGAATAGTAAATCTTATCTTATAGGCCCAGGATGATGTGCTCTTCGATTGATCCATCACCAAGGCGAGAGAGCAAGAACACAGGTTGGTATCACATCTTTTCTTTCTAGTGCACTGCGAACATGTCACTGCTGAAGTCTGAAACTGATTATAGTAGGATTTTAGTTTTCTCAAGTTCATTCATTTCTTGAACGGTCTTGGATTCGAAGTTTTTGAGCTCACTTGTTTTCAAGCTAGAATTGTCATGTTTAATCCATCCACATGTCTTCGAACGGCTTTTCATTGCACAGTTTTTTGTCCGAATTAGCATATTCAATCTATCCACATTTTCTTGAACGGTGCCGTTCGAGTTTTGATTGCAGAGTTTCATGTTCGAATTAGCCTATTCAATCTATCCACATTTTCTTGAACGGTGCCGTTCGAGTTTTGATTGCACAGTTTTATGTTCGAATTAGCCTATTCAATCTATCCACATTTTCTTGAACGCTGCCGTTGAAGTTTTCATTGCTGAGTATTCTGTTCGAGTTAGCATATTCAATCTATCCACATTTTCTTGAACGGTGCCGTTCGAGTTTTGATTGCAGAGTTTTATGTTCCAATTAGCATATTCAATCTATCCACATTTTCTTGAACGGTGCCGTTGAAGTTTTCATTGCAAGAGTTATGGTTCTTAGCATATTCAATCTATCCACATTTTCTTGAACAGTGCCGTTCAATATTTTTTTTAGCTTTAACCACGGTTTTCAAGTATTTTTGCTTTCTTGATGTATATTTTTATTTCCTGATGACTTTAATGTTGCTGCAGTTGAAGGTTATGTACTTCACCCGCAAGAATCTTGATTACAAAGGTCCAGTCTTTGAGCGCATGAAAACTCCACCAAGAAAGCCTCGAAAACAAAAGACAACAACAACAAACTGGGAGACGGGTTCTCAATCTCGACTATCGCCTATCGAGAATCTATTATTACTGACAGAAAGATGAATTCAGAGGCTACTGATGTTGGCACAGACATGGCCTCACATAGTACTAACTATGATGCATTAGATGCTACTGAACCTCATCTTGATGTGGCTACTCCCCATAATTGTGGAAATCAGGAGGATGATAATGTAGTAAACTCGGATGAAGGTAAAGGAGAAACCATAGATGTTATGCAACAACAAGGAGGAGATAGTGTTGGCCACACAACAATGTGATGGAGATAATGGCGAGCTACCAGCTTAGGTTCATTGTGAATCAAGTATCACAGACATTAAAGGAGCTAGAGATAAACAGGGAATCTCCTCCACCCCTCATTCCATTATGCAGAATACAAATACACGAGGCTGTGAGAATGGTTACACCAAACTGCCAACAACTGCGTGATACTCTAAGAAGAGATGGCTATATTATGCAAAAAGGACAATTCATATTGTCTATAAAGGGACCCAAGAGTAAAGAGACTCCGATTCTGAAATTGATCAGTTCTTGGGATGATAATTGGCATGTGGAGAACGAAAACTTTGAAGCGGGAATGTCCAATAATCCACATTGGTCTGATCTATCGTAAGATGTTCTTGTCTTTGGGGCCGGAACCATCGTATTCAATGCATGGATGGAGGAAATTTCAAAAGATACACATATGCCCGAACATGCACATCGAGTTCAAGCAACCTTTGTGGAGGTTGATAGAAAAAAGAGAGGCCAACTCATAACCGCAATGAGAAGAATTAATGAGTAAGATCGAAATTTGAACTTGTCATAAATCATTTGCCAATACTTGTACTAATTCAATTCTTTTTCCATGTGGAAAACAGCGAAAGGAGTTGTAAGAGAGACACTCAAGGACATTTTGTATCACGTGCACAAAGTGGCAACGAGAGAGTTGAGAATGTTTACCAAAGAAGTGACAGAAGAAGAAATAGCAAAAGCTAGAGCTAAAGAAGTGAAAGTGCTAGGAGAGGAACCTTGGTACCCTCTGACTACATTCATGCTAGCTCAAATCTTATACAAAGTACGTTAAATGTGGCACGCAAATACTATTTTAATTGTTGTGTGAACTGACAGCGACTATGTGCAGGCCAATATTGAAAATGACATTGAATTGTTGTTGAAGGTCCACACAAAAAAAATGCCAGAGTTAAAAGCACGAGAAAAATTCGAGAAAGAAGTTAGAAGAAGATGGACAAATAAGCTACATAAATACTTAGCAATTGTTTGCCCTAGCTTGGGACCAACATGGCTTAAGATAGTAAGCTCCAAAGGTGTGAGCACAAAAGATTTTAAACTGACACTAGAAAAGTTACATGATATGGCCAAGGCAACAGTAGACAATGATGTTAGAAACAATTGGATATTGCTTATCACTACTGAGTCAAACCTCTTGAATAGCTACAGAATGCCAGGTAATGACAGGGATTTTCATGAATGGATCAAAAAAGAAACTTGGTTGGAGCATGTACTAAAAAGAAGCAATGAACTTTTCAATGCCATACAAGAGGATGAGCATGAATTTATTCATTTAGAGAACACCACAGAAACAGTGCATACTTGGTTCCGTTACATTAAGATGGGGTACAGAAAGAAGATATTCGTCAACAATGAGAAACACATGTCCCACACTGTTGCTTACGATAAAGCACATGATCTTCTCAATTGTACAAATAGAACGGTCTTCAGGTACTCTAACATGGAATCTTGTTGAGCTAAATTCAATACTTATTGCTTCACTAATAGTTATTCTTTCTTGTCATTTCCAGGTACATCAAGCATGCTATTCATAAGAAGTGCGTGGACAAACGCTACCAAGTCTTTGTCTTTGCCATGGAAGCAAAACAGATGATCAAGGATGGATGTACTCAGATAATCTCAATATGAGATTCAATTCAAGGTTAGTAGAATTTGAAATTGAGGAGTGTCCTTGGTGGTTAGATTTTCTAGAGAGTGAGTATCCAAAGGAAGAGAAGGATACGTGGGCATTATGTTCACAAACAGATATAGACTCAATTAAGCCATCAAATTCGCAGGATGTGTCCAAGTCCGAGATGGAAAATACCAAAAAGAAAACGAAGGAGAAAGTAAAAAAAAAAAAAAGTAGATGTGATATTGTCATATCAGATGAAGAGAATGATGAAAACTTGGAAAACATTCATGATAGCCAAGATATCATCCTAAACAGATCTAGTAAGGATTCTAAAATATCAGGACATGGTGATCCTGCTGAAAATGATTTAAAAAAATATGGTAGTTGCTCTATAGGTTATGTGTGGGCAAGTGCATCTGCTTTGACTGCAAGTTTCACTTCAGAATCAGAGACATCCATTTTCAAAGTACTTTGAGAATTTGGAAAACAGAATAAACTAGCTGGATCATGCTTATAAAAGGAATGGGAAGTACAGGAATTGGGGTTGCCACATTGTTTTCTGTGATCTTCCTACAAATCAATACCCAACATGTGATCATTCTACAATTCCACAATGGAATTCCTGTGACTCCATCTTCATTGAAAACATCACTGCCATTGCAAACTTATGTGTGGATGACAATGGCTTTTTCATAGTCATATGCACAGATGCTCAACTACCTAATATCGATTTCAATGCAAGGAAAAGAAATTTGTAGAAAAGGAGACTGTATACCATATACAGTTCCACACCCTTCGGCGTCACTACAGATGAGCTTGGTACAATTAACAATAACCACCTCTGCTTATTAGTGTATTCTAGGGCAGGGCTGAAAACACCAAGGATCTCTAAGAATGTCTTCGCCAGTTGATGCGGACCTTTTAATTAGCATGCATCGACAATTGTGCATTACTTGCCAGATGAAGAGAAGTTAGTCTCTAAGAAAAGAAATGACAGGTGCAATCTTGAGAAATCAGCCCGTTTCATGGAGTTCATTGTATCCAAATTTTCCGGCTAAATTCATTGGTGTTGGATCTAATGCCTGGTGTTGGTTCACTTATGGAGGCATGTGCCATTCGTGGTAGACATTATTATGGCTTAGAGCAAGACCGAGACATGTATGAAGATGTCATCGGCTGTCTTACAAACACGCAAACATTGATGATAGAATTGTTAAAGAACATGCCATTGAAGATATTTCTCGCAACTCTTGATGAGGCGCACATTATGGCCGAGGATGTTGATGAACTAGATGACTAGTTGGTATTTGATTCTGAAATATTGAATGTCCTTTTCATTCTTTTTTTTCTAGATATTTGACTAATTGATCTGCCATTGCCAACAAATATGTTTTGCTATCTTATGCGGCTCAAGCATCTTCTTAGGGTCGATTGAGTCACCAATTTGTTACCAGGCCCGGATAAGACGATGTATTTATGTAGATGATGAGGCAGATGAAGAATGACATGGATTGATAATTGCCATCTTAGGTCGATATTTGTTCGATATTCTATGAACTGTTAAAACAAAGTATCAACAAAAAGTGAACAAGCAACGTTTCACAAGAACATTGGTCTACAAGCATACCACGATTAATCTATCCAAGCGGCAATGGTCCGCTTTCATTTTCGCATATCATGTCTTCCAAAGCAGTGATCGAAATTCCGGTTTGTTGCCGAAGATGGCCAAGAGATTGTCGAATACTTCCTGCGTTGTCTTTGCCGTCCCAAAGAATAACAACAAATGTGCTTCCCTTTTCAGTTGGAAGAGGTGGTAGTTTCTCTCGAAATGGCACTTGAGATCATTGTTCAGCCACAGCATTATTTCCAGGGCCTTGCATCTGATTACTTCCCTTTTCAACTGTAGAATGTAATGTACTTGTTCTTGCTTCCCCATTGCATCTGCCTCTTAGCCTAACGTAGCTGACGACTAACGTAGCTTTGGAAATCGGTGCTGTGTCTTTTCTTGAAATTTCTTAAGATCTCCATCCGTAAGCCATTCATTCTATCCAAGAGATCTGAGGAGAGTGCTACGCCATGCGTAGCCCATTTCTCCCCGTTGGAGCCTAAATGGTTACTATGTCCGCCAAGCGAGGATCGCTCTATTCTTTCCTCTTCTGCTACTCTGTTTTCCCGCCTTCACAACGAAGTATGATAGTGCCGTACCTGGTGGTTCCCGCACTGCAAAGTGTGTCAATGGTTATAACATGTAGGTGAAAGGAATATCTCAAATTTTGGAAAAAAACACCCAAAACACTTCGGAAAAAACCACATCTAAGTTTCCCCACAAGGAAGGAAGCCACAGCCATGGCGATGGTCATGAATAGATTTTTAGGTGTTATATTTCTAGAGATTTGCTTACTATGTTAGCTGACTGTGCTCATGTTGTAATGAAGAATGATTTTATTAATGCAAATGGAATGGCAACGCTCATCAGAAAGGATGCATTTGCTCTTGGAAACGGAACACAATGGGTTGCTCACTATTTTGTGGAGGCACTAACAAATTAGACTTCTTGGTGCGGCCAAGCTTTGTATATCACAAATGGCACTCCTTCTTCAACAGAGAGAGGCAAAATGATATATGAATTTAGGGTAAGTGCCACTCTTAGTCCATGGATTCCTCATTTTTCTCGAACCAAACTATTCTTAATGTTTGCAATGGCAAGCGTATAAGGTGCATATAATAGACTATGGTATCATTAGCAAATGATTCCAAGTGGCCTCTACTTTAAATATACTAGCTAAAAGACCAGGGAGGTCCCCGCCAAGCTTAGGGTTATCGGCATAGATCTACCTCACTGGATTCAAGCCCTAAGAAAAATTAAATGAGTTTTAGCGTCCTTTGGAGACCTTGCTAGGTACCACGTATCGGCTTGAATTCCATTCCCTCCTCCCTAAATGGGAAAGCATTCTTCCAAGCTCCTTCAATATTAAATCCAAAGGAAGCTCTTATTGTGAATTTTCTCTTTACAATTCATCATCTTGAAGATGAGAGCATGAGGAGGGATAGCCCTAGAAAAATTACCACGCACATATCGGGAAGATGAATCTTGACATTGTGATTCTTGGAGTAAATAATGGACAAAGGGTTATGCCATTTAACTTCATGGATAGATTCACCAAAAGCGTTATCTAGATTTGGAGCAAAAATTTGATGCTTGTAAAGTGGTGTCGGGGTAGAAAGGGTGTTGTATGAGCAAAAATTTATAGGGCCCGAGATCCCAAATCTAGTAGCTTGTGAGGCATGGTCCTTATCAAGACTGCGTGGAGAGTATAATGGAAAAGGCAGATTTCAGGATCTTTATGATGGACAATGATTTACAAATGGGCATGGAGGTTGATGAGCAAGTACCATAGAAACTTCAGCATAGAAGAAGATGGAGGTTGGCTGAAATTATCCCGAAGAATGTTACCACACAATGTGTGTGTGCATGGAAACCCGCTCTACATTTTCTAGTGAATTTTCTCCCCAACTCTCTTTCTTGTGATTCTTGAACTTGACCTTTAGTAGATCCTTGCTTCTTATTTTGACTGATGTGCTTCATTGTGATTCCCATGAGACCGATGTGCAAATCGAAGCATTTGTTAATCAGACAATACAAGCGAAGATCAGATCCATGTGTGCATTCCACAAGAATAACAGAGTTAGACAAACACAACAAACTTGTTCTGTTTTATATCATACAAGATTGTAATATCAATTCGCCTATATGATACTTATCAATTTTGATCTATTGATTTTTGACAGAAAACTTGCTTTACTAATATCTGGAACACTATTGCATGATGCGATGTCTTCCACTTAAAATGTACCCACATATGACAAACAATTTGATGTTTGGGTGTTTGGCCCACAATGTGTCCATTTCAAATGTTTGAGAAATGCCAAGCGTCAATTGCTAATGTTTGAGAAATGCTAAGGGTCTATGTCAATGATAATCTATACGGCATGTGTGTGCATAGCTTTTCAGGGTTTTAGCTGCAAATAGGTTTGGCATCAAAAAAAAGTTATATTGCCATGAGAAAAACTTCAAAGATCTTCAAGAGGTCCCTCCCTGCAATTCTAGCAAATATGGAGGTATTGGCATTTATTTTACTTTTGGCTCAATAGTTACAATTAAATATAATTATTGAACTTTCTTTTTAGATGCTTTATTTCAAAACGTTGGTCATTGTGCTCCCATTTAGCAAAAGCATCACTCTTTGTAGCTGCAATTTAATTTTCATGTCTTGCGATATTACTTGCAAAGCTGGAAGATGTGATGCATGAAGCTTTTGAAGGAGGATGCCCATGGAGGCTTCCTGCCAGGCTCTAAGAAGTGAAGCCTCCAGGCATCTAAGACGCAGAGTTGTAAATATGTATTGATGTTGATTATGTAATTCATTATTGTATATATATTTGTTAATAATTATTAGTGAAGTAATGTCTCTTCCGTAATTGTTCATTATTTCTTTTGAAGTTATAGTATGCAATCGTAGCCAAGTTTGTAACTACATATTTAGTCTTACCATTTTATCCCAAGAGGGAATCCAATCGTAATCATGGCTTATTGGCTTCGGTCAAGATGTGGTTCTCTAAAATGTTTATTAATTGAACTTATGTCAAGAGTTTCATGGAAGACACTTGTATAAAGGCTGATTTTAAAAATGTGGTGCTTTGGATAAAAAAGGTGATAATAAAGGAATTGTCACGGATCTTTGATTTCGAAATTCCAAAGGTTTAGAATAGTGTAAAAATTGTTTACTTTCTATAATGCAACTCTTGGACAGGGCGTAGTCTTAGTTTAGTGTTTCAAATTTATTGTATGGTTGGTATATTCCAGTTTTGGCTTTCAAGCCAGGTTTAGATGGTTTTTGTATGCAGGTTTTGTGTCGTGGCATGTTGGGAATGCCGCCATCGGCGCGCTTTTGGTTGGATTTTACCTTATCCTCGGGTTCATTGTGTTCTTTTTTCTTGTTGTTCCCCTTTTTTGGAACTAAAGAAAATTTATAGCCATACCAATGTACGGAAATATCAATACAATGGGAAGATAGAGGTGGAGTTAACCCCCATCACATTCAGATATAACGTTAAAGCCCAAATATTGGTCTAGAGTTTATCACTTGGTAGAGTTCAGGGGGGTGGTATGCAAACCTTTATCCGACATCACCTTAAGTTTCCACACCACACCAACAACTAGAGTCCTGCAAGTATCTGAAACGAAATCATCATCATAGGTTGTTGTATTAGAGAAACAAATGAGAAACTAAAATTTCATGGTAAGTTTGATTTGACTAATTTCCTTGAGAAGTTTGATCCAATAATTGCGCAGACTTGGAAGGGGCACAAGAATATCAAATGCTAGCCGCTGCAAGGTCAATCGCACATAATGTTAGCCCCTCTTCCTCGGAACATGGCAAGATTAAAGAATCATGTTTTTTTTTTTTTTTTTTTTTTTTAATGAATTTTTGATTAATATAAAAATAAGGTACAAGACCTTCTTGTGGGCTCCACAATAGGCCGATAGGAAGTATACAATGCTCTTGGTCACCGATAGAAAGAATTGTAACAAAAGATACTGCCAGCCCATCAAACCTAAAAGCCACCCTAAGATCACGCCCATGTACTATGGTCAAGGTTCTCAACCTCTTCTTCATCCCCAAAAATGATGTGCCCTCCTCCTTTTTAGTTCTTCCAAGATTAGAGGGCGGGCCTTCTTCCCAACTATTGTAGGTACTATGGGAAGGTAATAGCACTTGTAGAGTGCAATCATTATTCCTCAAGATCTTGAAGAACACAATCAAGGAATACCTTGAAGAATAAGATAGGCAAGTCGCCTTTGATTGTATGAGAACGCTCAAGATCCGCCTTCTTCTCCTACTAGCAAGATTATGGAGGCTTACTTGCTCTTCTAGAAATACGCCTCCACTACCAAGAAGCCCAACCCAAGATAAGCGTAAGTAGATCCTCAGATAGGCAAGGTTGCCAACCCGCCTTCCCACTAGCAAGGTACTATAGGCAATTCAACAAGAGCTCCCTCCATTACTAGAGCAACCCGCTACTCCACTGTATAATCGCCTCAACCTCTTCTCTACAATAAAGGTACTATAGACTAGATACAATGGTAAGAATAAAACTTCAACAAAAGGCAAATAAGCTAGGTGATGACAAATATGTTGTTGAAGTGTTGTAAACAGGGAAATTTAAAGCTAAACAAGTAGGCAATAGCTTTAAAAGTAAGTGTTTCAATTGTGACATGTATAAAAAACAAAAGTAAGTGTGTCAATTGTGACATGTATTAAAAATGGTAAGCCTAAAACTCAGAAAAAAAAAATGGTAAGCTTTAATTGTGATGGTAAAGGTCACATAGCTCAAGTTGGCCTAATCCTAAGGGCTCATAATCAAAAGGAAGAGGCAGGGGTCGATGAGCTGGTCTCAGAAGGGGACTTGCCAATAAAAGAAGGAACATATCTAGAGGTAATTCATCATTGAATCTCACTCATGCTGTTGAAAATAATGAAGATGAACAAGATGGGAATCTTGAGGTAAGCAAAGTTAAAATTTTGGCTTTAACAAAAGAAATGTAAATGTGATAACAATCTCATGATTATAGATTCAAGAGTTGAAAAGACAGTGAGACTCCCAAAGTTCTCAAAGATTGCAAGGGAAGAAAAGTTGTACATGTGCAAGTTGGAGCAAATATAAAACTCGGATGTTTTAGGATTGTTTGACTTAAAGGGAATAGTTAAATTAAAGGATGTACTTTGTGTACCCAGCCTTGTAAGAAATTTAGTTTCATTGTATCACCTTGTTGACCTTGGATACACGGTGGTGTTTGGAAAGCTGGAATGTTTGACAATAAATTCAAGTTTATTGGTAAAAGAGTGGATAATTTGTTTGGACTATTCCAGAAGCTTTGTAACCATATTATCAATAGAACTACAATCTGTCTTCTTCTTCACTAAAAGAAAAGAAATACTAAATAAATGAAACCTCCACAATCTATAGAAATGTGTCCTTTGAACAAATCATACCTCTCAGTTTCAAAAACCTCATTGCAAACAACAAATCACCCCTCAACATTGACTACATAAACAACAGTTTATACTATACATGAACGAAGATGTTAGAATAAAAGAACTTTTGGACCTAGGCTAATAATACAAGAAAGTTATTGCGAATTCCAAAGCTCTCCGAATACATCCACTATTAACATCCAATCCCATAGGTTTATGCCATACTTTTTATACACAATATTATTCGGCACAAAAACGTCCAGAATAAATGCGCATGCATCAATGGCTCCTCCAAAGGCAACCCATTGATGCGTTAGCATCTTGTTTAAGTCTCAAACACCTTTAAATAAAACTTATATATTTAGATAAAAAAATTTCATCAATGGAGACCCTTGGAATAACATAAGATTGTCGGTTGTATCTATTGTTTAAATTTGTTTTTTTTTTTAAGTGAAAAACCTTTTTGGATTTTTAAGTTGATTTCCTAAGGTTGGAAAAGATTTTTGATAGCCGTAAAAATTTGATCTTCCAAAAATCGAAAAAAAAAATATTCTGTAAAATTTGTAGTTTAAGATTTGATGATAGAAATTTCTAGAATGGGTAAGGGATGCCGTCCAAATTTGATTTTGATGGCAGTTTCGATGACCGCATTTCATTCACATCGAGCTTTCCTGGGATGACCAAGTGGACAGACCACAACGAAAATGACCCAGACCAGACAATAAAGGCAAGAACCTCTTCCATGAGAAGGGAGATGCGACCAAAGGCCCAATCAAAGAAGTCGGCACGACAGGTGGTTCGTTCTTTGCCGATCGGTGGTGCTGATCGGGCCCGAAATCGAGCGGATAACCGGTTCGCCTTAGCTTAACCGGTGAAATTCCGCTTAGGGCGAACCCGCGGATACAACCTGGGGAAGTTGACGTGGCGGTGAGGTGGCGCTACCTACCGGGTTCGCCCAAGCGAACCCGAACCATGGTTAACCCGCAGGCGGGTCGGATCGGGCAGCTTTTCGTAAGGTGGCAGGCGTGCCTTAACCCCATCTGCCTCGCCTCGGCGAAACCCCAGTCAAATCAAGCAGACAGCGGCCACGCGGGACTTAAATCTGCAGACGGTGCCTAGGACAAGGATTCGGCCTCGGGCGTAACTCCTCCGATCAAATCGGGTAAAAGAGCTGGTCGCAAGGCCGTGGTGGCAAATGCGCGCCAGTGGGAGGTTAGGTGGCTGGCGATTCGCCTCGGCAAACCCTGCTGTCAAATCGGGCGTGGCGGTCCCTATCGAGGCGGGGGTTGAGTTTTAACCCAAATATCAAATATCGGGGGGCCACCCCGGCCCCACCCTTTTTGAACCACCCCTCCCAATTTTTGAAGTAGGAGAGGGTGGGGGGTCCAAGGGAAGAAAATGGTATCTTTGATCCGGCGAATCGAAGAAATGGTATCCACAATGAAATGCATTACAATGAACGAATCTTAATCCTTATCTGTAAGTAGGGCTATTTAAAGCGCGCCAAGGCGTTGTATCCTTCTCATATCGTTTGGGGGCGCGGGTGCTTCGATCGAGTCACGGGTGCTATAGCGGTGGCCCTGGTGCTAAAGCAGGTGCACTCCATATCTCTCTCATCTCCTTTTGCATTCTCAATATTCAGCATAGGCCTTTTTTTTGCATTTATCATAGGCTATTTTTACAATAGACATAGATGAGGATATTTTTAGCACATGCTATTTTTTTTTACCATGGGCTATTTTTTTGACCCTAGGCTAATTTTTTTGCCATAAGCATTTTTCACCATGGGAAATTTTTTTACCATAGGCAAATACCATACGCTATTTTTAACCATAGGCTATTTTTTTACCATAGGCTAATTTTTGTTTACCATAGGCAATTTTTTACGGAGGCTATTCTTGCCATAGGCGAAAGGTGTTCGTCTTTGTGATAGACACTCGTTTGTCTTCCTAGTAAAGTGTCCGAGAATGGCAGAGGTAGACACCGAAGAATCAGTGAGTCAGATTTCAGATGAAAATGATAGTGATTATGACCTTCATGACACCGAGGATGACACAATGTCAGAGGAGGAAACCGGTGATGATACGGATGATGGGTGGAACCCGCCTGGCCTATCCACTTCACAAGTTACTCCCACCCAAGATCCCCAAGAACTTGTTCACGAATTGGCCGGTCTCTACCCGGACCCAGTACAATGGCTTCGTGGTGCACCTCAGGTTGGTGGTTACGCATTCAACGAGTGTGTGTATCGTTGATGAGGTTGTGCCTCACGCCAATACTCATGTTCCCCATCCCGGGGGGCCAATAAGTCTTTGCCGATCCCCGGGCCACCCTGGGCCCCGCTTGAGAAGGGAGGGCACCGTCGAGAACCATGTTAAATGATGCACCGATGGGGCTGCATATTGTCAGGAGCTTGCAGTTGACGATGAGTCCAGTGAATCCAGCGGTTGGTTATACCGGCGCGCAACCGGGCCTCACAAGTTAGTCCCTTACGTGGAGTTCTGGAGGCAGCTAGTTGCTAGGGGTCACCGGTGGAAGCACCCATCGCCTCCCCACCGCCACTCTTCAAAAAGATTTCGAAGGATTGGGAAGTCACCACGGCGGCATGGCGCCCCGCAAGAATAACACGCATGGGGTGCATGGAAGTGTGCATCGCAAGTGCGGGTGGCCGCACTTCATGAAGGGATGTGACTTCCAACTACTATGAAGAGACCACCATGGGGGCGCCTAGAGCAAAGGGTGATTGAGCTACAAACTACTCATCGGTCCGCTTGGTCCATGGGCATCACCGCCGATGGGCTGGAATGGGTGAGGTTGTGGATGACTATGCACACGCCAGATGGAGACAACCACGGCGAGGGCCACCCGGGGATAGGCAAAATCGGGCGGCCGCGACCGTGAGGATGCTTGTTTCATTTGCGGGGGCGGTGAAAGTAGATGGAAATGGTCTTTGCATAAATGCGTCGGCGCAAAGAACACACCGCCATGACCCTTTCACAAATCAAAGGATTGGTCCATGCCATGCATCTGGTATCCCTTGCGGCTGGCCGCCTTTACAAGAGCTTAGAAGCATTGGAATGACCGCGTGTTGCGTGGGACATCGCAAAAGCACGGGGACCGCAAATACGTATGGCCGTAAGCCCGGTTGGCGAAGTCATATACCGATTCACGATGTCGCGAGGAGGATGTGTGGCAACCCATACGACTCATAAGAGCCCTAAAAATTAAGATCCCATGGGCCATGGAGCGTTGTAAGTAGACTACATATTGTGATGCTGTCCATATTTTTGTTCAATGATGTTGTCCATACTTTTATTTCAATAAGATCACAATCGAAAATATTTTGTCATCCAATCTCACCACATTACACTTACACCTCGTAGGCGGCAGTTTGGGTGCAATTTGGGAAAGCCTCGAGAGCCGGATTGACGATTGGAAAGCCTCCCGGAAGGTGATTTTTCACCAGCCCTGGAATCCGCATGCTGCCGAGCCCTTGGACCGGCCATGGAACCTAGTCATCCAAGATGACAGGATGTTGGAGGCTGCTGTGAGATGGAGCGCCGGTGGCGGTTGGGCCATGGATTCAACCTTCTGTACAAATCTGTGGAAGTTTCCATTGTGCGAAAGCGTTTGTACCGATTCTTAGGGGTGTGGGGTTCCCGGTCTTTTACATGCTCTACAGTGGTAGAGGCCGGCGAGGGGCACCAAATGACATGCCTTGAAGATAGCACTACGTCTTGTGTTTGAGCGGATGGGCTGTCGGGCCTAGGTCAATCACCATTGACATGGGCTACTGCGAGAGACGGTTACTATCACGGAGGTCGTGTCAGAAGACCCACATTGTTGGGCAGACGGTGAGCAGGTATGATGAGCGTGCATTGATTGTATCGCTTGATGGAGAACGACACTCATGGTTTTTCCAAACAGGTTGCAGGCAATGTTCTTGCATGTTGGTTCCATGCGAAACGTGCATGGCAAAAATACCTGCTGCCACGCCTGGCCGGGGAGGTGCTGAAGAGGGACGTGGCTCTGCGGCTGTCGAAGTTGATGACGGAACCGAACCCCCACGCGTACCACCAGCAGTTGGCACAATTTCAGCTTCTCTACGGAGAAAACCACATCATACAAGGGTGAGTGCACAACGACGTTCAAAACATACATGTAGACGCAGGGGCAAACATCCTGACCCTGGGCGATGTAGGTACTTGAATCATAATTGGCTGAATGGGGCAACGTGGGATACACAAACGGATGTTCAACCATGCAGATATGGATACGACAAACCACGTGGAAGCGCACTGGAAGGTTCTGAAGACCCAAACCCTGCAGTGCAAGGTCAATATAAGGATGTACACGCTAGTGTCCCATCTCATAGGCTTTCCGGACGGGACCTTGCCTGCTGGAGGCACAATCTTGACTCGGTGCGAAGAAAGATGGAGTCTTGGTAAGTCAATGCAGGTCCTACTCTTTCGTATTTTACATTAGCTTCTGTCCTCATCGCCGACCCTCACCGATGTTTTTTTTTAGGCGAGTTTGGGCGTTATAGCACCGTTCATATCCGAAGAACATCATGCGGTGCTCACTCCCTTATCCGGTCCTTGCCCGATAACCCCCAGCGCCATTAAGCCTCGAAGATCTTGGCGGCGTCGGGTTATCTATGGCAAAGTCGATCAACGAGGGGTTTGAGATACACTTTCGGCACATGAGAATCGATATTGTGATTGTCCATGCCCCATCTTTGTGTGCAAACATCTCATAGCGGGAGACTACTTCCTTAGCGGCAGCCACCCGTTGTTCAATGAGCTATTTCGAGCAGACAATTCATTCCGCCCTTGCCTCCAAGACCGCGCTCCCACGAGCGGCGTCCATGTGCTAATCCGTTGCTACAACGGTGGGATGCGTTGCTCATGGCGAACACCAATCGGTCGCGGCCATCATGCAAAATCTGATGCTCTTGACCCGGCGGAGGTGCGTGACATGATTTCCAAGGTTGGCAGCGATCCGATTCCATAGAGGCGCCCCGGCCCGCTGTTCATGTCTACCATGGCGGGTATGACGGGCAGCCGAGGAACATGCCCGCGATGGAGTCCACGAGATGGCGCAAAAGGGCCACCGTAGCCGGACCAACCGCCCGACCTCCGCGCGCGGACGAGGGGCCACACTAGAAGGCGATGGGTCACAACCCAAGATTTAAAATCTTGTACAATTCACCGTTATAATTTTGGGGTGGACATTTGTAAGTTTTAAACCATTTAACCATTTAAGCAACCTTTACGTTACAAGAAGCTCAATTACCACTAACGGTGACCCGCAGAGCCTTTAATCGGTTGCGTACACCCTACAATAAAGCAGCCGACTACTACGGGCCACTCATTCCTAAAGCTGTGGCACATCTTTGCCGTGTACCGGCCCTGCTAATGGCACAATTGCATCCGACCTCGTCGCCACCGCGTGTCGCCGCGAGCTGCGCGATGGTGAAACCAATATGCATGCCGCGGTGTTGTTATCGATCATGGCGACGCCGACCGGCCGTCGGCGTGCCCGCCCCACGCCTCCCCGAGAATGTACCCGGCCCGGTGCCCCCATCGTTCAAAGAGCCAAGCCCGTTCTAAGGGCCAGACAAAGACACCGCTTGGGTGAGATCCGCGACAATGGAGCACATATGCACATGAGGCAAGCACAAGAAACACTCACGGCGAGGGAGGTTGAGATGAACTCTGAGACTTAAAGGGTGTGGGGGCGGGGTTGTCAAGTACCACCACCCATGATCGTCGTCTCCAAGGCCCGGGCGGCGCGCGGGTCCAGCGTCTGTATGAGGGTAACGAGCATCCAATGGCCCCTTTACCAAGGATGTAATGATTTTAACAATGCTCTGTGCACCAATTGAAACTAAAGCAAAGAACTACGTACTTACTTTGTGACGATGGGCCATAGGATCAGACGAAGTGTACCCCAATCAGGATGCTCAAATCGAAGAAAGTGGGAGGCGCCTCCTCGGGGAGAAACGTTGTGTGTCTCCGGCCGACGAAATCCTGGTGGTGAACCACGAGGTTCCACCATTAACAACTCGCGACGCTCCGCTTCGGGTAGCATGTGACGCAAGGCACTACGTACATGGAACTCAAGTGGTTAGATGTCGACATCAATAGATACAAACTAAAACAGACACGTACCTCATCAGCACTCGTATATGTCCCTCCTCCCATTGTCCATCGGGTGTGCAAGCCTCGATGAGGTCAACGGTGAGTTATGCGCCGCATCTTTGGGCGGCGCCCTCTGCGGACACCAGTGGCGGCAGCTATCCGATGCCACACTTTCGCTGACACGGAGATGCTCGGTGATCTGGCGGCCCGTAGAAGTGGGTGAACACCCTAACCTCCTCGAGAAGAGGGACTGAAGGCTGCGGCTTGGCGGGATCTGCAAGTGCTCGGGAGCTGTCCCGGACCTTACGTCTTGGTAGGGACCAACCTCGAATGGAGTACACACACGGGTAGCTCCGGATGGTGTGCTGTCAAACTCTCAAGGTGGTACATGGAAGAAGCGTGCTTTCGGTCTCTCATCCATGCCTCGGTTCCCTCGACATTGCGATTAGATGCGGAAATGGCGAGGTCAAAGTGTGTGCCATACCCGTGCACGCCATTCGCGGTCCTCACTATGTCGTCGAAGACACACGGCCCACAGGCGGTCCAACTTGTCAGCGCCAAAGCCCTATGGAAGGTGGGGTGGCCATGTCTGAGATCATCGGGAAAAGGGGCGTGTCCCATGAGAGGGGGTACAGTCGACCTAGCCCTACCTCGGCTGGAACTTCGTCCATGTCGGCATGCAATTCACTATCGGGGAGGCGAATGAGGGATCGAAGGGAGTGTGGGCGTTGAGGGCTACGAAACACTTTGTGAAGATGGACCCTCTTAAGTAACTTGGTGAGACTCCCAGGTATCACGAGGAGCTCGGCTAGCGGCTCTATACGTGGGCAAATGACCACCCATCCCTGCGTGCAATGGCCCGGTCATTGAGAAGGGCATGTCGCGGTCTGTCCTCCTCCGGGCGCGCACATGGCATCGGCTCAGGCTCTAATGCAACCTTCATAAAAGAGTTTTGCATCCTCTGTACTTTGTCTTTGTGTCTTTGGCCTCGTGGAGCATGGCATCCAGGCCCCTCGGAAAGGCATCAAAGGCGGCCTCACGGGGTTAGGACATCTTTGTAGGCGCATTGTTGTTGTTGCCTCGTTCTTACGTATTCAGCGGCCTCCAACATCCGCCTAGCGGCTTTGGCGGGGATCTTCTCGGCGTTTAGCTGCCCTCTCGCTTCGGACACCACTCTATCTGGCTGCTTTCGCGGTGTTGAGGACCGTGGCGGAATATACGTCAATGGGCCACCATAGATCTGAGTGGTGGCTCGGTGGTGGCCCCATGCTCGTCCGCGTCGGACCGGGAAATCGAGGGTCCACGGCGTATCCTGTCGACATAGTGAGTGCACCCGGTCTTTGTGCAAATCCACCCATTGCTTGCCAGCTGTTGGGGGCGGCCGCTCTCAGCCCGAGCGGTGACCACTGCGGACGAGGCACCAAATGCCATGGTATTCCACCTTACAAAACAAATCACGGTTAACAAGCACACAAAACAAACCCTGGCGGGTTAAAGACAATGTCGGTTAGGGGTACCCTTCTACAATGCTACCGATCGTCAGGGAACACGGCGTCACTCTGTAAGCCAAATGGCGGGGCGGCTCCTCCATGCCAAGCTGGTGGAACGCATCACGAATAAGACATGGTTGCCGGCGGTCTCGAATAGATATCCGAGGTAAGGTGAACATGAACACAGTGTGGGCGTTAAAATTTTTATCTTTTTTTTATTCTCCCTTAATGTGTGGTTTGCAACTAACCCTAACCCTAACCCTACATCCACTTTATAAGTGGATCCCTCAATAACATCAAGTCCCTCCTCCTCCTCCCTCCCTCCTCCTCCTCCTCCTCCTCCTCCTCCTCCTCCCCCCATCTTCTTATAATGGTCCGGGCATTTAAAGACCACCTTCCGATCCTTCCATAGCATCAATCCTCCTCCTCCTCCTCTTCCTCCAAGGGACATCTCCGCCTCCTTCTCCTCCTCCTCCTCCTCCACATCCTCCTCTCCTCCAATCTTCTTGCCCATCTTCTTATAATGGTCCGGCATTTAAAGACCACCTTCGCGCGATATGTCCCTTCCAGTAATCCTCCTCCTCCTCCTCTTCCTCCAAGGGACATCTCTAGCGACCCCCCTCCTTCTCCTCCTCCTCCTCCAAGGGACAGCAATCCACATGCTTCTCCCGCTCCTTTCACCATCGTCGCAAGGATGAGCGAAAGGGAGCTTCTGATTGCTTTAACGTCTGGCGTTCCCTGCGGACAACGAAAGTAGAATGGCTCACCGAGCCAAATAAATATGAAACGATATTGGACGTGCAGATAATGATGCAAGTGGTTGCATCAAATTGTCACGTCCTCAGGATGGACAAAAACGATGTATAATTTTTTTTATGAATGGAAAACAAGTCACAGGTTGTGACCTCTGAGATAACTAGCATAAATCTATAAATTAACTAGCATATAACCAAATATGGATTCTCTAAGTACATTTACTAGGGTGAAATAACAAGGACAAGAGAAGAAGGCTCTATCATCAATATATACGCATAAGCTAAAGAACAAAAAAAAAAGTAGTGCAATTACATAGCATACATGGAAAAAAAATTGGCAAATGCAATAGGACAATATGGATAAGCTTCAACATAATCTCCAATTGTAGACATATAGGGGACAAACGATTGTATATATGTAAATATGCAATCACAAATTGGAAATCCCAAACTCTTGCCTAGAACATAGAAAAACTATGTATCGATTCCAAGAAGACAAGAAGAATGAGGGCGTCTTCAGATACGAGATAGAAAAAACTATCTCACCAAGTTTACGGAAGTGGAAGGAAGAGCAGCGAAACTTCGGGGATGGCGGGCGCCTTCAACGAATTTGAGCCAAATATTGGCTCCACTCTCACGCTTGGGCGAACCCGGGGAGTTTCTCCCCGATGCGGAACACTGTGACCACCCGTGACCCTCACGACATTTCAAAAAGCAGGGTGGCCTCCGAATCCATTACGCCAAATCCAAGCGGGGTCGCCTCGAATCAACATGGGGTGGTCACCGAATCCAAAGCCTGCCACCGACCCCACCCTCCGACGCCCTAAATGACCCCACGACGACCGTGATATGACTGGCCAGATCAATCGTTTCGCTTACGAACGCATGGCTCGCTAATTACCAGACGCTGCTGACTCGCCACTACCGACATGTGACTCATGATTCGGGCTGTTAACCTCGCTGGGCGCCGCCACCATCGTGACGCTACGCCACCATCGAGTGACTGCCAGATTCGCTTTGCTTAACCCGCTGGTCGCCCGCCCCATCGCGCCCGCCTTCCCGCCTCACCGACGCCAAATTCTAACCCGTTTAACCGCCGGGCGAACCCGGGAAATTCGCCACGCCCGCCGCCACGCCCTCGGTGGATTCGCCACGATCCGGCCGTTCGCCGCCAATCTTCTGGGTCACCGGGCGATCCGCTGGCACTTTGGACCCGATTTCGGGAGCCAAAGTGGGCGCAGATCCGGCGCCACATCAAACATTGACGGAGGTCTGGAAATAACTTGAGGTGAGAATTGAGAGTAATAGTACCCAAATTACAGGCCTAATAGAAGAGATGCGGTCCTCGGTACCTCATGTGCTTAGAAGACAATTGGTTCTGAGCGGGGATGGAGACTTCATATATAGCGGATGGAAGGCAACATCGCAGTGCAGTTGAGAAGCGGCCGGGACAGCGGGTCTCGCTGACCTATATGCTTGCATGGACTAATTGCCCAGCACCATAGAAGCCATGACACAGGACATGCAACGTTATGAGCAGGAGACGATGGCAACCATCTCCCGCCTTCAATCAAAAGCTAAGGAGACTGCTACTATTATGTGAAGGATTCAAGCCATTTTTTAAGAGAGCCAGTCACACCTAAGAGCCCTTCAAAGTAGAGTTGAGACACAAAAATGATCCCATTAGCAAGGAACTCTGCACTTGACTCCGCTTACAGAAACTGGGGTACAGCTTTGCTGCTCGAGATTTGGAGGTGCAGCGGGCAGTTGTTCCTCAACAAGGCATGGGCCTCCATGTAGAGGCTCATGAGCAACTGCAGCGATGCATACATGAATTGGCAAGGCAGCAAGGGGTGAGCTCTTGGCTTTGAGAAGGAGAGAGGCCGCACATGCCACAAATTCCACATGTCCAAAAGCCTACACGATGTCAGCAAGGGGCGCCAACTGCCGCACTCCAAGCTGCTCCATGCCACCATGGCCTCAGCACAACCCACATCTTGCAGACCGCAAACAACAACTGCCACGCCAGCCAACATTGATCTGAGGATCAGAGAGCTCCAGGAGCTAACATGTAGAAGCAATTTTGCAATTCATATCAAGAAAAACTGCTAGATTGTATATACACATATCCACCATAATTTCTTACAAATTTAAATTGATACGCTCTGACTATTTTTCCACCATATTAATCAAGAATGATATAAGTTTGATAACGTCTCAAAAAGGGATCCCCATTTCTCCATGTTTCTGTGCTGAGAATGATTTTAGAGGGCAACACGTGTGAAAAAAAATTTAAGGGGAAAAGATGAAGTATGTTGTCTGTGCTCTTCTATGGCAGAGTCCTGGGGTCCCATGGGCGCTTTTGTGCTCAAATCAAGCTTGGGCGTAGAAGACAGGGGCAAAGGATTTGGGTGTAGAAGGCAGGGGCAGAGGATTTAGATTGTGTTCTACGAACAGAATCGTTCGAAACCTGTTCTACGCCTTTAGGAACCTGCTCGTTGGGAGCCTGCTTGCTAGAACAGACAAGAAGCTTGATTCTGCAGTAGCCTTTATGGCGCATATGCTCTGAATATGGAGATCCATCTGTTCTTGCATATTCGCCGTTCAAATTTTTAGGGAAGACAAAGTTTTGGTGATGCGCAGATGTGCAAAAAGGAGAAGAAGAGCATTTTTTGAAGCAAGGGGAAGAGGCAATTGTGAACTTTGGCTTAAGCGGATGAGGCCAAGGATGGAGAAAAAGCTGCAAGTAAGTTGAGGAAAGGTGGAGAGCAGTGAGCATCCATTTTCTCTGCAACTTTTGCTCTGCAAATTGAGAGCGATTGCATCCTATGGCTTTTTAATCTTCATAGTGATGGGTACGATTATTTGGAGGTTAACAAAAGGTGACCGTCTGGATGCCTAGTTTTGATGGATTTGCATAATAACGAACAAATCTTACTTCGAAATTGATGGACAATATAAGAGATTGCAGGAGTGTTACATCACTTTATCAAGCAATGAAAGCAGGGCATCTGGCAAAACGTGCTAAAGAATGGAGCTTTGGCTTCACCAAGTACTGCATCTAATTCTTACAAGTGCTTACATATCAGATTTTTCAATGTTTCTCAAAGTTTTAAACATGTTACATGTTAAATTGACTTTTAAATCCATTTGAAAATTTATGTCCAGGAAATAGAAGCACAAACACTACATTGCATTATGTTGCTAGTGCCAAATCTTCTAAAGCCATGGGGAAACTACTTGCATGGAGCAAATCGGCACCAGCGAGATTCCTTTGGGTATATGTTGAGATCTCTATTTTTCATTAAAGCAATACCAAAGTTATGCTTAAATATAATGTTGGAATGCGGTATACTCCACATTTCATATCCCAGTATTCCATACTACATACTCCCCATTGTGCGCCCTTCTTAATCCAAACTCTCCGACGTGACCATGCAAGTTTATGAATGACTTAGATCCAAAAGGCAAGGGTTTGCTTGAAGCAGCATTAGCTCAGGCTAATAAATTAAGGCAAAAAAAAAAAAAAAAAAAACTAAAGTGGGCACCAGTTCTGGACGAATCAGGCACCTCAGATGATAATCAAGTTTAGGGTCTTGATGTTTTATCATCAAGTTTAGGGTCTTGATGTTTTATAGATCTTTTTGATTTTCTGCAGAAAGAAATTTTTCTGACCCTTATGAGTTCATTCATGCAAAAGAGTGCTCATTGGACCAAGGATAGAAAATGAACTTGCAGTGTGTACCTGGAGCAGCTGAGAACAAGTGAGATTTAATTCAAAGCTTTTGATGTTTAACACTTAAAGCTATGTATTAGTTTTTCTTTTCTTAATTTTTTGACAGCCACATCCCAGTTGCATTGATCAATGGTTGAGGCAACAGAACACTTGTCCAATGTATAATTATCAGCTAACATCTGGCTGGAATGATGGCTCCATGTTGCATTCATGGTGTAAAACTTGCTGAGATATAGATAGTGGATGCCGAAGTCCTCCATGTCATGAGTCTGTATAGTTTTGTATCTCCGTATTTTCCTGTATTATCTTCATTGAAAATTTATCTTTGGATAAGCATTACATTGCCCAAAGCTTTTGCATTATTGGATGATAAAAAAAGCCATTGTTTTGCCATCAAAAAGCTTATACCGACAAAAATCTATAAGCCAGAATTTTCAAATGTTATGTCCAACTGCACTTTATCTGAACCTTTTCTCGGACTTTTTTCCATTAATGGCTGTGATACATCTATTATGTGTGTGTTGCAAATCTTTTAATTAACTTGATCCTCTTTTCTTTGGCTTCTCCAATATCACAATAGCATACTCAATTAAAAGTAGCCATCTATATCCTTGGTTCATCTATATCCTTGGTTCGAAACGACAACTTTTAGAGTAGAAGAGACTCATCCATGAGCAAATAATGTACAGTGCTATGAAAAGCATATTAAGTGAGCATAGAGACATAGTTTTGCTTTTTGAACTACATAAGAGGTTGTCGCGCAAGATTATGTATTAGTGCAAGAACCCATTTGCAAGCTACAAAAGATATACAAGTATGTAGGTATTGCATATGTCTTGATGTTTGTTAATGTACCAAAGATTTTTGCCACCCCATATCAGGAGAATATTTTGTAGTTCTTGGTCTTGTATTGGTGCTAGACCATTGCATTTGATTAAAAGAGCATGTGATATTCTTTAGTATTTGTCTATAATTTGTTTTTTGAAGGCAAACATGATACGGTTAGATGGTGTAGAAACAACCCGATACTTCGATGTAGAAACAACATCAATACTTTCGAAATTTCTCAAAATTTAACATAAAATGATGGAGTCAAAAAGCTTAACATAAAATGTGATAATTGCTTTAACATCATATGCCAACTGAAAACCATGTCATATACAATGATTCATATTGGGTATAATAAACTATCCTCATTCGAGATTAGTTTCAATGTACCAATATTATATGCATAAAGATGTCTTGTAAACCATAACTTATTTTAACAAAATACTAAAGTATTGATGCCAACACCAATAATCGTATCATAAACCACTATTAGTCTTAACTAACCATTATGGTATCTGGTTTTCTTCTATTAAATAAATTTATGCATACGAAATCACATATAGTGGTCTAATCTAATAGCTCATTTCGACGAAACTTCTTATGCCAGTCTCATATGAAAATACATTGGACTTGAACACGCACATTACACATTGAAGACCTCATCTCATCATATAAAACTATAAAATGCCATTCTTTAAAAAATAAAATAAAAGAGGCCGGTCTTACATAGTCAAAGTTGTGCCCATTGGTTATTTTTTTTTTGTTTCTTTCATGATTGAATTCGCAATTTGCACAACATCTTCGGCGCAACCAAATGAGAACGAGAACCCTACATAAAATGCATAATGTTAAATTCACTATCAATTCATATCATTTATGAAACATCTATAATCTCATGTTCAAAGGATGTGATCAAATGTTTTCCCTAATTTAGAAATAGAAATGCGGAGATATATGTTTGGATCTTTTAGCCCACAACTCTAGTGTTAATGATGTGTCGATTATATAAATTTTCCTTTTAGAAATATTGGGGATGGGCAGAAAGATATACATATCAAGGTCTAGGCCCTTCTCATCTCAGAAATATTGCACTCCAAGTTTATGCAGACAAATATTATATTGCCATATAAAGTAGTGATAGTGATATATGCTTTTTATTAAACTTATCATATATGCCATATGTCGATAGATTTATCATGTGTCATACGTCATATAGCAAAGTGTGTGTCATTTGTCATATATGCCATATAATAGATCTATTCGATTGCACGCACCTTATTTTTTGTATTCGGACTCAAAATATTGCTTTTCGTATTTTTCTTACTAGTAACTTAAGCCTAAACATGTGACTATTCTAAAATGTAGCATTTAGTCAATTTTTGTATGTTATTGGGTTTTAACTTGCGACTATGAGGATATGCAATAGAAGATGAAAGAGTGGCAAAACCACAAAGCTACATTATTTTTGTGGGTGAGTCCCATTGATAGGTTGTCTCCAATAGGCATTACATTTTAAAGAATAAATCTACGTGATGGTTATGAAATTTTAAATCTTTGAGAGTTGGATTGTAAAGCTAACTCGAACTTCTACTACCATATTCAATGGCTAAGTCAAATTCCTCACGGTTTTATATAGATGCACCTTGAAGTACTCATATTTTTTACATTCTATGATCTCGTGAAACTTGAACATTCAACAAAGAACATGACGGTAATGTCATTTTTAAATGAAAATAAACATTATTATTAGCCTATCAATTTTCATGTGGTTTGTTCAAAATTGAAGTACCTATGAATTATCAAATTAGGAACCTAGTCCGGTCCTATACAAAATTTCTTAAAATAGGCTTATAACCATCATTTCTTATCGGGATATTTAAAATAGAATAGAAATTTCAAGGTAGCATCACTTTTATTGAAAGTTAATGCTATAATTTAGTTTTCAAGTTTAGGTGTGATTTCTTCAAAAGATGAAGTAGCTATAAATATTCAAAAATTTAAATAAAAAGGACCCAATCGATTCTTATAATATTTCTAGAACCCAAACTTCTAAGAATTATTTTTCAATCGTTAAATCATAATGTTTTCTAGAAATACTTATGAAACATTTATAATCTCATGTTCAAAGGATGTGATCAATTTTTTTTCCCTAATTTAGAAATAGAAATGAGATATCCGGTTTGGATCTTTTTAGCCCACAACTCTAGTGTTAATGATGTCTTGATTATATTTCCTGTTAGAAATATTGGGGATGGACAGAAAGATATGCATATCAAGGTCTAGGCCCTTCTCATCTCAGAAATATTACACTCCAAATTTATGCTCCAGATATGCTTTTTATTAAACTTATCATATATGCCATATGTCGATAGATTTATCATGTGTCATACGTCATATAGCAAAGTGTGTGTCATTTGTCATATATGCCATATAATAGATCTATTAGGTATCTTCTTGTCATATATCATTAAACATTGCCGTTTTGTATTTTTCTCTGAACATATCTAAAGCATTCTGAAATTTTTCTTTGTTATTCTTTATTGCTTGCGTTATTTTTTTGTCCCCATGTTATGTCATCTCCACCTTTAAGCCAATAATTGAGAGACTTAAAATGAACCCCAAAGAAATGCATTTGTCATATGTCATATAACAAATTGTGTGTGATATATCATGTGCTTTATAACATATATGCCATATCTCATGATAGATTTATTAGGTATCATCTTATCATATACCATTTGCTAAACATTTTAATTTGTCTTATTATCTGAATGTATGTAAGGCACTCTGAAGTTTTTCTTTTTTAGTTTTTTGTTAAGTTTTGCTATTTTTTCTCTGTTTTCTATCTAGTTGCATGTTCATTGACAAGTATATAACTGTGTGATGAGCAAGATAAGTGACCAGGATCCTTTTAATTCCCATATTGTTGCATCCCCTGACACAACAAAACAAAACAAAACAAAACAACAATCCATTTATTTTTATGATGCGTGTTATTACAAAAAAAAAAAAAAAAAAAAAATCCAACATATGTGTTAAAAAAAAAAAAAAGTCAACATTTAAAAAGTGTCATATATTTTAATCTTTGAATGACATATCATATAGTAATTAAGATATTGCAAGAAGTAAATGTGTGTCTTGGGCGTAATGGCCGCGAGTAAGTCGATTCGTTTTTATGTGGGATCATATGAGAGATTTTTTTTCCCTTATATCATATATTAATCAAGATTGCATTAAATACGCCATTTTACAAAACTATTTCAAGTGCCTATAATTTGCAGTAAATATGTCAGAATTAATCGTATCAAAGAAAATCCTAAGAGACTTTGAGCATCAAATGGATCTAGACATTTCTCGGCATGGGAATAATCTTGAGAATTGAGAGGATGGGAATCTTGAGAAAATCGTAAGAAATCTTGGGGAATGTTGATAGATTTCTACAAAATTGAAAGGAGTCTCTAGGCATTTATAAAGAATGTTAAAGGAATCTTAGAAATCTTGAGAGAATCTAAGGGAATCTTTGGAATCTTCAGGATAACTTGCGGCCAAAATGGCGTCAAAACAGAAGACACAAATGTATGTTGAAATCTCATGTTTTGCACTTTTATAAAATAGATACAGTTTAAAATAGTAAGAGTGGGAAAGAGAAACATTTGAGGTGGCTAAGAGTAAGTGAGTCGGCAGAAGAGAAAATGTTTGTAGCAACAAAACACACATTGACTAGTGTCTGCCAATATCACATTGGCTAGTATGAAATATGATATATGCCAAGGACGTGGCAAAAGGCTTTAGGCCTTTTGGGCCTTTGGACCTTTGGGCTTTAGTCCAAAGAGGGACCAAAGGGGCGTGCATGCTATATAATTGCTTTGGGGAGAGCTCGAGCTAGTTGGGTCTTGGTGAGGGCTCGTGGTTGGGTGGTGAGATAGCGTGCCACGCCAAGAGTCCATTTTAGTGGTATTAGAAACAATTTTAGTGGGCGGGTTCTCCCGCCAATGTTAACTTTGAAGATGAGGAACTCAAGGAAAACTTTTGAGTTAGAGCATGATAATTAAGCTCATGAGAGAAATGCATAGCGGGACTTGAACACGCGACTATTAGGTTAAGGCCCGGTGCTCTACCAACCGAGCCATACACCCAACAAAAATAACCACCTATCGCTCTGCAAGCATATTAGTGGTGATGAGGAGGTATTATTCTTTTTCAGCTCAACAAGCCAACCATCTCGAGGAAGATAAGGATATCAACTAGGAATACGGTAGGTGATAAAGTTGTTTGAAGACATGGTAATAAGGGTATCATTTCAAAAGATTTTACCTAGACAAGATATGCCTTATTTGCAAAAAGCCGAATCTTTATTTGATCATGGCTTAATTTAATTGATTGTTTTACGTAACCTTTATTTGCCAAGTAAAAAATCAAATCTTACCGTGAAAGACAGAAGGTAAAGAAGGAATAGAAATGAGAAAAAGCCCAAGGGGCTAAGATCACCTATTTTCTAACGGGGAAGACTAAAACAAAACCTTAGGTGTTGAGGGAGCCCCCGGTATTCTATGGAAAAGTAGGGAGCGTCCTGAGTAAGCTACGGCTTATGAATGGTAGGATGAGGCCAGAATCTGGCGATTGATTTTCATTTTTGACTCACTTCTTTGTTTTGTTGACTTGACTTCGGGGTGGCGGGGTTTGGGCCAGGTGGACCCTCCTCGCCGGCGGATCTTGCTTTCGACGAGGTGCACAAAGGTGCCGCATACGAGGGTGGCTATAGGTTCACCTGCGCGGTAGACCTTTCAAAGTTTGAAGGTTATCTGCACTTCGAAGGTGTTGGGTTAAGTCCCGCGAACGCAAAACCCTCGTGTTTGAGTTGCCACCATTGAGTTTGGAACCCCAACAGATCGCGGTGATAAGCCGAAGAAGGTGAGGATGACGTCAAGTCGGCATGCCTGCATACCAAGGTGACACACGTGCTACAATGGTCGGAACAAAGGGTTGCAACCCCGAGGGGCAAGCTAACCTCGTAAACCCCGCCTCGCCTCGATTGCGGTTAGAACTTCGCTTTTGCACAAAAGCCTAATCGCTAGTAATGTCGCCGGTCGACCATCCGGAAGAATCCCCAAGGATCAACGCTGCCAAGTAGCTTGCTACACCAAGTAGCAAGCTACTTGGTGTAGCTTGCTACATCCATTACCATTGGGAATAAGTATGCCCATTTCAAGTTCATTATTATCTATTGAGTGCAGGCTTAACTAACCTACCCTTGCATTGCATTACAAAGATTCCTTATACGTCCGTTCCAGAAAAGTTTATTTATCGAGGTCAATTCAATTATTACCTTCCGCGTTATGGATGACCCTAATCAGGAGTATGGGCCATGAAATTCAAATACCTTCCAAAACCATCATTATTAAAACGATATATAACTAATTTGGTATCTATTGCATTAGAGGTACCTGAGTCTCATTTTGTCCCATTAAGGATGCTAAAAAGCCACACGAAACCACCTTCCGAGAAGAGCCGCAATGTATTTTATTCCAAAGATTATGTTGAAAGGATTTTAAGTTAAGTCCTTTTTTCTACTAGGTCGTGTCCCTCCTCAAGATCTTTCTAATGAATTGACATGGGATGTAAATATATAAGAAAAGAGCAAAACCATATTTTTTATTCATCACTTGTTTGAAATACATTCCAATATCACTTGAAAGATTTTGATTCATCTAATGGAGTAGATCATTATTAGAACGTTGATATATAACTAATTTGGTATCTATTCTATTGGATTTCCATCAAAAGAGATCAACTAACAAAGTTATTTTTTCACCATCAATATAATCAATTTTTTCCCTTGTGCAACTACAAACCACAGGTCCGAATGCGGGGCTACTTGACCTTCCAACTCGTTCCCTCTGATATATTTTTCGGGTTTTGAAAGTGGAACCGCTTGGCGTTGCATATTAGAACCCATTGAAGCACGATTTGCATCATTGTTTTCAAGAGGAGGAATAGGAGGAGCTCCAACGAAAAATGTTGTAGAGGCTTAAATACTTGAAGATGTATTTGATTCCATGCAATAGTCACAATTTCTTGTCGATATCGAAGCCGCAAGAACTTGTTCCTCTTTATCCTCCCCGAGATATCGATAAACAAGTTCCCGTAGTTATTCGATAGTATTCATCTTCCTCTCACGATACATGAGTTGCGGTATCCCCCTCCTCGGATAATATCTCTGATCTTATAGAAGGAACTTCCCCCTACTACAAGAGAAGGGTACCCAGAAGTGTCTAGTGTAACGTCAATTTTTTGACACAAGGAGAACCTTGCAAAAACCCAATTATTGTCACCGGTCTTGACACTATACTTGTCGTGGATCATTTGTCACAAACATGCCACAATAGCGTCAAATGTTGTGTCAAGCTTGTGGCTTTAATTTATGTCATAATATTGACACAAAATCAATTTGAAACTGCATGGTAATCTAGAAAATGTCAAACTTGTGGCAATACTTTAACAACATTACATCAACATTATAGCAAGCTAATGCCTAAATAGTAGCTAGAATACATCTACAATAAGACAACCAATAAGAAATGTTGTGACTAATTTTGTATTAAAGAAATACCTAGTATTATGACCATATTGTGATAGACAAATAATGCCTATAATGACAACATAGCATCATCATCATGGCAAGGTAGTGATAAAATATCACCTATAATCCTATTCACAATAAGAAGTTTTGTGACCAGTTTTGTGTCTACAAAATAACTAGTGTTATGACCACATTATGATAGACAAATGGAGCCTATACTAACAACATAGCGTCATTATCATGGCAAGCTAGTAACGACATGATAGCTATATTCCATCTACCTTAAAACAATCGATAACAACATTCGACAAGTTTTGCTTCTAGGTAATAGCTAATATTAGGATAATGTGTGCATTTGCCTTGAGTCAAAATGATAAATATCCAAGTATTTTGCTTTGGTAACACATATTTGAAATTAGATAATAAAGAGTCAAAAGTAATAAATTGCATTGATCATCAACGAATTTCCAACATACCAAATTGTCATAAAAAATGGTTCAAGGCAAGAGTACAAATTTTAATGTCAACAAAATAATCCATATAAGCAATTCAATCCTCTCTATTTGTTGGTTCATCTCCATGAGCCTCATCATTTGCATTGCCTTCATGACCCGCATTGTCTTCTTCGTTCTTATCCTGTTGATTATATTTGTAAAGCATGTTGTTAGAACTTTCGTAAGTAAAATTAATAATAAAGCTTCTCCCTTACCTCATCAGAATCATCAACATAACATATAGTCTTCAGGAATGTCACAAAAGTACAAGCATGAGAATAATGTATGAACACAAAGTTGAAATGACAAAATGTACAATACTTACATTCAATGGTTCTTTGCCTTTCTTTGATTTTATCTTGAATACGACACCTGGGCTTGTTCCCTTGATATAATCTATAGCCTTGTGCTAAACTAGAAAACAAAAAATATAAAATACATGAAATGTGTATGTAGAACAAGCATAAAGCAAACTCACCTTTCTTTGCCATCTAATCTTGACACACAAGAGATTGGATGTGCACAGATTGTGCAATGAAAAAGAAATGCAATCAGATTTACAATGCATTGAAAGCATGCAACATCATGGGTATAGAACAGATCATATCAAAGTAAACATATCTATGAAATGTAAGAAATAGATGATACACACATTTACTTCCATTTTCCTTAGCATATCTATAGTTGGTGCATCTAAAAAATCTTCGTCCAGTGCAAACATTGAGCTAACAAAAGGTCATAAATCTGGTCAACTAGAATACACATGACTGAATCTTTATGCTTGCACAACGTGATTAAACAAACAGAAACAGACCTGCTATAGAATAACGATCAGATCATCAACGAATTGGTTGATGTGTTGGTCCCATTATGGCATGCTGGATATAAAGGGAATGGCCAGTTAAGCTTAGGGGGCAAAGAATGAGCAAAAATTGGAAGAAAATTATGAGTCCAACATCGAATCATTTTGGCCAAAGTTGCACCTTTGCCCTGGAAATTAGGCACAACACATCAATTTGTAACTTTTTTTTCAGGAAGTAGGAGAGGGTCCTCGCATGCAGGTCTGGTCCCCACTGGCCTGCATAGGCTATTAGCTTTGCGGAAGAGAGCTATCTCATATATACATGGAACATGTGTGAACAAAGTGCTCTTCAGATTGAAGAGCATAACTTGCAGCTCCATTCTGACTGTTGAACACTAGGTCATGCTGCTTGGCCTATTTAAATCTGCATATTCTCCTATTGCGGACTGTGTTTTGTGTGATGAATGTATATCTTATCTAACTACCATGTATGGCAGATGAAGCCATCACTAGTTATCCAAAAAAATAGTCTTGATATAGTTGGGAACTTCTGTTGGAATTCGCCATGTCCAAAGATCAGTCGATGCGGAAGTCAAAGACTCAAAACTTTCAAATTCAAGACTCATTGCTTAAAACTACAAGTGAGAGAAAGCAGAAATTAAAAACCTTAAAGAGAAGTGCACTATCTACATACCTCAGATTTGGATAATTTCCTATAACAAATCCTCTATGGGCATGGACCCCCAATCCTGAAACTGCATGCAATTTTGGAACATTTTTTACTGATTCCCTGCATTCTAAAATTTCTGAAACCATGTCATATCATCAGAATGTTGGACAGTATAGCAAAGAGGAACGAGAGACTAGGATTCAAAGGTACAACCATAAAAGGAGATAATAATGCATGTCTTGCCAAGGGGTTATGCCTTAGACTAGTACTATTTGCAATAGTGAAAAAAGACTATGCAGACAACTCATGTCATGAAGTGGCTCCAGAGCTGGACAGTGACTTTCCATGAGAAACTAGTAACCCAATGTTATAATAATAAGAACAATTAAAAGAAGTACAGTAAGCATGCCAGTATTGAGTACAATGACGGTGATAGAAGTCATCAGACTTATTTGCCACTTATCTGTTTGTTTATAGCTATAGCTAACTAAAGCACATGATCGGATTCAAGGATGAAATGCATTGGAGTACTGCACATGCATTTCTAAGTCTTACCAGTTTATTACTATAAAATGAATGTTCATCTCAAAAACAGGTTCAATGTTAAACACAAAAAATAGCAGCTCTTGACTAAGCTCTATGACTTGCCACAAAGTGGTAAACATTAAACTTTAATCAAAACATTGCATCTTTCCTGTTTTGATATGTCTGCATGCAGCTATAATCTGCATTAGCAGAACCTAAACATCATTTAAAAGCACTTACATCCATCTCCATACTAAGAAAATATTTTATGAGCAAGCCCATTGCCACTGCACTGTGGTCCTAGCAGAACACCAAAAAAATTAATAAGCCTACCACGACATGCATTAGCCTAGCCGACCTGTTAACAGACCCCTGCAACAAGAACTAATCTAGAATTGGCAATTTGCAACCCTCTCATAGCAACAATCGCATAAACGTAGCAAGATCCTGTCATGCACTAAACTCTGATCATTTAAAGCAGTATCTACCACCATCGCCATTAGCAGCAGGCCCATCACAGAAAAATATAAACACTCTAAAGCGATAACAAATCTGAGAGACTTACCTAACTCGGATGTAATGGAATGTCCATTGCAAGGCAAACACCAACCTGACAAACTCTCAAACCTGTCTGGAAGCTTAAGTCTTAGGAGCATATCATCTGATTTTAAGGTAATCTTGCTCCAGCATGCAATTGCTTACTCCCTTTGATTCATGTTATACATGCTACATATAGGTGAAAAACCAATTGTAGATATGTTGACATCCACACAAATGTCCTGCCAAAGTCTTTTGGTTCCTACATATGCTCAACATCATTTAAAAGCACTTACATCCATCTCCATTCTAAGAAAATATTTTATGAGCAAGCTCCTTGCCACTGCACTGTCGCACATAGCAGAACACCTAAAAAAAAAATAATTAGCCTACCACAGCATGTAGCAACCTAGCCTAGCTAAGCAACAGAGCCAAGTGGTGGTAGTGGTAAACTGTAGGAGAATCCTTATTTAACAGTCTTGCAATACTGACAGAAGATACTTGTAGAAATATAAGATAAAAGAAAATAAGAGAAAAAGATCATGATATGGATTTGGGATCAGTGGATTTGAACCACTATGTGAAGCAATTGCTCAATCCTGCATTAAACTAAATAACAGCCTAAAATGTTCTATTAATTAGGTAAACTACATCTTACCTCTCTTTCTGCTTCTTTTTGTTTCCAGTATTCGTCTCCTGTTCGTTAATTGATGGCTTGAAGGATGCATTTGAATCATCCCCTTCCTGAGTTCTTCGTACTTGATTTTCCAACTCTGTCATCAATGCACTTAAGATATCCTCTGGAACATTGTCAAGGAAATTAGACAATCATTCTGCATTGGACGCCTCTGTGGCTACATCTTTGCCTTTGTCAAATCCATTCGCAAACACTGAAAGATAAAAAATAAAAACAACGGTTATATCACATAAGTGGAAACACCTCGAGAACCCAGGAATAAGCAAAACGTATTTGTATTTACTTGTAGAGCCTGAGAGCGATACACAAACTGGCGAGTTCCAGAGCAACGAGGTCGTCATAGAAGCTCGAGAGCAGCAGAGATATACAAGATCCAGGCATTGGCAAGACTGGGCCATCAAGTTCGATCTGGCGCCAAACTGGTAAAGATTTAGTCGCGCCCATTTTTTTCTGCAAAATCTTCCCTATTGAGTTTTGTTTTAGGGTTCTTTTGGGGGCAATTTGGGGCCAATATTTCTACCATGGACCCATTGCTTCTTTGCTTTCGATTTTACCATGGGCAAAACTTTTGGATTTTTTTGGGAATATTTTACAATAGACCCATTTCAAAATTTTATATGAATTATGAAATGTTTCTTTTCTACTCTCATTTTTTTTTCTAGGCAATATTTATAGCATAGATCTTGTGTCACTAGATCCCATTTGCAAATATAAAATGAAAGGTCGCTTTCTACTTTTTGATTGTTTTGGGATCAATATTTTTACCTGGTTGGTATCACTAGATTCATTTCTAAATGTCAATTGAAATATTTCATATGAATTATAAAATGTTTCTTTTTTACTTTCAATTTTTTTTTCTAGGCAATATTTGTAGCATGGGTCTTGTGTCACTAAATCACATTTGCAAATGTAAAATGAAAGGTTGCTTTCTACTTTTTGGTTGTTTTGGGGTCAATATTTTTACCATGGTTTGTGCCCCTAGATCCATTTCTAAATGTCAATTGAAATTTTATATGGCAATATTCTTACCATAGGTTTTGTGTCATAGATCCATTTCAAATGTCAAATGAAATCTCAAGCTCTAGGACTAGTAGCTACAACAGTGGGAACAATTTTTTGCCACACCAGGTGGCCAGGTCATCTTCTTCAACCTCCCCTTCATCGAAGTCATCATCCTCCTCCCGACGAAGATATAGGCAAAGGGCTAGGCGAGACTAGATGGAAGTTCTTAACATTCGTCGAGGCGTTTGTTGCTGCAATAAAGTAATGGCAAGACAAGTCGTTCATATTGCATTCGACGGGATCATGAAGCAAAGTATGGAATGTCGCAGTCGGCCTATGCAGCCTGATGAAGAAAATAACCTCGAACACGGCATAAATATTGTGAGTCTATCATCTATTTGTGGTCTTTCCATTAACTTTTACGAAGTGCAATTTTATCTTTCATTATTTTCTATAGTTACTTATGATTCTAGTCATTGTGGTCCATGTAGTCATCCGATGAATATTGCCAAGTACCCTTCACCATTACCTCCCCTTCATCTACTAGTTCTTGGATCTCTAAATCATTCTTGAATTAGACAAAGTAATTCCTTGGTGTAATACTATATCTCTAATGATGTATAAAAGTAATAGGCAAACATTGTAGTGACTTAGTTATAATATTGCTTATATTTTGTTGCAACAACCCCCTCAAATTGCGATATAAATTTGACAAATGCTCTCCAAAATCCGTTGAAATATTAGATGAAATTTTGGATAACATTTTGTCACAAGTCCTAAAAAAAAATCGTCATAGCCTTGTTATAATATTGTTCAAAAGTTGTTGCAATAACCTACTTAAGTTGCGCTAGAAAGTTGACAAAAAGTAGATCATTCCTTTGACGAAATTTTTGACGCTATGCACTAGACACAATTTTGACACAACACAAGCACTTTGTGTCAAGATATTAGCGTTCGACACAAAAGTGTCACTAGATCTATGGCTTGTCACAAGGGTTGACACTATACCCCCAATCCTCTTATAGTGCCCAAGGATCAACGCTTGCCATGTAGCTGATCCCCAAGAGTTCCCATTCACGACCCATGTAGCAAGCTACACCAAGTAGGAAGTGAAGAACGATTAGTTCGTAGGGACCACCATTGTATAGCCATTCATCAACGGAAGCGGCTTCCCAGATAGGGTAGAAGTGTAAACCGATAGCTGCAGAAGTTGGGATGATGGCACCAGAGATGGTTCGATGAGCCCGTGGTGTTTAGATAGTTGGTTAGGTAAATGATGACCAAAGCCAATGATGCTTAGGCGATCTTTTCGGATGATCAACCACACCGGGGGTGAGACCATTTGCCCGCACTCGGGGGCAGCGTTATGGGGAATCTTGGACAATGGGCGAAGCCCGATCCAAAGAATATCGGCGTGGGGAAGAAGGTGCTCCCGGAAGGACATCATATATGTACCGGATTTGAAGGATCGGTTATCTTAAAATTAGGAGTCATTTCTGTTTCATATATTCACTTTCGTGGTATCACCGTATCAATCAATTGACGTAATCTTTCTACCGCATGCACATTTCCATAACGATGATATTCCTCTTCCCTTTGTTTAGCCCAATATTTTACACTTCTTAGTGTAACCCCAAAATGCGATATTGGGCACCAAGCTAGCAATACGATCTGTAACCCTAGAGCCATTTATACACCTAACTGTAACTTCATCCAAACGTTCCAAAACAGAAGGGCTATAAAGGTCTAGATCTTACGGAACAATGTATTTCAATAAAAATATTAGCATAAATAAGATCTATGGAGACCCCATTGTACTTAAACTTCATGACAGAAACATGGGCACTGAATTGCATCAATCGACAGATAGCCTCCGGTTTTGCTCAACATATCTTTCAATAATCAGAAAAATGTTGATCCCCGGTGGCATAGCATAGCCCAACTCATAAAAGGCGTCTATGTCCGGCCCGATCCATGAACCCTAACCTATATGAGCTGAAAGTGTAGAAATTAGCATTTGCCATATCCACCATATCACGGATAGCCCAACTTGAGCTGCAACTCTCTTGATCCATGCTTTATGATCAAATGCGATTTCCAAGAATCTCCTCTGTGTCTTGCTTCTTCTGCCGCCCACAAGGCCCAAATATTGAACAACACTCTCTAAATCGGAATTGAGCTCAAATCGTGGTGGCATGGCAAAGAAGTGAGAGAGGCTTATCAAAATGTTTCCTTTTTGCTTGCGCAAATGAAATTGCATCCCATTACCTAATCTCCGCCGTTTCGCCCATCCCCGTCAGCCCGATGTCCAAAAATGCCCGATGTCTCTGCCTCCAAAAATGCCTTTCCTTCAATTTTTTTTTTTTTTTTTTTTGAAACAGGCATCTTTTTATTCATATGATAGAAAGAATTTGCATCAACGATCCCACATGGATCTTATAGGAAGTATTTACGCATTACATAAACATACATAACGATCCCACATGGATCTTGTAGGAATTATTTCTGCATTTATTTATTCTTACTAAAATACAAAAGGGTGAAAGAAAGAAAACAAATCGATGTAAGAAGAGCAACTGTCACTCACTTTCATAGAAGCCGCCACCGCTTCATGGATTACCGTTTTTCTTGGCTCGTACACAAGTAAATCACTTGTAAACTGAATCAAATCAAATCTTTGCATTGTCGGGATAAGCGGTCAACCCGGAAAGCTAGACAAAATATATGCCGGCCGCCCGGACTCCTCCCTCAAGCGCCCGGGTGCAAGATGTATAGATATCTTCCCCCCTACATAGTAACCCTAGCCAGCTAATCAATCTGAAACCAATCCTTGCAATCTATTTGCATACAAACTAAGGAGCCGAAGTGCCTTGAGTACTGATCTTTTCCTTAAAACACAATTTTGCCTTCCGATAAAAAGGGGTAAGAATAAAACAAAATGCTTTGCATAATTTTTATCACTTTCGGATGAAGCTTACTTGCCCGTTAGAATGCATCTTGGTCTGGCCTCCAGCCCCAAATCGTCGCTTCAAGTCTCGATGCTGATCCGGAAGCAGGGTGAGGCGGCGATAGCCTCCGGTCTGCCACCGCCCTAGCCGCTGCCGCTTCCGCCCATCCCTCCCTTTCCTTTAATTAAATAAAACCCTACTAGAACCCTTTTCGCTTTTTAATCCAACGTTTTTACCCTTTTTCATCCAATGGCTGCCTTCGAAAATGCCTTCTAACCTTTTTCATCTAATGGCCAGGAAACTTTGTAACTTAATCTTTGGACCAAATCACATTGTTGCGAAACCCGGCTGGAAGAGTTTTGGCATTTACCATGTATATCCTGTGTATAATAAACAGTTTAGATGCTCTCAATGGGCCAATGTGGTGGCACTGTCATGATTCCTTCTCATGAATGAAGGAACATAAATACGACAACCTTGAACAATTAAGAAACTTATCTCACCTGCTACTAACATTTCTCACAGCCAACTCCCATGTATTTGTGAAAGTGTTTGTCTGCAAACATTTCACTATACGGACTCATTTAAATGTCATCCTGGCTAGATACCACTACTCTTAGTTCTACTTCGGTGCTGGAGTTAAACAATCCATTTGGTCTATGCGAGACGTCAATACTGACTCCTTAACAATGTCAGGGCTCGAAAATAGCAACATTTGTAACCAGTAAAAATGTCATTTGGTATTTGATGCTACCAGAAAAAATATATATTAGTTCATTTTTTAGTGTATTTTACAGGAAATTTTTAGCAGGCTTGCCTAACCTCCCCTACAACACTTACTGAAATTTTAGCCTATCCACCTATCATGCCACATCTTCTAGTTTTACTCTCTCCTCCGTGGACGTTAAAAAACTATTCTATTCTATTCTATTCTCTGCCGTTGAATGTCTTTAATTTTTAATCTACGACTGAAGAAATTAGTTAACCTGTGAAATTAGAGTTCTGGTACCTTCAGGCACTTCTTCCGTGGTGCTTCCCTGCTTCGAGCCTTAAAAAAAAAAAAAAAAAAAAAAAAAAAAAAATTTGGGAGAACTCTTTTTTCGTTTATGTTCTTGGTTTATAGCCAATATCCTTTTTGGGATCCATAACAATACGGGTCAGATCCCATTTTACTCGGATGCAGGGATTTGGCCTCCAAGCGACACGCTTTGGAGCTTGTGTTATAGAGTCGCTTTTTGTACCTCTCTTCACGGACTAGTAAGTTTAAATAGGTTAATGAAGACTTTCCATCGCTGACTAGTAAGTTTAAATAGGTTAATGAAGACTTTCCATCCCTCTTCTAGTGCTTGCTTCTTTTTCCAAAGATCATAGAGCTCCAAAGACCGTTTATACGACAGGAGCTCATTCTGCATTACATGCTAAATCACAAGGTATTTCAAAAGCCACAACGTCCCATTTCTTCTACAGAAACCATCACCCTAAGTTGTTTATTTTAGCAAAAATCGCATTAGTAGACAAAAAGTAGAGTACAATGCATTCTAAAGAACCTATGAGTGCCAAAGAAAAAATCATGTCCCAAATTGGAGACGATGTCTAGCTTTTGACCTGTTGAATGCTGACGTAATTTCTGGAGGCAGAATAAAATCATAAGGTAAAAATAAATATCTTCATTGCAACCTATCTCCATTACGATGATCTTTGATACAATGATTCAACAGCTTGATATATATGGCTCTAGCGTTGATCCTTTTAGCCTTTAGATAGCATTTAGCAAATTTCGATGGTAGTAGCAACTTCAGCCACCATAGTTCTTCTGTTGAATCCAGTTTGAGGAGAGAAGACAGATGTGGTGGAAGTGAATCTAATGCCAATAGTAAAGCCTTGCAAATGGGGTATAGACTACGGCTTACTATGAAATAAGGTGAAGATGGAGAGGAGTTTAAGCTTGAAACGGGTCTGGCATGCACTTTTTTTACCATTTGCGATCTGCTGATGGTGGTGAGGTAACTACTTCAATAAGATATTGCATAATAGACTGAAGCAAATGCAAGCTAAATGATAGCTTTAAACGATGGACAGATTACAATGCCAGAAAACCTTTATACCCAGCACATGCTGCATGTAGTTTACAAGCTAGTGGTCAAATAAGTGCTCTTCATTTCTTGGATATAAGAAGAGCTCTGAGGCTCTCTTGATCCCCTGGCCCTAATGGTAATTTACATTCTGCATCCCAGATTTTCTCAACATCATCAAATGACAAACCTTTTGTTTCTGGTACCACAGTCCACACAAAGATCAGTGCAAATACAGCAACAACTCCAAACAACGCAAAAGGTCATTCCAGTGCCTATAGCTTCTGTAAGAGAGAGAAAAGTCTGAGCAACTAGCAAATTTGCTATCCAGTTTGCGGTTGCTGCAATGCCTCCACAAAGTCCTCGGTACTTTAGTGGGTAAATTTCTGAATTAACAGTCCATGGAACAGGGCCCATTCCTGGTGCAAATGCACTTATATACAACGCCAAACCGACTAATGCCATCCATCCATAGTGGCTTGGGCAACCTTATGAAAACCAGGGCCTCTCATATAATTCACAAAAAACTGAGAAGCTGTTGAATTGGTAATGAAACAGCTTCCAGGTAACATCTACATGAATGAGACAAAAAGCATTCTGTTAGTCGGGAAGTAAAAGACCGAAGATTTGCTAAAATAGACTTATGCTACCTGGTCATTTTTAGCAGCACAAAAATGCACAGCTTGCCTCTAAGCATGTCATGCAATTCCATGGTATCATGGTTTTCTTAGGCTTGGACATGCAAGCTCAGGTTTTTGAAGAGATCTTTCCACATCAACTAACGGGCGATCCTTAGCGTGAGAAAAAAAGCACCAGATAATATTACCAAAGCAACAATCACTCCAGATAAGCTAGAAGCTGCAAGCTTTTCTCCTACCTACACGATCAATACAAATTATGCCTGCAATCGTTGCCAATTGCATTTATGCCTGCTACTACCAAAGAAAGGAGCAATGCAGTATAATGTGAAGCAAACCCAGCCAGTTCCACAATGATAGGACTGTAGTACATCACAGTGTTAATGCCCCCAAGTTGCTGAAATATCTGCATCAGACAAAACATTAACATATAAGCTGTAGTATTCAAAGATGTGTTAGCTGTAGGATTTAACAGCATGTTAGTTGTAGGCCCCAATACTTATTCCCTGACAAAGACATTCAAATTTCACCTGTAAACCAACTCCTGTGCGCGAGTGCACTGATTTGTTTTGATGCAAGCAAATCGCATAACTTCACTGGCACTGAGCCCTCCTCCGATTCATCTACTGAAGACTGAAGCTCTTCCAATTCCTGCTTTGCTTCTTCCAAAGGAAATATCTTCTCTAAAAATTGTGGCTGCTTCCTTTATCCGCCCTATTCAAAATGACAAACTAGACATAAATATCCTTAATCGACAAGCAACATTTCAATACGAATTCTGGCATACCTGAGAACTGCCAGTAAGAAGAATACCTGCCGGAAAAGCCATCGTGGCGATTCAGGTAAAAAAAGCATCAAAAGTGCTTGTAAAACTGCAGGAATTCCAGCCACACCAAGCATCCAACGCCACGTTCCAGGAACCTGGGAGTTATAAAGAAAAAGTGACATACAGGTTTTGCTTATCTACAAAGAGTGCATTGGTTTAAGTTATTAATCCCTTGATTTTTAGCAAATATGGACAGGAGAATGTATACCAGATCTATTTGACAACGAAGAGGAGTTTATGAAGAGCTTCATTTTCCAATGAAGCATTTGGCCTGGGGTTTACATATACCTGAACAAAGGCAAGATTGACCAAATACGACAAAAACTGGCCACCAGTTATCATAAGCACATTAGTGCTCACTAATGCTCCACGAATTTTTATTAGGGTGAAGCTTCAGCAATGTAAAGGGGGCTGTCATCGATGCCACACCAACACCTAAACCCACGAAGAATCGACCACAGATCAATACATACGGATCAGGTGCCAAGGCCATCATAAGTGCCCCAATAGCAAACACAAAGTCTGCTGCTGCTAGTATGGCAGGTTTGCCCAAATTTATCATTCATCCGACCTCCAAAGCTGCTCCAACAATTGCTCCAGCAATTGCCATGCTTACTATTGTTTCCCTACAAAAAGAAAAGTACATAAGGCTTTCCACAATCAACTGCCTGAATCACAGGTGTAGTAAGAAATAGTTGAAGTGTGTGCCCTGCAAAACTGTGCTTGTTCAACAGATTCAAAGTCGTCGGATATAGAGAAGGGCACCAGATATCACGCCTACAAATTCAACATGATGAGAAACAATGTGGATCTTATACTAGTTATATAACTGTTCATAGACTCTTGCACTAACCTGTATCATATCCAAACAATAAGCCACCAACACCTGCAGAAACTGTCAGTTTGATGACAAAACCAATTTAGCAAAGGCTGCACAGTCTCTTCATTTGCAACAACACTTGACGTGCTCTCGCTTTTATGTTCCATTTCTGGGCTCCTTCAACCAAACGTTACTGGGAAACAAATAGACAGATACTCAATGTAGTCCCATAAAAATTAAAACAATTCCCCAACTTTCAAGTTTAAGACATTTAACAACTCTTCTAGGTCTACCAGGTTCATGCTAAGAGACAGCATCAGGGTCCATTGGATGACGGAAAAATGGCAATGTGTAATAATCGGGGACCAATAAGCAACTTCCATAACAGGGCTGTTGCAAGTGCCAAGGGATACAGTTGAGAAATGGTTCATACATAAAACAAGCCAATAGGGGGAAAAAATTAATTAAGCGAACAATTACCAGAAATTAGACGACACAGCAAACGATCTGCGGGCATCCGAGATGGGTTAAGAGGTTCTCTGAACATGTAATAAACAGAAGATCCCCCTTTGGAATATGGAGGTCGCTGGAACAGCAGCGGGAATACATTCTTGCCATAGTGCAGGTAGAATATTCTGCTATTTGTGGATTGCTTCTTGCTTCAATCACGTCTATCATGTGATCACTTTGCGTGCCAATTCAAAGCGGATATGGATGTCATGCTGTCTATATAGTAAAATATCCAATGAAAGATTTGATAGAGATTTTGGCACAAAATTCGTCCCCAGGTCGGCTAAGGCTATAGACAATTATTAAGGGGTGTCTCAAATTTTTTGGGTTGCCCCTAGGGGGCAAACCCTTGCTTATGTGGGTTTGTGGCATATTCAAGTATATGCCGGCATGTGCCTAGGATATGCTGGTGACTGCTCAAAACTGGCTGTTGCCAGTAAACTGGCGGTCAGCCCTGTTGCCAGTCGATGCTGTTCGAACCGCCTAACTGGCATGATGCAGTAGTCAGGGATCTTTTTTGTTTAGTATATGGTAAATCTTGTGTTTTTTCTTGGAAACCCCTTTGTTTCATGGCCGAAGATGTTTTCAGATGCATTAATAATGCTTTTGCATTTTGTTTCCTGACAAGGAGGCCGATTCTAAAGCGCTCCAAAGGCCAAATTTATTTGCTGAGTGCCCAAATCAATTTTTTGGTGTTATAATTGCTCCAGTGAAGACCCAGTCGAAATTTTCAAGGGAGTCTAAAAAAGCCAAGTACCTCCTGAAAAACTAGCGTAATGCAAGCAGATAAAACAGTGGATGCAGGTACACTTTTTTCTTTTTTCTTTTTTCTTACCCGTTCTTAAGCATTCAAGTATGGAAAAGCATACAAATATCAGACCACATCTTCAAATATAACTTGCAGCCTGTTATCAACATACAATCAAAACTTCTGAGCATTCTAAAAAACAATCAGATATTGGCTGAAATAAGCGACCAAATGTCTACCGAGCATATGTACCATATTTTAGGTCTCTTGGATAATCGCGGGATAATCTTTGGGCTCCAAAGGTGTCCATTCGGCTTTTACATATGCATTGACAATTGACTGTTGTTGTTGAACCAAGCACTTCAAATGCATCTGTGGAGGAAGTAACCAAGAGCTTAGATATTGAAGAGAACCTTGGACATTGGTGCCTTCATGCTTAGACATGGCCTTATGAACTAATGCGATATTCATTCTATTTTATCTGATATAGTCCATGCAGTATGTTGCATATGTCATTGTTGTAACAAACGCATGTGGCAGCGACTAAAGTGCACATAGCATCATGTTGAATATATGGCCAAGAGCATTCTCCTAGAGACATACTAGCTTAACTTGAGGTACGTGGCCTTAAACGTCTCTATTAGGCATATAATGCTTGAAAAGAATGTAGCAAGAACATAGAGTATTAACACGATATGATAATCCGGATGAGATTGTTCTTCAATGGGCGCAAAATAAAATTGTTATGGCTTACAATTGTTCTTCTCTTGATCAAGAGAAGAAAGTACTGATCTGGCATACTTACCTTCAGATTCATTCTTTTGCATAGGCAGGTGGTTGTGCTCAGTTGGATCGGTTTGTCCACTGGGGTTATAATCCTGTCTTTGTATTTTATGTTGCTCTGGTTTTTAGTTGGTGAATAAAGCTTGTCGTCCTTCAAAAAAAAAAAAAAAAAAAAACCTCTATCAAAGATAGGTTTTGTCTGATGCATAACTTGTAACTGGCTTGCCCAATAAGCATTTAAGCTCCTGGAGTAACGGCTTGTAATGCCAAAATATGATAGCCTCGCTTCTAGACATGCTCTCACTGTCTTGCATCCGGTCAACATGGAAGCCTAGGTCGCCAAAAGAAAAGAACCAAAAACTCCTTGTGTATAAAAGAAAAATCTTGATGTTCTCCTTGCCCACGCTAATAAAATCCCTTTGAATATATCCTCATAGGTGCCACCGAGATGCATGCATGCCCTATCGACAGGATTAAGGATAGAAATCTTAGAAGTGAAAATCATACAGAAAAATTCTATGATATTTGGACAATCCAAAAGTTTTTTCGGCGGTCAGAACCCCCATAATCTTAGGAAATCAACATAAGAAAAATTCCAAAAATATTTTTAGCCAAACCGAAAAATTCCAAATTAACAAGATTGATATCTGCATGATAAGCGTAAATTTTGGTCCAAACAATGGGTTTCTAGACCTAATGCTTTAAAAGACGCAATCGGTGTGCCATTGCAACTCTAAACAAATGAGAAACTCAAAGCTTTTCAAGCTCTAGAGGAAGGAAGGACGAAGGGTGTCCTGAGAACGAAAAAAAGGGCTAAGAGTGTTTTATCCGGTCGCACACATGGCTCGAGAACGGACATCTAGATTGCAGTGCAGAATAAAAAAGAAAAAGAAAATTGCAAAATACATACTATAAGAGCTAACGCTAAAAACTAGCAAAACATACTAAAACAGAAACTGAGCAACCAGAGGATGATACCCATGTTCGTTTTACCAAAGATGCACAAAAAAGTTCCCATACCAAATTCGACAGAAGCTTATGAGAGGGGTCTGCTTCAGATTGGTTAGATAAACAAAGACAAGTAAAGTAAATATGTTTGCATGTGCATGACATGCTAGTTGATTGAGCGTTGTATTCATTAGATTTGAGTTAATGAAAGAGTTTCTTTTCAATCAAATGTTGCTCTTGAGTAACTGCATCTGCAACACAAGTAATCAGATCCTAAGTATAACGTCTTATAAGCAGATGGTAAGTTACCAACTGTAGCAAATCCTTTCAAAGCAAATAGTCAGGTGACTAGCTTCCAGAAAAGTTGATATGAGAAGGAATTGTTATGGCACAAGCTCGGTGTTGTGGCTTAGATGACTTGTAGAAACAGAATAAATGCAATACAGATTTAAAACCTGGCAAAAAAAGCACCTAAGTATTTAAACATTAGATAGTTTATAAGTTATGAACCTTGGAAAAGCTATCCAACTAACCTTAGAATACTAGTAAACATTTAAAATTGTAAACCAAGTATGAAGCGGTTGGTTACTATAGTAGTAGCGACCCGATTAAGCAAAAGACATCGGAAGATGTTGGAATGGATCAGAAACTGGCCGATAGGTCTGGCCACAAGTTGAATTAGGTATAAAAGCTGAATTAGAGTAAGAATTAAGCTAAAGTCAAATCTTTTTTTAAAAGCTACATGGTATCTGAATTAGAGTAAGAATTAAGCTAAAGTCAAATCTTTTTTTAAAAGCTACATGGTATAGAACCATCCTCATTCTATGAGCCATGGGCGTAGAATCTAGAGTGAAGCTTGTTTCCAAACTCAAATTGATGATTAAAAGCCAAGTCATTGTTAGAGCCTTACTCCACAAAGCTTGAGTATTCTAGAGAAGTTATCCAGTTGGATTAACAGATTCTTCGAATTTGGAACAACCAGAGAGCGTATTCACAATGAGCCTATTTGCAATGTTCACAAGTCTGAGCCAAGTTGGGTGGTGAATTTATGCCAGAAGACCAAGTTCCAGAGTTCAAAATTGTTTTTGCTTAACCTAATTGAGAGTTTTGCAAAGATTATTCTATTTGTATAATAGAATAGAATACATTTATGTCCCTTGTGCCGTAAGGCCCCTGGACTTGTGTAGCATGGGCGAAGCTCCCCTAAAAGGGTGCTACTAGCACATCACGCTTTTTAATGTAGCCTTTTCCTCAAGGTCGACTTTTTCCTTTAATACCGGCACTTTCAGCTTTACCTCGGCTGGCTTGGCGTGCGGTGATCGTCGTTATCAATCGGCTTTAGCCGAAAGCAATTTGTGTGAGGCTATATGACCCGTATTGTGCGAATCATATTACAAGCCCTCTTTCACTTTACGTGCACTCTCGATATGCGGTCATCATTCTTTGGATGCGCATGCCCGGATCCCGTAACGATTCCGTCATCTTCATCTATCTGTGGGATTGGTTCCCCACTTTATATTTCTATATCCGTCCCTCGATGTCCCCATAGACGGACGATCGTTAATCATGTGGTTTTCATCCTCTATTCCCCCACCATCATATATTCCGTGATATCCTGTCCTCCCCTGTCTATCCCTCTCCATCCGCCTTTTCGATTCTTAGATCGTGGCTTCCCCATCCCAATCGACCGGTATGACCCTACGATTTCTTCCCCAATATGTTATCCCCAATTTTTCGTGTCCCCATCCGTTTGGTCCGGATTAAAAAAACTGTGCGAGCGATGTCTTGGGTCACCGTATGTCTCCCGGCCATGCTCTTGTCGCCATGTCGCCCACTCCTCATTCCAATCTTCTTCTTCTATCGTTACTTTCGGTTTAGTCCCATCTCGCACGGTCCATGTTGCCACCTCTACGAACCATCCGATTGCCTTCAAGGATGTGTGATTTTGCTGATTCGGTGATTGCAATGTTTGAATGATTTCCCCTTGGATGTCTCCAGCGTTGTCTCTGAGCAGGTATCTTATGGTTCTCTCCCATGCTCTCACTTCCATCGGCCTTTGCCCTGTTTCGAGGACCATGACTGTCAGTGGCGTGTTTGTCCTTACCCTGAATTCCTGTCTGTGCCATTGTCTAAAAATTCCTTCCTGCTTTTCCCAGTTTCTTTCTGTTAAGCCTGGCCCCCATGCTTCTGCTCCGTACAACTGGGTGGTGGCTATCGCTGCACTAAATAGGTAACATTTGATGTCCCAATCAGTTATTCGACTTCTGTTACAGAAGTTTTTCATGTTAAAGTAACTTCCTATAGCTGATTGGAATCTGGCGTTAGCTCCTTTGGCCCACTTCCCTGTGCCATGTGCATCATAACCTAGATATCTCGACATACGCCGCTTCCTCTATCTCCTTCTCTTATATCCGAAAGGTTTATGCACGTTCCTATGTCCAAAGATCACTATCTTTGTTTTTGCTAGGTTCACTTTGTTAGTCAGCCTGTCTTCACAAAATTGTTCCGGTTTTGAGCAATGCAATGCATTCCTTTGTTTTTTTGTTGCCATCATACTAAGATCGTCCGCATATAGCATTATTGGTACCTTAGTGTCTCCCAAAGTGTGGGGGCATACTGTCCCCTTTGCCGACTGTTATGTATCCCATGGTGCATCTATGTATATTCCAAACAGTTGGGGATAATCGGGCATCCCTGCTTCACACTGTATGTCACATATTATCGGTACGTCCTTCCCGCCCATCTTTGCATACACCTTTGCCAAAAAAAGATAACAAAACAAAAGCGATTATTGGCATCTACTTCTTTTTAAAAATATTGAAGGAAATTGACAAAGGCAAATTAATCAAGATCACGATCCAACAATCGAATTTGATAAAGCAATGTAACACTTAATTTGTATGGAGGTCTTCAAATCAATCAATATTGAAATTAACAACCGACCATTATATTGCTACAGTGTTATTGCTATTCATTTGGGTATGACCCAAACACTGTAGCTCGCTTGATTGATCTATGTATGATCCTCTACAACCAGATAATTACCACAAGCAATCCATCTTAGTTTATACTTGTTGATTCGGTCGCATAGCTGGACCGATCTCTGGTGTTTTCGGGCCGAATGGTTGTCCTAATTTTCAAATATGTTTTTGGCTCGAACCTCTTCAAGATTCTTAATATAAATGTCTACTTCCATATAAGGCTTTTGAGCCATTGAAGAATAACCTAGGTTAAAAATAAATTAGGCCATCTAGACCTATGCCAACCCCATGAATCTTTACTGCATATAAATTTTGTTCTGCGCCACACTAAATATTATCAACTTGTTCAGTGCTTATGCATTCATTCAGACACATGTAATTTTCTTTAGCAAATAACTATATTTCTCTTTTACCTCTATTGCGTACATGAAATATCAAACATAATAGGCAGCTGGATATTATTTAAGCTAATGCTTCTTACCTTTTGTATGATGAGAATATATCCTAAACCTTCTATTTCAGGAAATTCAGAAGATTGTGGAAGCAGGCACCAAAAATAACCAGTCTTCGCCTTCTCCTCCCCCTCCTACAACGTAATCAATATTTTTCCAATTGCAACATAAACTATAGTATCTTTTCAACTCCGGTGGAAGGTCCTAAAAGTTCTGAAACACTTTTAGTTTTGGTGTCATGTTTTTAGATGATGAATCTTGAAGCTGTCTTCTAAAAATCTAAAAATAGTCTGCAGTTTGATGCCTTTATATTGATCTTAATCTATTATATAGTTGTCATGACATAGAAAGAGGGATATGTTGAGGCAGTGCCACGATGCTACAAATTCGTCTTGCTCTTACACCCACTTCCTCATATTTGAAGAAGCTTCATTGCCAATTTTTTTAACGCTTCATTGCTCAAATTTGCATGATTGCAACTCGTTGCTCTAATGCTTGGTTACATGAACTCCGTCAAGGTGGTTTTTACAAGAAATCCTAAAATAAATGTGAATAAGATCTCCATGCATTTCATGTTCTTTATATACCAAAATATATACATGCATATACCATTAGAAATACAGAATTACAAAATTAGAATCAATGGCTAGGATGGGGTGCATTTTAGAAATATTGCTTAGTATCTTCACATGAATACAACAACAAAATCATAAGAGCTGATTCATATGAGACAGCCGGAGAGGGGCCATGTTATACCATGTGCATATTTGTGATAGTCGGTGATGGAAGGGCAAGACATTTTACAGATGGTGATGGTTGTGATGGCACATGTGAACCCAACCTAAGAAACCAATCTTAAAAAGCATACAAAAGTACAAATGAAATTCGTTGTGATGCCCAAGCTCCAAGTTTTATTATGGACAATCCAATGTATTCACTCTTAAATCAAACTTGCAAACAATGTAGAACTAATGAGTTTCCTATACCCACATATTGTAGTATGGAATGATTGAATGCAAAACTCTTACTTGTAGTAAGAATTTGCAGAAAGGGTATTTAAATATACTACTTTTTGCTCAAATACAACAATGATGTTTTGAAAGCAATCTTGTTCATAAGCCATGTCTAACTCCTTTGGGCATAGACATTTAGGACATGCCATGCAATTTCCATGAGTACAAATTTAGGTGTAAATACATCAACTCAATTTATAACATATATGTGATTAAAGAAATGAATTTGCATTGTATAAGAAAGTTAGATCTTTCTGTTCTTATTTGCTGAGGCTGAGAATCTTTATAATGCTAAGCTATTGTTAGACACATTCGTCTTAGCATCAAGGGTTCCAGTAGGCTGCCAAAAGTGCATTCCTTTGTGTAGTCCTCCCCCTCCCTGTATTTTGTACTATTCATGGAAGGTACTTCTGCATGACAAGGCCACAAAGTTACTTGATATCTCTGTTGGAATTCTCGTCACCGCTTCGGGATGAAATTATTAAAGTATTATAGAAGCATTTTTTGGATGGAATATAACTAAACTATCCATGTCCAGAAGAATCAATGTCGCTAGATGTTTTCTTAGCAATACTTATATGGCATCTGCTCTATTAGCCCCTCAGTGTAAGATGGAGGAGATTGTTCATATTATCAGGAAGTTCATTTGGCGTGGAAATGAGGAGGGAGTTGTGATCAAGATTGCTTGGGCAAAGTGCATTAAACCTAAGATAGCGCCTTGGGATGTTGGACTTTAACCCAAAATAAGGTGGTGATAGGAATTTTATTTGGAGGCTTCTTTGATGATGATTCTCATGGTTTAAGGTTGTTGATGCAGTCAATTTAACATTGTCTTCCATTTCATAAGGCTACATTAAGCGCCTCCTACCTTTGGGCTTTGTTTTATCATTTGCATCCATATCTTAATGCTTTCCCCTTTCTAAAGAGATTACTGCTGCTTGGATTACTTCAGTTCCTTGTTTCATATCAATCATAAGATGGGTCTTCAGTTGTCTACTCCATGCTGGTAGATTCCTCTACGAGATACTCCAGACAATGTGTCTCTAAATGTTGTGGTACATCAAAGACACATTGACGATGGTGGCAGCCGGTATAAGCACTATTGTAGCTTGGTATTAATCTGACTGTCTCTTGTCATGAGAAGCATTCAGAACAAGATTCTCATTGTATAGATGAAATAGAACAATCTAGTCAATCTGAAAGAGAGAAATATATGTTGCATTGTTGCCACACTATTCCGTTATGCAAATTGAAGTAGTGGTATTGCCAACAGGGTAATAAAGTTTAAAAAAAGGGGACGAGCAAATGGAAATAAATCGTCCACTTGATGTTATTTGAACTGCCAGAGTTCCTAAGAATTGTTTGGTTTGCAGTCAGATGACAATTTTGAAGAGATTGAATTTGAAACACTATAGCGCAATAGCAATCCCTTGCATTGACCTCATACACTAACATCTTTTCTAGATTGCTTCAATATTGCAGCCACATTAAATTCTTAAGCTTAGCATAGTATATTCTATGAATTTTAGTCCATTACATTTGTTCGAGTATTAAATTGTCTCCCCGCTTCCGCCAAAATGGTCCATTTTAAATTTCTTAAGTCGTGTACAGACGTTTCTTCGAAATTCTACATCACCTTAACGCACTGGTCCTCGGTTTTCCACGGTAAGATTCAATCTCAACCGTTCCTTGGACAGCTGTTATCAGCTAGTAACATGCGTGTTCTTGAAAATTTATGGAGACAATCCCGTGAATGTTCCCTAGGTGTTCTCTCGCCTTCTTCTCAGATCGCCATAATGACCTAGGATTTTTCTCGACGGGGTCACTGCAGCTTTGCTTAACAGGTCGGGCTTCCCTTGCAAACAAGCTACTAAAAACTCCATTACTGCCATACGCCCCGCTTCTGACTGCTCCTCGCCCACGAACCGCCGCCCTGTTTCTAAGATCCCGCAAAAAACAATCAAAGAAAACACTGCGCCCTTGCTTCCCAGACACCTCGCCTTGCCTCCTCGCTTCCGGGCGATTTGCAAACCCTCGACACGGATCGGGCGCCTTGCAAACCCTCGATCTCGATCCTGCTTCCTCGATTGCTTCCTCGATCTGGCGCCCAAGGTGCAAACCCTCGGACCAGAGCGTTAAGGGAGATAACGCCACAGGCCTCGAGGCGTTACCATTAAAAAAAAAATGGCCAAAATGCGACGCCGCACGCCCTTTTGGCCATGCCTCAATTTTTATGGTAACGCCGCCCATTATGCATTCTACCCCATCAAAAGAAAAACACACTAAATGGATGAATAGGCTAGGAGGGGTTTCTTTGGTTCCCAAAATATTGTGGAGGGAACCAACTTGGTCATGCCGTAAAGATTAAAGAGGAACTGCTTTCTCATGGACCTACTTGGAGAGCTTTGTTAACTAGAGGTCGATAAAAATGCTTCATACAGAAACAACATAATATATCACTTTGGCAACACATTTGAAAGGCACTGCATATCATTTTACAAGCGCATGATTATAATCATGGAAATAATAGTTCTTCTTTATGAAAGAACACAACCATCTGGAGGCTACGAAACACAGCAGAGATATGACCAGAAGCTGGACTGCAAACGGTCTCACAACTGAATTCGCCTTTGTTGCAGAAATGGCAAGGATGCCTATTATTCCAATTGACATCACTTCAAGAACCAGCTCAAGTAGTCTGAAGTTGTTCAGGGCATTAATGCAAATTTGGCAATGCTTGACATGGTTCTCGTACCTGCCATTACAGATTAAGTTTGTCAAATATGGCCAGGTTTATAAACACCAATTGTAGTGTAAAAGTACCTGTCCATAAGCTGTGGTTTTGGTGGCGAAGGTGGCAGTGCACTATCATACAGTTTTCCCCATAATGGAGATCCACCACCAAACCTATTTAACCACCTCCTATATGCCTCGACAAAAGCATCTGCTGAAGTAGCCAGGTAACAACTGGTCTTTGACTTCTTCTCTTCTTCAAACTTTTTTTCCTAGAAAAGAAGTTACAGGGAGCATTGTCATAACAATCAACTTACTTTGGATCTTCCTTATTATATAATAGTTACCGCAAATATGTAGAAAATAGAGATCGAATCCAAGATTAACATCTGGCTGAGATGGGAAAGCCATTTAGGATACAGTTGTAGAAGCCAAACAGCAAAGTTGCGAGGGAAAGACCAGATAACTTTGCTTTTCCCAGGTGCTATTGGTATGCAAATGAATATCATTGTAAACTTCTTAGCCACGCTTTCTGTTCCCCTTGACTTCACCTGCAAGTTCGTTTTCACTACACCCATTCTTAATAAGCACAGATTTAATTTCTAAGCTTTTCACTAAAACAACCATATACCTTTGTCTGAAGTTGGTATATTCACATCGTTTATAAATGTACATGGAGGTATGAACTCTACCGCCCATTATCTGTGTTTCCTGTAAACCAGACTTCTGAACAAGTCCCACGCTAGAAATTCAGAGGCTTTGCTTTGTTTCGATCACCCTGAAAGTACAAACTTGCATTATGATAGCATGTATGCTTTGCCAATTATCATGATATACCTAACCAAGTATTAAAGCATTTGTCAGTTAAGTGCAAAACAAAATATCTCTATTGAATTGTTCTAAGTCAGGTATATAACCAGGTTGTATGGCATTTGAGTTGTTCCTAGACTCACAAGAGAATGGTCGTGAGGCATGTGGAGCATCAGTGGTCTAATTTTGAGTCAACAGTATCATCTAGGCTTTTATAAACGACTTTTATTGGGCTTGTAAAATGGAAGGCTGCACACTATTATTGAAAAGTTAACATTATCTCAGGAACCATACAAAAGATAAGCAGACTGCATACTGCTTAGGAATGGGAAATGACCAATCTCAGTTGATGTTAATAACAGAGCATATCCAACTAGTGTTAAACGAATACTCTTGGATTTCTTGGAAGAGAATGCGGGCATCATGAAGTCTACCAAATTGAAATACCAAATGTGGCAGGTCTAGCTCTAGCCCTCATAACAGAACCAGGCATCCAATATTCAAGCCAAATTACTTACCACGTAATTGGAGTGGTATCCTAGGAATCTTACCTTCTGAAAGGGCATTGTAAATATAGTAATCGCCACCTTAACTATCATGCTCCTTTCTATAAATGATAATCCTTTTGCATTAAAATGCTTTACAAGTCAAGCACACAAGTTCTATTAAATATAAGAGCATGCAATGAAATTTTTTTGGCAATTAACCAACCTGGAGCTTGTGGTGTGCAAATGGAACATGAGCAGGATCCATAAGATTTTCAATTAACGTCTCATACCTGGAAGGTTTATCAGACAAAAAAAATGAGGAACTGCTTCATTTCTAAACATTGTGGACACATACCCATACGGAAGATTGCTCATGTTCCAAGTGTATTTGAATGCCGGATCATCAAGGACAGGAAACCGAGGCGGTGTAATTCCTACATTCCTCTGTGCATTTGGGGAAAACCATAAGATGCCTTGCTGCTCTGTACAGGGGATATGCTACTGCACAAGCTCTGGGTGACTTTAGCACCTAGCATGGAGAACGGTATTTAAGAATGGATTTGTTTTACGCTAAAACTTACTTAACTCATGTACTAAGATGTTAATAAAGAAATCTTTACATGACAAAATTAGGCCTGGAACATACCTGTATTTGGTCAGGAGAGGCTTGTGGTATAAAAAGAACATGCACCAGTTTTGGGACTAAATTTCCAACCATGATAAGAACATTGCAGATATCCATCTTCTGCAATTCTGCCTTCAGACAGAGGAGCTAATCTATGTGGGCATTTGTCCTCAAATACCTGCCATTCTTTCCCATTAACATCCCACCATATAACTAGGTCATATCCCAGTATTGTAATGGCGTGAGGCACTCTTTTGTCTAAGTATTCTGCAACTGTTACAGGGTACCACTGGGCAGTCCAATCAAACTTATTTTCTTCTCGCCGTGCCTGACTTTCGCGTGCATCTAGATCACTGGCGGTTTCGGACTGCGATAAATCTTGCGCACTAGAACAATAGCTTACCAAATTGTCCTTTCTGTTCCGCTTAGCAAAAACCTTGAGAAACTGTACGGCTGGGAAAAGGGAAATTGGAATTGAAGGTTTGTTTTGCAGTAAAGACTGGTTGTTTTGCATGCCGGAATTTTGAAAAATCTGTCAGCTGATGTGATCATTCTTGTGGTCTGATAATGGATCCTCTCAACTCGATCATTGAGCTGTAAATTCTGAGAAGATATGGTGGACAATCTGAGTCGTGGGTTGTGCGAGATCGACGCACGACGTTAAAGTTTCAAAAGGGTGCCCACGAAGTTAAGACGATTTTAGCCGGTTACGGGCATAACAATACAATGTAGACCCCAGGTAGCGGGAAATTCCTTTACGGGCATAACAATACGAAATGTTAGGGTAGGCCACATTTCTTGATATTATCGTGTCTTTACATCCTATAATTTTCAGGACATTCCTGTGACACACTGGGGTGGCTAGTGCCAAAATCCTAGTTAGTGCCATCCGGCAAGAGCTCGCCAAAGACTATTCAATTAAATTTTTACAATTCACCGTAATTACATTCACCAATACATTCAAAATTATAAATTCAAGAATACATTCACTTTTGATTCAAAATTTAGTTTCCATTCAAAATTTTGCGGTTTTCAAGCAAAACCGCAATTGATTACAAGTTTCATTCAAAAAAAGTTTCAATTGCCATAAAGGCATTCAACAAGTTTTATCGATATCGATTACAAGACTTATCGATTGGCCATGATATTTGTGGAGTGCGCTTTAATCTCGACCGCATCGCACCGAATGAACAAACAGCTTGCTCACACTTCCCAAGAAGGAAAATCCGTAAAACGCGGTCGGCAGAGAATTACCAAAGGACAAGAGTCTTTGAAGATGGATTTTCAAATCCAATAGAGCTTCATCAAATATACCCTCATAGAAACTAGCATTTTCTTTATCATCTCCAAAACTCGCATTAGAAACACAAATTGTCGGGCATAGCAATTTCCTTCCCCTTAATCAACTTGATCGCTTTACGCTTTTTGCGACCGTGAATCGCCATTTGGATCAACAAAGAACAAAACACGAGATGGAGCGTAAGATGAACCAAAGACAATCATTAACTTGTTTCTTCTCGAATTTCAAAGAAGCCAAAACTCGATTCATAAGTCCCTGAGCACCGGGCCAAGAATCGGATTAGATATAATGGACATAGCAAAGACGATCTCAATATCTTTCGCCCCTGCATACCTAAGAAACAAACACAAATTACATGGATGGTACCTAAGAAACAAACAGTAAACAAACAAACAAATTAATGTCAACTTACTTTTCATACGCTTTCAAGAGATCGATGTTCTCAGGATTCTCATGCCGACTTTCGCCAGAACTCCCCGCCATCGCCAATCGTGGTAACAGCAACGCTGGCCCGCATTTATTCAAATCTCCCATGATCAATTAAAGATCCCATTGTCTTAAGCCAAGATTTTATCATCTTCAACTTTATTGGTGGAATACCAGCACTAAAAAGCAATAATTAGTAATAAAACTTGAATCTCAAACTAAGAACTAACATAAAAAAAAATTCAAAGTACTTTACATTTCCAAAGTAGCCCATTGATAGAAGTCGAAACAAACTCCTAGGTTCATCAAGATTTTAAGGTGCATATGCCTCATATATTGCTTAAAAGTCATCACAAAATCCGCCTTCATGCTAACAGTTCCCCTAAAATGACCAATCATATCTTGTTGCGCTACACTGATAATTTTAGTCTCCCTCATCACTCAGATTCTATAAACTCACCACAAATATCACTACCAAGAGAAAAGATCGCGATCTAGCAAATTATAAAGTTCGTCACGCCCTAATCCCAAACCTTGAACAAAGGTAAAAAACACGACGCTTCCGATACCACGATTAAATGTCATCTCGATGATCTACATCCGCTAATGTGATCCCTTTCTAAACCGAACCGATAGAAGGTGCCCCAATCTTTAGTGCCAACACCTTGCACCCTAGACCTCCGGGCAAACTTAAGACAAAGCATAATGAGCTCGAAAGTAAAAATTTCATTTGTAATTATATTAAACCTCACTTCCCTTTGCCTGCGCTCTCTCCAATCCTTTTTTTCTTGATGCTTCCCCCCATTCTTCCAATAGCCCCTCAGATAGAACACTAAGGTTGCAAACACAAAACAACAAAGATAAAACCAAATTAAAAATTGCATAGAAAGTTACCCCGCCAAAGCAGGATACGTATCTCCATTCTTCTTTTTCACTTGAAGCATAAACTTCACCAAAGATATCATTTAACTCCTTCAATGGAATCTCTTCGATAGGAACACTAGTATCAAGACCAAATGCCTTCCTCCAATTATCAAAACGTTTTCCGCCCAAATAGACACCCCAATAGACCTATCCCGACCACCAGCACTTCGATTCCTTCATCGCTTCTTCATCTAAAGCTAAAAACTCATCCTTATCCTTGTTCTCCACATTATACCAATCACCGCCCTTTTATTTCAAAGAAGAAACTCATCAATCTTATCGAAGGAAAGGCTTCCAAAAAACTTATCAACATCTTCACAAACTTCGCCCCTCATCAACACCGAAAAGAATGGCAAAGGAATGCCACGCCTCAAAGAGCCATCCGATCATCTATGGCACTCGATAATCTATGGCACCTATCCGATCTACGATGCATCCATCTTTACAAAGCCGACAAAGAACGTAACCTTATAAGCGATAATGTTCACAAAGAAAAAAAAAAAGGCCATGAAAAACAAGGTATTTAGCCATCACAGCATCGATCTACACGCCAAATATTAGGGATAACGCAAAAGCTCAAGATAGAAGCACAAAATTTTGCACCGTAATGCACTAATCAATAGCAAATAAGAAAGGTCCTGATAGGCTTGCAAGAAAGCACAAAAGCAAGAAAGAAAGGTCTGATAGCCTTGCATGTTACTCCAAGAGACATTCAGATAAAAAGCACACCTGGATCAAGAAACTTTATCGAGAAACATGAAAAAATAAGAAGAACTCGTGACTTTACCTCAAGATTTCGCCAAAATATCAAAATCTTTCGCAAGAAATGATACTCTACAGCTTGCATGTACCTCCAGCGACAAAAAATCAAGAAAAAACATGTTAGGACGCATGATTTCACAAAAATTATACCAAAAATCGAATGATCATCATGAAAATCGGCGGATAATCATGGCAAACCTCCTCAAAACACCGCCGAAACCGCCAATCAACAAGAACGATGTCGGCGCAATCAAATGATGTCAATCAACAAAATGATGCCGGGGCGCCACCTAAAAATCGAGGGCGCTACCGCTAAAATCAGCACCTAAGGTCCGCAAAACACAAAAGATGCTCCAACCAAGCAAAAAGTCGACGAGGAAGCTAAGCGACCAACGGACCGCCCATAGCCGAAACTCGCCATAGCCAAAATGTGGAGGACGAAAAAATTATTCCCAAACTTTTCAGTAAATCTCCGCCACACGTGCGAAATGTGGCCTACCCCCAACATTTTCGTTAGACAGCTGGCCGAAGAATGCGGTGCGCCATGGCTCGCCCCCGCCGCCAGTGGCCTTACCTCACAGAATGGCCTTCCGGGCAACATCCGGCTCGCTAGGTGGCCTTTACCCCGCAGAATGGCCTCCGCCAAACATTACCCCTAACAATGTAAACCCGAGGTAGTGGGAAATTCCTGGTTAGGGCGGCTTCCCATGAGGGCTAAAACCTGATTTTGCCCCAAGGGGGCAAACCCTCGCTAGTGTGGGTTTCTGGCATATTCTAAGTATATACCGAATATACCTATGATATTCGAAACCGCCCAAACCTATTGTTGCCTCAGAACTCTAGCAAATACCTTCGTTGTGGGTCCTGATGTTTCAATCGGCTATTTGGCAAGATAGACGTAACTCTTTGTTGGAGTGTTTAGATGAGCTAGATCTTGTCACAATGTGTCGCTTTTGCCACACCTTCTAACCCAGCCCTTCTTTGTAAAGGGTCCTAACAAATTCCAAATTTTGGGACTGAACAGGTTGGCTTTCTGAGCATCAAAGATTTTGTGCACTATCGACCCCACTAGAAGGCTTTTTGCACATTTATATGGGTTGGCTACTTGATAACAAGACTACAAGTGATCAGGTAAGCTGGAAGATTAAACAAATGGGTTTCCGTAGGGGAATTTTATTCATTTTCCACTGTATGAATGATATTTTGCCAGACGAAAGCTACAAGGTTAAAGAAGTGGAGGAATTGTATTTTTTTTTCATTGTAAATGTTATTTCGTCTTTTCTTTGATAACAAAATCGAGTGCAACATGTTTGGATATTTCATGTTCTTTCTATCTGATAATATGACATTATTTCCTTCCATAATATAAGTCCGATGATATAAGAATTTCAGCACGATTGAGTTTTACATTGAAGTTAATTAATCTGGTCGTGTAATGGTGGTGGACTAAGATCTATGCAGATCTGGACATGGGAATAATCTTATGGATATGCACGAGTTCACTAGTTAGTTTTGTGATATTTAGATCCAAATGAAACATCTTAATTGTTTGGGGCTTTCCAAAGGATATAAAGCTTGACATTCAAAATTTCCCAAAGTATAAAGCTACGCTCGATACACAAGACTATGATGGTGCTTTGAGTAGTAGTTTTCCTATCAAACAAACGCATAATGCCGGATGACATTAAAGATGACACAAACGGCTTCACTCAGTCCGGATTTATTTGAGTGGTCCGAGATTTGCATTTATTTAGGTGATTATGCTCAGTTTTAAATTCGGTGATATTTTGCAACCTTTTTGGCAGAGCTAGTTAACATAAGATAAAGTCTAGTGGATCTCTTCTAGTTGCTACCCAAATGTAGGCAGGAAAAAATATAATATGATAATTAACTATCAAGTATATTATACCTTGTATATGTGAATCGGATAAATCACATGTCCATATCCGTGCCGTGAGAGCCAATTTCTTGCTTAACATCTATCTCTCGACTTTTAGCCACCCTGAATCGGATGTTAACTTAGATCTAAGGGCATGGCTAGTTCTAATGTCTTTATCTTTCTAATTATGTATGGATCTAGTATTGATTTGTAAATCATGAGTTATATGTCACCTTGTATTCTAATACAAATTGACTTGATAAATCATTAAGGCTTTATCATGTAAGTGTGTAAACCCTTTGGTTTGGGTGCATATTCACACGGGTGACTCGGCAACGAGAGTCGTTGGATAGGCATATTCACCCCCTTATTCCTTAATCTATACCGCACGAAAGTTCCTCGCTTGTGGGATATGCAAGTACAAAATTTGCTATATCAGATAACAAGATTCGCAAAAATACTATAAGATTTCAAGCTTTAATACTATATGATGTTGTTTTCGTGACGCAAAAATACAATTATGAGGGCTCTCGCTGCCCCACGCCACCCCCGTGTGAATATGCACCCAAACCAAAGGGGGTTTAAGGGGATTTTAATTTAAATGTGTTGGACCCAATGGTTGTATTAATTAATGTCAATGGTAGTTATGTGTTGGTTGTTAATGTCAATGGTTGTTATGTGTTGGTTGTTATGTGTTGGGGATTTAATTTTTACATGTTGGATATTAATGGTTTGTGTTGCAAAATTTTTTTTTTCCTTCGGGCCTTAGAGACGCCCCCCCCCCTCCCGCTGTGACAAAAATTTTAGAATTCAAACCAAAAAAACTAGAATTCATTTGAGGCTTTCATCACTTGCGCCTTTTGAATTTGATGACAATAAAACAAATAGAACATAAGTAAAAGTTACCATAAAAATAGAGCAGATTGATCCCATTATTCCTCGAAGTCATAAAATTTGCAACACAAAAAACCCTCATTATTATGCTACATATTGTTACTTCCGCTACAACTATTTCTCTTTCACAATGACACCATTGTTTATCAATCCATATGATTTTGAATGCTCCATCTCTAGCTTAAAGGTAATGCATGATTCACCTTATGGTTCGATTAAAGTTCCAAACCTACAATATAAATGCATTCTTGTGGCCACTATTTGACCGACCATAAGGACATGGAAAAGGGCGTGGAATAATCCGGTTGCTGTGCATAAGAATCCGCTTTGTTGATTGAAAGCTAAAGGTCGGCCGCTATGAACAATCCGGCAGCCGTGAATATCCAAGAGTTGGAAGCAAACAGAGGGCCTAAACTTGAATCATGCAGAAATCTTAGGAAGGAAACAAAAGGGGTTTTGCAAAAGACTACATTGTAGAATCGTGAAACCAATACCTCGTAAAAAAAAACATTATGCTAACCAAGAAACATTAAAAAATAAATACCTTTGTACCATCTCCATCTCGTAGTAAAAATCCACTCCCAAATAAGAATCCAAGAGGGCAAGTACATATGCATATGCACACATGCACACACATGCACATGCACTTGCACTTGCACATGCACAATACACATGCACACATGCACATGCATGCACATGCATGCATACGCATACACATGCGTAGTGTTCATGCACAAACACATGCAGAGAAAGACAACAACCCTGGATTGTTCCAAACCAACGAAAAAATCAACTACCCATAAAAGGTGCACTCTAGAAATACTATTTAGTACACCCCAACGAATACAACAACGAAATCATAGAAAAACCATGTGAAAAAGCGTATAAAAATCTAAAAGTAACCCCCCTCAAGTATTATGCTACATATTCATCTAGTGTGGTGCATGTTGGTCTCAACTTGGCATGGGCCGGAGTCATCTAGTCACTTTCTCTTATTGGACTGTTGCATCGATTAAAACCGGAAATGCTAATGGCTATAAGCTTTGCATATGGATAATATAGGGTCTTAAGTAGTAAGGTGGGTCCTTGGGCTTATAGACATGGTAACATACCGCTGTCAGATTGTTTGTTTAAAGAAATATGACAAATCTACAGGGCTTCAGCATCCTGCAAGATTTAACAGGGACCTTGAGAATCTTTTAGCAATGCCATACTTTAGGAGTCGAGGTCTCAATGCAAGAAGTCCACGAGAACAAATGAAATACAAGAGTTCACAACTAGTATTGTATGTGAATATAATAATTGTATTGTTTGACTGGGGCTTTCAGGAGATTCATACAACTAAGTAGGTCTGTAACTTGATATTATTATGGCCATTCATGCATGTAGCTCAGATAATAGGTTGATGCGTAATGAAGTTGTGTTGCTGACCTGATGACAAGGATGATCAAACTAGAACAGATCGTTCTTGTATACCTAAGAGAAGGCTTCCAGACCTCATCATGAATGTTTAACTTCTTAGCATCCATGCTCATTTAATGGATGCATATAGGATTAAATGTTTAGGGCAGCATCTATTGGACGCCTTAGTCGGAAAAAAAAAAAAAAAATATCTATTGTGTTTATGATGACATGCAAAGTGAAGGGCTTAAAAGCTCAAACAAAGATCGATGTTGTTTCTATAAGATGTTGTTTCTGTTACTATCTGGTCGTGCTTGAAGTGACGTTTCTTTGTTTGATAATACCTTAGCTTTTTTGAAATAACACATGATACTGTACCTGGACATATTTCTCTCATCCTAATATTCTGGTATTTTGCAGAATATCATCTGACCTGAAAGGTTAATATCTAGCTTGGGTCTGAAGGGTAGAACATGTACTAGGTTTTAAGTATGTTCGATCATGTAACATACTGGTATTTTAGCTGAGGTGGTTATATAATCAACAAACAGATTCTGCAGTGCAAGCCACAGCTCCATCGAAAAAGAAGCTCGGAGACCACAACATAACAAAACTGCTTCTCAACGATTCTGTTTGTCTTCTGCAAACTTTGAATTCCAGTCTGATTGGTCAAGAGTAGATTGGACCATTTGTTTGATTTTCCATGGCTGAGTTGATTGTTCCGAATATGCTGCTGGCAAGCATGGAAATTGAGAAGTGTGTATCCTTTAAATTTAACATATATTACATCAAGCCACTACTCAAATGGTCCATATCATGCTAGGGATTTGGAAATTGCAGAGTATTCTGGTCATACTTAAAAGTTTGTTAACATCAGCGGAACTGTTCAAAAATTTGTACACGCCAAAGCCAGCTTTATAATATAAACCAGGTTTACCCTCTTTATGAATATGCTTTGCCATATGTTCCAAAGACGACCGACTCTTGCTCTATGCAACAAAATAAGCTACACGCACTTTTTACTTTCAAAAACGTCGCATCATATGATTGGGAACATCTTTCGCATTCACACATGAAGCTATTTTTAAATGATGGGTCTGAAGTAGTAATTTTGATTCCACGCAATTATATTTAAGCCACTTTACCTTCTATGGATCATGCTGGATGTTTTATAGAAGCAGAGGAGCTTCTTCAAGCCACCAAGCAACTAACCTTCCTAGCTGGATATCTTTACTCAGTGCCTAGTGCCTATTGGATGCATGGTAATGCATAATTAGGAAAAAGGTGTTTCTAGATATTGTCAGAAAGTGTCGTTTGCTATACTCAGAATAAGAACCCTTGCAATGACAATACACCAAAAATCAAGCGCATTTGCAATCAAAATCTCTAGCTGCAGATTAAAATACGAAATTGGAGAACTGAAAAACAGCTCCAGCCTAGGTCTATTTTCTTTGTCGCCTAGAGAGATTACTTATTATGCTGCATATATTTGCATGATGTGTGGAGGCTAAAATATTGTCTATTGCTTTTTAACTTTGATGTTTTTTTTTTTTTTTTCATGAACTAATATTAATGGCTTATGGGTTTATCACAGGGTATATGCGTAAGCGCACATGGGCCAAGCTATGCTAACAATCTTGATAACTTCAAAGCCAATGGCATATGGGTTATTTGTGTTTCAGTTAATGACCCATATGCTCTCAATGCTTGGGCAGAAAAGATGGGTGTCAAGGAAAAGGTGCATGGTATGCTTGACTTGTCAATTTGAGAATTTATAGCTCTCTCTTGTTCTTGCATATATACTATCATTTTCTAAGTCCAATATTGACAATCTTGTGCTATTTTTTTTGCGAATTAAATTCTATAGCAAGTATGATGCGAAGTTCATAATTTCCTAGGTCTGTTAATGTGGATATCACGTTATATGAGTACCCTTGTGGCTTTCTAACTCTCTAGATAACTAGTTGAGAAGAAGATAGAATTAGTCTTGGTAAACCAGTTTTAGAAATGGCACTTGTTTCCAGACTATGTCCAGGTATCTATTTTATGTTTTTCAATTTTTAAAATCCTCGTATGAAAAACGCGGATCCTCCGGACGCAAGCTAGATTTATTTGAAGATGGTACAACAGAAGATATTAAGATGGCTTTCAGAGCAGTTATGCTCCTTATTTTTATGTTTCTGGAAGTCCTACTTGTAATTGGCCTAACTTTGTCTTATTAAAAGAAATTCGATCTCTTGTGAAAATTTATAATCGTGATGTGTACAAAGGCTCTGAAAATGCTAACTCGTAATTTCTCAGAATGCATGTAAACCGATATTGCTTCTAAAACAACTCAAGTGTACTTAAAAGGGACATTGAAAATACTCCGTGATTGCCCATGAATGAATATATATGCCTATAATTGGTCATGAATATGGGGAGTATCTGCAACACACTTTAGTTCAAGATGTTAAAAATGTGTAGAATATTAAGGTCCATGTTTGTGTTGGGCAAATAACTCTTTGCACTTTATGTTAGCTCTTTTGTTGGTCATCAGCCAAAGTCATTCTTGTAAGTTTGTTGTAATGGTGTTTAGATCAAGTTGAGGTTTTGCTTTATAGGCTTAGGAATACTATCCTAATTGCTCCTGCAATGGTCATTGTGTTTCTAGTGTCAACATCAACAAACCCTTATGCATGGTAATAAAACTTACTTGTATTCCATATAAGTAGTGATATGCCTTGTTATGTTATCTAATGCAGAATGGTAGAGGATTATTATTCAAAGAAATAGTGTTGCCTCATATATTATATTTATATTGGTCATGACCTTAATGCAAAAGATACTTGAAGCACTTTCGAATTTCTAGCTAGTGGTCGTGTTCCAAATTTATGAATTAAAACTAAACTCTGGGGTTGCTTTACTTCACAAAAAAAATATTTGACAATTGAGAAGTGTGCTTTTCCATCTATCATACAATAATGGCAGAAATGGTTTTATTGGCTAACAGGTAGGTAGTTGTTGTAGGCATAGGCTACAAATTGATGTCATGTGGTCTGTACAATACACTGATTGAGGCAAGCACAGTTTGATCAAATTATGTTGTTAACGCCAAACTTAAATCCATATCATTTGGAATGGCCATGATGGCAACAATATATTCACGTGTATATTTAATACAAAAATCGGTTTTGGAATTGAAAGCATTACCAAAACAACATCTCAAACAAACTATTTGAATCCAAATGATGTTAACCACAAAATCAGTGTTTTAAATTGAAAGCATTAACAGAGCAACATCTCAAACAGACGATTTGAATCCAAATGATGTTAATCTCAATGTGCATATTTAAGTAAAAAAGATTTTTGTCTTAACCTGCTCCACGGTACTAGCATCCCAAAGCTTGCCGAGGAAGCTTGTATCAAGATACTGCCATAAGTGATTGTGATCCTCTTCTGTTTCAATGCACCTATGCTACTGTACATTCCATTGAGAGGACCACTGAGCTCGTCTCTTCTTCCAATAGGCCTTGAGGCACTGCGGACCTATAGCCACAATATAAGCAAGGTTAGGTAGGTGATCATTTCCCATACTGGCTACCTTTTGAAAGTAAATGATGTGACGGTCGAGTGCAACCTTCTATAGAGGCAAAAAATTATCTCCTGCAGGAGAATCTAAGTAACTGTGGATTTTACCCCAAGTGCCACAGCAAGAAAGTTCTACACCTGCTCCAGGTCATTCCAGGTGGCCAAGGATATGGCTCGGCCCAGACTTTGTCCCAATATAAAAGCACAGATTCCATTGAAACCCTGAACAAGTGTGACAGATGGGCCTAGTCACGCTAGCTTTCCTCGCTTTGTAACCATTGTTCTCAAGATCGTGATACGAGGCCTTCCAAAATCACACTTGTAACCGTGATGGAAGTATCAAAATTCTATGCCCAAGTACTTGTTTTTTTTTTTTTTAGTATCAAAAATTCTATGCCCAAGTACAATGTTACACTGCTTGTAGAGAATTACTACAGGAGTAATCTCGACATCTTCATTCTCCACATGCAGGAACTTATTAATTGCTCTAGAAGTCGATATCCTTGAGAAGCTCATAAGGCCTATCCGCATCGTGAACATCCGATTAAGCAAGATGATCTCAGAGTTGCCAAGAAGCACTTGAAAATAATTCATCTCATCCACAGGCACTTGCAAATGATCCAATAACCCAAATAAGAAGATATATGCCTTGCTCCCAACAAGGCCTAGAATCATATCCGTATGAGAATAGCCAAATAGAATGGAATTCAGGCATCAGTACCTGACCTTAGCACACAAAAAAATGTAATAGTATTTGAGCAAACCATATCCAGTGGATTGGTATCAAGGAAAATTTGGCATCAGTACCAAATTATATTCAAGCTTCAGTACTTGAATGGCTTCTTCAATCATATCAGTAATTGAAAAAGCAAATAAGGTGCTAGGAAATTCCAAGTATTTGCCAATCTAACATACAACCTGTGCTCTGAACCACTCCAACATGAATCAGTTTCAGACCTTGCAATGCCTTTGACAGAAGAATCTTCTTAATACATCAAATGCAAAACCCAGTTCTTCCTGCTAGCAAGAAAGAGCGAAAAAGGAAGGACGACAGACTTACTTCTTTCCAAAAGAATGAATTGTGATGTTCTCTGATGAAAAAAACCCAAAGAAGCATCTTTACCTAATCTTGCAGATCTGTTCTTCACCTTATGGATCGGCATCCAAATGGATCTACCCTTTCGGCAAGTCTTTATTAAAGACAAAGTGCAGAAGTACCTCCTGTGCACAGCTTTGAAGCAATAAGAAGCGTGAGATGTTGACAATTGTGTTCAGACCGTTCATGCATTTGCATGCCGCCAAGACCACCTGTCTCGGATCAAATTGCTAGAGGCTATACACGGTAGAAATGCAACCACTAACTGATTCTGCCCCTTTCTTTGTCAATGCATTTAAATTTGAGAGAATCGAGAAGCTATGGATAATGCATTTTGGATTACAGTGGGCTGAAAAATTTCTTTTCTTTACAGGTCCGGCAGTAGCTTAACAGATGGATTCGGCAATAGGAGGACAGCTGTGGCTATGGCGGCAAGTGGCTATGGTGGACGGAATAGCAAATGGCAAAGCTACAAATCTCTCAAAATTTTTGTTCTTGCAGATCCGGTGGCGCAAATGAAAAATACCTTGATGCAAAGATATGTGTTCGAATTTCTATGCATGTCCTAAACAGAGTCCCGCGTGTCTAATTGCTGCCGAAATTTTGCTTTTGTACAAGGCGACAAACCACGAACAGATGGCCGTGTGATGAGGCAGAATCCTTGCTAAATGCATCCACAATATCTTGCCAAAAAGTACTTGTCTGGAGAGAAGCCCTAGATCGCCAAAGGCACTCGTGGTCAAAGCCAAGGAAAATCCTTCTTACAAAGAACACATCCTCGTTAGAGGATATTGTCGCAAGATTGCCACCGAAAAGATGCGGATGAATCACTCCATCGATTTTTTCCTCAATTCTCATGGAGAACAAATCCATCGCTCGCCACCGACCCGAAGCCGAAATCGCTCTTCAAGAGCAAATCACTGATGATCCGATAGAAGGGAGGGCAGCTGATCCCTAGCCGCCAAGAGCAAAGGCCCTCCAGCCAACCCACATTTTTCTAATAATCTCCCCAAGTACTTGTAAGTAGGTGCTACTTCCATATTTTTTCCCCTAATAAGGTGAATAATGGAAGCCATGTCTAGTGTGAAGAGGAGACGAGCATGACCTTAATCTTAGCCGATTGACCTGCATTTTAGTGGCTCGCCAGAAGTATCCAGTGGTATATAAATGGCACCGCATTTCCTCCGGAGTGTGGGCTAAGAGATCCACATCATTGACGCACATGAGCTTTCGATAATCTGCGCAATCATTTGAGCCCTTTGCCCCTTTGTTCAATTAACCACCTTTCTAGTTCATAAATATTCAAATAGTGTTGAAGAGAGCGATCATGTCCCGACGAGCATATTGACAAAGTCCCTAACAAAGATTGGTATCCCGCATTTTGTAAGTCTAATGGGGCACCCAATTGTCTCAATCTTTCCCACAACTTTCCTCGATGCATATTGTCAAAAGTCTTTGTAAAATCGATGCCAAAGTTAGAGTTAGCTAAAACCATTTTCTAATAAGGGTTCCCATAGACTCAACTACAACCATTTTCCAATAAGAGCTCTCATCCTGCCTGCATAATACTATTGACATTCAATTATATCCACACATACAACCTTTTAATTATGTCTAAATACATGCTCTAAATATGAAAAACAAACTAGACTTAAACTAGAGTAAAACAAAAATACATTTTCCAAACGCAAACTAGATATAAAACAGAAATTCATTTCCCAAATGTGAAGAAAATGCAATTCAAGTTCAAGAATGCATGAGATGTAATTAGAGGTTAAAGGTACATGAAAAGAAAGCTAGATGTATTCAGAGTTTAAACATGCATGCAATGTAAGGTTAATGCATTACATAATGTCACACATATAAAAATTTACATCGAAAACACATGGACAATTATTACCAAGAAAGAAATCTTACAATGGGACGAGATTACAAATGCTCTATAAAAAAAATAAGACGGCAATTTGACATTTACATTGACTAAATCTTCTCCTAGGAGTTCTAACCTACCACAACCTTCTACTTGTTGTTCTCCATTAGCCATACATACACATCCGAAGTTCACTAGTTTGCATATTTTTGGGTTGCCCTAGGGGCAAGCCCTTGTTTATGTGGGTTTATGGCATATTCTAAGTATATCCTAGTATATGCCGAATATCCCATTGACTCGCTAAAAACTTGTCAGAGTGTGTAAACCAAGGTGGCCGGCGTTTTGGGGCATCCATTTCAAAACCCGGCTAACCGGTCCTAGCGAGGAGGATGAAGAATCAGATAACAATGATCGAACTCCAGCCCACTGTTGAAGAATCCGCCATCGAGATCATCACGCAAGTGTGTGACCCTTTGTAATTTGGTCGGAAACATCAAGTATCGGGTTTGATCCGGTGTAAATTCATGTCTTTTCTTTTTACAATTGGTATGCGTGAGAGGGCGAAGAATGGAAAAGCTTAAGGGGCATCTAGATGTTCACCATGATACTTTATTGGCTTAGAACGTGGCCAAGTTGCTTTTGCATGCACATGTAGAGGTGCAGAACAAAAAGGTGAATGCACATTGATATGATTCTGTAAAATTACAGGCTGTGCAAAGATTTTCTGACATTAGGCCTCCTGGAATTTATAAACCAGAGTACATTGAAAACCTGTTTATCTTTTACAATGAGCCCAAACTAGAATTTTTATTTTGCCCATCCATGCCTGAGTGGAAGAAGCTGGCAGATGTTGACCTCAATGGTGATGAAAAAATGTAGAAGATGACGATGATGGGGTTGACGATCTTGGTATTCTTGCTGCCCTGCAGGTTTGACTCTTCTATATATAAGACTTCAACAGGTGGAATTTTTAATTTCAAAAATGCATTCATAAAATTTGTCGATGACTATTGATGACGTATTTGACATCCAGACCAGGAGATGGACCTGCAAAAGACATGCTTGACATGTCTTCGAGTGGTTAGTTTTAGATAAATTAGAGAGCTCAGTTATTGTTGCTTATGCCTTTATGCTCATGCTTCTCTTTATTTAATGTGCAGGGTGTAACAATGCATTTTATGTATAGAATTTGTATTATAATCCTCTGAATCTTCTTACCGTGAACCAGGCACCTACTGTCGGAAAATAATATTTCCAGGATCACAACCAGTGTCATTAGACAGGTATGCAATTCACTTTTCCGTTACTTTTATGTAATTTACTAATGCACAACTGATAACAAAAGGGAACAAGAGTTCAGAGTCTTGGTTTGTTGCTACTATGAGGATAGACTAGGGGTATTAAATCCAGGACTTGCAATCCGAGTGTGTCACCTATGTGTGCTCATTATATATATTTCCCAACTCTCTTGATGGACACAATGCCCAAACAACTACATCATCCATCCTGTTCATCAGCATATAGTATATATACACGTAAGTTCTGTATTCTAACACTCTCCCTGAACCTATAATTGTGAGATATCTGCGCAATATATACATCTTCAATTCAAATCTGTACAAAGTAATGTCTAAACTTCATATGCTCTCCTTGGCATTTAACTTCATATGCTTGTAAAGTACAAACTCTTCCTGGAATATTGTACTATGTTGCATTAGAACCATTCTAAAGCAATCATTTCTAACATTTCAAAGCAGCACCGCTTCTTCTTCCTTAGTTGTAACAGCAGATCTTTGACGTAATAATATAACTCCTTTAACAAGATTCTCACAACCTTAAAATGAAAGCTAGAACCGAGTCGGCCTAAATAATTTCTCATGAACAAAGAATAGCCACAAGTACAATCTCTCGCCTATCCGCAATTCTAAATCAACAAATCTAGTGTTGTTGTGTTTCTAATCCTACCCTCTTACCTTTGGAATTGTTGCATTCATCCATTTCCCAAAATGAATCTATGAGAATCAACACTTCGAACCGGAGAGCCACCACCATATCCGGGATCCATGCCATACTACATGATAAGCTCTCCCTTGCCATAAAATCTGCCAAGAAAAGTTACCAAACAAGCCAATTGTACCTCTAGCAATAGGTTTCAAAATCATGGCCAGAGATAAGACATCTGCAAATCTTCTATGCACTCTGCTATGCAGATTCATTAAGGAAGATAAGTTGAAACCATAACCTAGCTTCACCGTGCAACTACTCCATCTTATCTTTATCTCTTGCATAGTATGCCCATAGCCAATCTGCTCTCCAAGCTTCCTGTTATGCTTCTTCACGCCTTGACACACAAGCAGCATCCACAGAATCAATATGAATTACTATAGCGCACACATCTAAATTGAAGATGCAAATAGACCCATACAAGATAAAACCGATGGCAAAATATGCATCCAGATTGTCGACGATAACTTCTTTGTGTGTTCATGATATCCGACACAAAAGCTTCTCGATCAGCCCAACTTAAAATAGATTCAGACATCCGGCCCAGATTTTCATTCGTATAATCTTTATAAGAAATACTACATTTCTCAAAACTTTCGTGACAAATTCTTCTCTATAGCACCAACTCCGCTCTCAAAACTTGCATGATAATTTCTTCTCTGCAGCACCAGAATCGCACACCAAATCCAGACCCCTTGTTAATCCAACTCCCCTGTTAATGGAAACACCCAAAACAAAAACGTCTAACACATATAAGTAGGGTTTGTTTTCTTTTTCACTCAGATCTGTCACAGATCTATCAACCGCTATTAACCACTTCAAGGTTGATAAACCCTTCATGGTTCTTCTTGCACTATATCCAAACCTCATAGAAATCAACCAGCTGCACATCCTTTTGATTTTTCACTATCAATCTCCTGATCATTGGCCCTCTCGATGTTTCACTATGAATCTCGTGATCATGGGTCTCCAGCCAAACTTGAGCAAAGCAATCTCCCCGATTCTTCACTGTTTTGCATTACTCCTCCTTGAGATCAACCAATGGCTCTCTTCACACCAAATCCGGATCCAAACCCCCTTTTAAGATCAATTGATGGCTCATGCATTAAGATGATTTCATGTTAATGATTTGACATGCCAATATTCTAGTGTCTACACGTATGTTCAGACAAATTGTTAATGTCATATATCTTTTTGTTGTTTATTGCTTTAAATGCTCTTGAATCATAGGGCCGCCGTCTCATATAATTATGGCCCGATGCTGTAGGAAACATTTGCAGCTTCTAAGGCAACGATATTACTATGCAACATGGAAAGCAGATGGCACCCGGTACATGATGCTTTTGACACGTAATGGCTGCTATTCGATACAGCCTTCAGTTGATGAGACATCAAAAGAGTTTCTAGAAGTTCACTGGCCGAAGATAGTGTTGAATCCAAAGCCTGCTAAATTGTTAATGTATAAGGTTCCATCAGAGACTTTCCCTGACAGGGTGCTGGATGATCCCATCATATCAGACATCGATCCAAGGACCTAGGAAACAGAAGTATGTGCACAGATCATTCATGATAGAATGGAACTTTCATTAGCTGAGCGCTTCAGGATGGCGTTTGTCAAAAGAGAGATGAACGTCTGGCCCCTAAAGGAGCTAAAAACATGAGACAAAACCAAAGGCGTGCTGAAAAAGTACATTTAAGCTCCAATGTAGAGGCCAAAGCTCGTTTTTTAGCTGGAGATATGTGGGAAGTATCTTCATGAACTGGTTATTTGTGAACATCAATTATTGTAAATATATATCTAATAACGCGAGAAAGAAAGAATGGATTCCATGATCGATCACAGTATTCTCTTCGTGAAAAGCTTGACTTGCTTGGGTCTGGATAAGATGATGCATATAGTAGGACTTTTGTTGAGAACAGCAGCAGCAGCTAACATACGAGTGGATAACCAGAACTATTTATAAGGGCACATTAAGATAGAAGTTCATTTTTTTGGGGGATTCTACAGATGTATTAGATTACATGTAAAACGTTACATGATATACAAAATTGGCAAAGATAGGATCTTTGACACCAGAGGCTAACTACAACTACAGATCACCCCTTGGGAGGGTATAAGGATAGTTTCACACCTACCGTCATGTTATATTAAAATTTAACTTTTAACATAAAGTCTGCTTCACTTGGGGGCTCGATCATTGATCCACCACTCCATTAAGGGTGGTGATGAAAAAGGCTTCTTTTGTATGCTCAAACATGATCTGACCAAGCATTCGGGCATTAAGTGATGGTGTCAAACAAACGCAAGATTCAAGAATCTCTAGCAGCCTTCAGAATGTGAAGCTTTTTGTCAAAGTATTTTTTGAGTTTAGGATTGAACGTCCATATGTCTTTATCACACGCAGGAACTGGTCCAGAGTTTTGCAGTCGATCACCTTAGATGTAAACCTTTGAGGTTCAACAATGAGCATGTTTATTGTAGATCGATCCACACCATAGGATTGAGATTCTTGCAAGAAGGCGAGCAATATATGTTCGGTCTTTTCGTGTTTCTTCTCATTGATGTTCTTCTCACAACAATATAGTACTATGTAAAGTGACATATTGTACTCTATCGTCTTGAACTATGACTTAAGCCACTTCACCCTCGGGCAATAGAGGGCAACCCTCCGTGCGCAGCACCTTGTTAATATTTGTGATCTTCCCATGACGGATTTTTTAGCTCCAGAATCTATAATCACACGATTAGCAAAGTTTCCATCACAAGAACTTGATAAACAAAAGAATTTACCTCTTATACAGGAAATTCTTCTGTTGATATACGACTATGGTTGGTTTTGAAAAGATAACACTTCTTCTAGAAGTCCCTTTTCTAGTACACATATTTGCAAGATGTCCTATTTCCCCGCAAACATAACATGTAGGACCTCTAATTCGTGACCATTGGTTTGATATGACCACTCTCTACACATCCATAACATATCACATCCTTATTTCTCTCTCTCCCTCATGCAGCATAAAATACTATCTTCCCCTTGATTATAATCCCTTCTTTCTTCTCTTTGTGTGTGACTTCAATTCTTGTTGTTTTATTACTTCTTCCTTAGTTTTTGTAATGGTGCTAATTAATGAAGCAAAATTTTTATCATATTCAGCAAAAATATCTGATATACTTAAAAGTTGGACTGAATAGAGAGAGAGGTAGCATCTTCTAAATACATGAATATACCTTCCATTTTGTCAAAAAATTCCACCAAATTCCTACCTCTTACATATTTAAGCATCCTTAGTTCTTCTTCTAGTTTATGTATATGAGATGCACTTAACTTTTCATATTCATTCAACAAATATTGCCACATATCTCATGGACTCATGTGATGAATATGTTGGGAACATGGGTCATGGTTTAATAAAATAAAAGACTATGGTTCATATTAAACAGGTTGGAAAGTATAGTGGTTAAAAATAAAAAATTGGGGCTTTTGTTTATCACGTTTTTTTGTTCTGTAACTGGGCGGAAGACAGACAATAGGGCAGCCGGAAACGTGAAGCAGGTGGAAGTCGGATCTAGTTCGGTTGAGCCGAAGTGATTGGAGCAGGCCTTTGGGCCGATTTGCATGAGCCGGAATTGGCTCTGTTGTTTGTTGCAGCAGAGGAAGTTTTAAAGCAGGTTTTGCTGGAGCTGATTGTAGGAGGCTGAGTATTGGAATTAAGTTTGGGTTCAAATCCCAACCTCAAGGCATCTTAAATAACAGTGGTATCAGAGCTAAAGGATGGCCACTAGATTTGGAGCATCGTTGCTGAATACTGTGGATGTATTTAAAGGTGAAGGAGGATTTCAAATCTGGAAAGAGACAATTGAGGAGATTTTGATGTTTGAAGGGCTTTGGGATATAGTAGACCCGTCTGTAACACCTACTGCTGAGCTGAAGGCTGCTATTAAAACTGAGGTTGAAGCTGGTAGCAGTAAAGATGATGGTGCTGCTAAATCGGATGCTCTCAAGATACTTCAAGCCAAGGGCATCATTATGTGCAAGGTAAGTCCTGGAATTTTATTAAAAATCAGAGGGCTTAGTCCTAGGGAGATGTGGAAATACATGATAAATCAATATGAGAGGAAGTCATCTTCACAAATAGATGTGCTAGAGTCCGAGTTAAGGAAATTGAAATATGATGGTCAAATCAGTATCGGTGATTTGTTTCAGAGATTTGATAGTTTGTGCACAGACCTTGAGGCTGCCGGTGCAGGGTTATCCAGGGAGGCACATATAAATAATGTAGCTAAGATGTTTTCAGATATGGAGAATCTCTCTACTTTAATAAGACAGGTGGCAAAAGACAGAGACCATGCAGAGAGGATGGCTCGTACTGAACTTGAGCAAAGGAAAGTTATGCAAGCTGAAATAGGTGAGTCGTCTGAAATACTTGTTGTTAAAAAAGGGAAGGCAAAGTTTCGTGGATAGTACTGCGAGAATAGAGCACCTGCTGGAGCTTGCTTTAAATGTGCACAGTATGGGCATTTTAAGTCAAATTGTCCAAAGATTGGAAAGACTGAGGCTAGAACTGATGTAACTTGTTATAATTGTGGAGGCTATGGTCATTTTTCTGCTGCTTGCTCAAGTCCTAAGAACACAAACAGGGGTAGAAGAGGAAGAGCAAGTTTTAGGGGAAGAGGCAGAAGAGGTGGAGCATCCGCCTGAATGTGGGAGTCAAGAAATTGGAACTCTTGATACTACGAAGATGAAGAGGATGAGGTAATTCCAATTGCATGTTCTTCCTTTGTGTCAAAAGTAGACATTGATGAAAATACCTTGGTTATAGATAGTGGAGCTGAAGCAACAGTCTTGAAGGCTTCAGGCTTGCTAACTGAGCAGGAGGATACGGCTAAAACTTCGCATGTGAAGCTGGGAGATGGAAGGGAGCAAAAGGTGTTGAAAAAAGGAATTTTGCAAACTGCATAATTTGGAAGGTCGGCCGCTGACATTAAAAAAAATGTTTTGTGTATACCGGGCTTGTAAAGAACTTAGTTTCGGTTTCTCAGTTGGTAGATTTGGATTTTGAGGTCCATTTTGATAAACATGTATGTAAAATCTTGAAGAATAATAAAGTTCATTTCTTGGCAAAGCGTGTTGGGAAATTATTTTGTGTTGAATGATGCTTATTCTCCACATTTGTTTAGTATTGTTGCAAAACCACTGGATGTTGTCAGAATGTGGCATGAAAGGCTTGGGCATGCAAGCCTAAAATATATGAAGTAGTTGTATAAGCTTGGCCTGATAAAAGAAAAGGAAATACATGATGCAAAAGGGTTGTTGTGTCCAGGATGTATGTTTGGCAAACAGTCAAGACTTCCTTTTAAGAAACATGGAGCAAGAGCTAATAGGAAATTGGAACTTGTTCATTCGGATCTGTGTGGACCTCTAAACATTACTGGGAGAACAGGTAAGAGATACTTCGTGACGTTTATTGATGATCATTCTAGAATGACAAAACTGTATCTCTTAAGGAAGAAAAGTGAAACACTACAAGCATTCAAAATGTTTGTAGCTGAATGTGAAAGGGAAACAGGAAATAAGATTGTTTGTTTAAGAAGTGATAGAGGAGGAGAGTATATGGCCAAAATATTTGAATCCTTTTGTAAAGAGGCAGGGATTAAAAGACAGTTAACATGTAGAGCAACACCACAACAAAATGGTGTTGCAGAACGTAAAAACAGGACCTTATTGAATGCTACAAGGTCGATGTTAAAACAAGCAGGCTTACCAAAATTTCTATGGGAGGAAGCTCTTAAGACTGCTGTGTTTATTCAAAACAGAATACCTTCAGTAAGTTTGCTTGGCGAAACACATAAAAATGTGTGGGATCAAGGTCTTGTTGAAAATGTATACTCCTTACTGAAAGTATATGGATGTATGGCATATACTCATGTACCTGATGAAGACAGACAAAAATTGGATGATAAGTCCCTTATCACCTTTCTTGTAGGATATGATCTTGAAAGCAAGGGATACAGATTATATGATCCACAAACAAGAAAGGTTATAATAAGTAGGGACGTGGTGTTTGATGAAAACATTGTATATAGAGATTTCCTGAAAGCAAATAAATACTAAATCTCCTAGTGACAAGTCTGTTGTACATGGATCGGATTTTACAAGATTTAAAGTTCACGATGATGACTATGATTCTGATAGTGATGGAAGTGAGTGGCATGATGATGGGGTAACGAAGCCCGCTATTGGGAAGGCTAATGATGGTGGAATAATTTCCAACAGAGCATGAAATTGTATCAGAACAAGCAGAACAAGTGCAAGCGGAAGAAGTACAACGTGATAGACCAAGGAAAAGGAGAACACATACGGAGATACTTAGAGAGGAGGCACAGTCACATGTGGATTTGAGCAGATACGGTAGATTTGACATCAGTGGAAAAAGTAGACGATTACACAGTGATGATACACCAGAAGTCATGAATATACTGAACTCTGAGTTGCCAACAGGTTATGACGATGCTGTAAGTGGTGATGATGCAAAATTCTGGACGCGTGCGATGATTGACGAGATGAATTCATTTAAAGCCACGGGTACCTATGAGCTTGTCAATAAACCTCTCAATAAAAATATCATTGGAAATAAATGGGTTTACAGAATTAAAACAGGGGTTGATGGAGAGAAGAATTATAAAGCAAGACTTGTGGCACAAGGGTTTTCACAAGTGAAGGGTGTGGATTATGATGAGACATTCTCCCCGTTAGTGAAACTTACAAGTATCAGACTGTTACTAGCATTAGCAAATGCTAGAGACTTAGATGTACATCACATGGATGTAAAAACGGCGTTCTTGAATGCTGATCTTCATGAAGAAATTTATATGAAACAAGCACCTAGCTTTGAGGAAGGATCAGATAAGGTATGGAGATTAAAAAGCAAAAGATATGGTCCGAGACGCTCCAAGGCGCTGGGTATCAATGCATAGATAAATTTCTCAAGCAAAGGGTTCAAGAAATTGGATACAGATGGGAATATTTATTTATACAAAAATAACTGTGGCTACTGTCTGATAGCTCTGTACGTGGATGATTGCATTATGGTATCCAATAATATGGAGTGCTTATATTGCTGTAAACAAATTCTTAAAGGGAAATTTCGTGATGACGATTTGGGTGAACTTAAGAGTTTCTTAGGAATGGAAGTCTCCGTAAAACAGACAGCAAAGACACTTACTTTGACACAGGCAAAAAACATACGAGGAATGCTGAAAATGTTCAAAATGGAGAGTTGTAAGATTGTAAACGCTCCAATTGTCCCAGGACAGAAATTATCTAGCAGCATGGGACCTCAAACAGAAGCGGAGTATAGAGATATGGAAGACATGCCGTACAGAGAATTAGTGGGATGTCTTTTGTACATCGCTAATTGCACTAGACCTGACATATCATTTGTGGTCAATTTGCTAACGAGATTTGGGAATAATCCTGGCAGGTGTCATTGGACGATAGCCAAGCATGTTCTACGATATTTGAAAGGTACTCAAGATCTTGGCATTCAATATAAAAATGATAATATGATTTTAAAAGCATTCGCAGATTCAGATTGGGGAGGAGATTTAGATACAAGAAGATCCACTTCGGGTTTTGCTATGTGCTTAGGTGGAAGCTTAGTTTCATGGAAATGTAAGAAACAAGAATCTATTGCCTTATCAACAGCAGAAGCAGAATATGCGGCTTGCACATTAGCTGCTAAGGAGATTATTTGGCTTAGAAAATTATTACAGGAACTAGGTATGCCACAAAGAAATCCTACAGAGCTGCAATGTGACAATATGAGTTGTATTCAGATGTGTAAGAATCCTGTTCTTCATGAAAGGACGAAACACATTGAAATGCATATGCATTTTATAAGAGATATGGTAGAAAGAAAACAAATAAACGTCCAGTATGTTACTACAGATCATCAGCTTGCAGATATTCTTACAAAGCCTTTAAGAGGAAGTAGATTTGAAGATCTCAGATACAAACTTGGTATTGATAAAGGAGATATTTTGATTAAATCATGAGGAAGGGATGTTGGGAACATGGGTCATGGTTTAATAAAATAAAAGACTATGGTTCATATTAAACAGGTTGGAAAGTATAGTGGTTAAAAATAAAAAATTGGGGCTTTTGTTTATCACGTTTTTTTTTCTCAGAATCGGGCGGAAGACGCATAAATAGGGCAGCCTAAACGTGAAGGTGTGGAAGTCGGATCTAGTTCTCGGTTGAGCCGGGTGATTGGAGCAGCCTTTGGGCCGATTTGCATGAGCCGGAATTGGCTCTGTTGTTTGTTGCAGCAGAGGAAGTTTTAAAGCAGGTTTTGCTGGAGCTGATTGTAGGAGGCTGAGTATTGGAATTAAGTTTGGGTTCAAATCCCAGCCTCAAGACATCTTAAATAACAGAATAGAAGCTATAATGCCATACCCAAGTTTAGAGATAATAATACCTTTTGCCTGAGATGCATCCTTAGAAGATTCCGCTGCTTCAGATTTTAAATCCTCCCATTTGTTCCTTTGTTGCTGAGTTTCAGTAAGAGGTCTGATGTAATCATAAAGCCCGTTTGAGCCTCCTTTATAGACTTCAACTCCAGCTAGTATTGAAGCAACAACCTTATTGAATGGCATCTCCCTTTTAAACTTAAAATGGCTCTAATACCAATTGTTAGAAACAATTGGTTTTGAGTCCGGACTTGAACCCAAATGGGAATCCATATTGAATCTCCAACACTCGTTTCCCTTCTTCGTCCCCTTCAAGTACTTATCAGAAATAGAATCTACAAAGGATGAATTAAGCACAAAGCTTACAACGTATACAGATAAAAGGTCTTATGCGTAAACGCCTAAGTTAGAGAAAATATCATTTATGTTCAATGGTTCTATTAAGGCAACATTATCAGATAGTGCCAAATATTTATAACATATAGATATAAGAAAGGTAAATTTGAAAAAACTTAGTTCGATGTTGCATAACTATCGATGAGGGTGATCTAACCCTATTTTTCTCTAGCTTATGTGTGCTCTTGTTTGAGTATTGCAGGATTCAAGCGCGTATCCTTCCCGTTCAGTGGATCACTCTATGTGCATGGGCTCTGATGTGTTTCATTACGTATTTTGATGCATATTGTTTTATTCCTCATCCTTCATTTTGTAATCCTTGGGTCGTCGTGGTACCAGAATCACTTATTTTGGTAGATTTCCTTATTTTGAGAACTTCTTAGATGCTCAATGTGCGTTTTCTTGAAGGTGATACATGAGAATTAGGATTGCAATAAGTAGAAGAAGGTTATGGCAACAAGTATGTCACTTCCATGCTACCATAATGTCCTCTATATTCGTCATTTTTCTTACTTATATTTTATACTTTTGTAGTGCAAAGCATTTCCATCTCTGGCATCTTATACATCTTGAAGCTTCTTTCTATTCATGTTGAAAAAACAGCAAATGTGTGCCTACTTTGGATGCTCAAAAGATCTTTTACTACGACAATTGAATGGTATGAAGTTGCAGTGGAGGAGGCCTTGAAGCCACAAACAAGCATGCCTGACATGTTGAAGGAAGACACGATGGTCAATTGTCTCGTCCCCGCTTCACGTAAGGAACAAAGTGCAGACACTTCTAGACGTTAAAATATCTATCTGTCTATCTGTCTGTCTGTCTGTCTGTCGTGATGAACCATTTACCACCACGAAATAGATACTTTGGGATGGAGCAATTTATCCCATATCCACCACTTCCATACTGCTTTCCACGGTCCCTAGGGATGACCAAAGGCCACTTTGCTGAAGGAGGCATGACTTCAGCACGAAGCAAGATCTTGTACAGGGAATTCACTAACGTTTCTGCTTTCACAAGCCTATGTACAACAATCCAAAGCTAAGGAGCATCCAATTTTGGTATTGGAGGAAGAATTGATGACATCTTCCAAATAGCGCGATTCTATTTTAAAAGGAGGAACATAGCTCTAAACTCTTCCCCATGTCAGCAACCACATATGACTATTATACCAATTAGATATCATAGACACACCTACCATTTTCCATCGATGTTGCATCAACGGATGGACTGAAGGTACCAGAGGACCACCATCTAACAGAATCCACCGACAAGTCACAACAATGCAAGTGTATGGAAGATGATGAAAATTAAATAGAGACCATATAGTCTCCACGCAATAAGAAATCCTCAAAAAGGGAGGGGGGGGAAGCATTCTGTTAGTGGGTAAAACAGGGTCCAAGGGAGAAGTAGGCTAATGGATGAAGATGCAACGAGATGCACATTTGCAGAGATTGATAAACAAAACAGGAGTCTGGAAACTCGTTCACATTTTCAAATTTGTCCAAATAAACTTAGAAATCATCACTTTGCTCTGCAAAAGAAAATTGGTCATTTCAAGGTCGCCGAAATACTTTGGCACCATGAACTTCATCCAACTGAGTTTGGCATCAGCACCATCCTCCGCCCCTCCTCCCCCCCAAACTGAGTTTTGCCTTTTCAGTGGCGCTGAATATGTGTGAATGTGTTTTTTTTTTCCTCCCTCGAAAGCCAAGTTTGGGACAATAATAAGCCAGTTGTACTCTATTTCCTTAGTTTGGATCCCATAGGCCATTTGCTCTCCACATATGATAAAATCCAATTCAATTCAATTCTTTGATCTCACTACATGTGCTAACATTACAAACAAGAAACCGAGTAGATATATAGAACTCAGAATGTCAAGGCCAACTTCTATTCCAAGTTGTAAGGATATGTCATAGACCTTAAGCCTCAAAGAAAAATGGTGATTTCATGTTGTTTGTGGGTAGGATTAAGGAGCAATGTGTGGCTCTTGTGCATCTCATATCTACGGTTCCAATGGTCCTCTTTTCTTTTTCCTCTCTATTGGGGGCCTGGGGGAGGGGCATGGGTGTGCCAAAATATAAATGTATATCCTAGATTTAATATGAGAAATGCGTTGTTGAAAAACTTGCACCCAAGAGGTTGGTGGCAAACTAATGGATTTTGCAATGCTTGGGTTCCAACGTCCCGTCAACTTGTTTTTCTAAATACACATCTTATCAAGGATAAAGCAATTTTCTTCTACATGACTTGTAATGATGCATTGAACATTTGGTGCTTGGGATATAGAATTGTAGAAGCACAGACAGAGACGTACAATGAGACTTGATTTTGAATTGGAAAGAAATTATAAAATTGTAGGTTTCTTTATGTATATGACAACTTTCATGATCGCTATGATGTAATTCATGGGCAAAACATCAATGAGCTAAATGATGTTCTCATACAATGACCATGAGTGCAAGGAGGTACACAAAAGACATAAATGCATGAAGAAAACACTGCTTATAACGTCATCAAAACGACGTAAGGAGAGGTGTCTGTGTTGTGTTCTAGGTACATTTGTCAAATCCACGAAATCATCAAGAAATAAGAAAGCCAATATTAAAGAAAGCATGCCATGTGGTTGGGCCATCATTTAATACTTATAAAACAAATCTACCATAATGGTTTAGTTTAGTATGCTATACACATTAGTTTGGCATTAGCATTAGGAGCGCAGTAAATATCGGACGCTGACATGTTATACCCACGGGCATATCCGTGGTATATCCGTGTGTTTGACATGTTATAGCCACGCCCAAAAAAATTACACGGCGTTTTTGTGGACTTAGCGGATTTTTGCCATTTAAAATAACATGTCAACGTCCGACATTTACCGCGATGGCATTAGTTTTAAAATTCTTATGCTCAATGACACCGCAACCTAGAACTTATTTCTACATGGTTTACTTTGCAGCATTGGGGATGGCACCTCAACCTTAGAATTTGTCTCTACATGGTTTACTTTGTAGTATTGGAGATGGCACCTCAACCTAACTTATCTCTACATGGTTTAGTTTGCAGTATTGGGAATGGCAGCTCAAACTTAAAACTTATTTCTACACTGTTTACTACACTGTTTACTATATAGATTTGACACACACCGCATATCATATGATAGAGGGATAGATTCGCTACCTTTTAACCAAGTAGACATTATTAACCAGGCGTCACCTTTGGAAATGCGATCTGTCGATTGCGAAGACAATACAATGGCCCAAGTTATAAACTAAAAGATAAATGGAGACAGGATCAAAATGGGCAATAATTTGGATGGTGACAAGAAATGGATATGTCAAGCTTAAGTGCATGAATCTAACAGCAGAACGAACGTGGATGAATTCTTTTTATTGCTTTAAGGTTAAGGCACAAGGTGGGCGTCCTTATCACAACACAAAAGTGGCAAGCAAATATATAGCCTCTAACAAAAGGGCAAGTGTAAATGAACTAATATTTCTTTCCACACACCAAAAGGGACAACACAACAACACACAATATAGAAGTGTTGAAGTATCCTTATTGAAAAGACAATAAATAGTACCCTCATCAATAACAGAGCTTCAACTTTGTCCAAAGTCAAACAGCAAAAAAGAACTCTACATAGACCAACCAGAGAAGCCCAAGCATTGAAGGCTCGGATTTAAGAGTTTCTTTAAGTGTTTCTCCATTCTTGGATTAGGCCATACCTGAAAATTTAAGACATACAAACAGATCTGTAAATGCAAAATGTAGTTCATGCCCTTTTTTCTTTCTGTGCTAGATCTAAAACCTGCAAAAACAATCTGCTACATAAATTTCCCCTCCATTACGCAATGCTACACAGTGAAAAATACTGTCAAAGCACATAAAAGCCATGTCATGCTTTACTTGAAGGCCTGTTCAGCTCAAGAACAGGCAAATAAGACACAAAAGTTACTGTGTACTTCTTTTTGGTCACAGATGCACTTTTTAGGCTTGAAAAATCTGCACTGTCACAAGTTCTGAGAAATCTGTATGCACGTAGAGAAGGGGGGGACCAGGGACGAAAGGATCTTGCATATTTCAGGCTGTTTCAACCTTTTCTTTCCCTTGCCAGATCTAAGGGGCTTTGTATCCGTTGTGCTTTCCAGCATACCAGTCTATTTAGAACAAGAATTGGCCCATATCTATACATATTTTTATCTGCTGTGCTTTCTTAGGATTCCTCTGACACCACCAATAATTCTGGCCTCAACCTTCACTATACACATCACGCTTACCTTTAAAAAAAAAAATCCCAGCATGTCTTTGCAAACTACAACAAGTGCTCAAATTTTACTATTTTTTTATTACATGCAGAATATGCCCTGTGGAGATTACCTCACAATGCATCTCTGACACTTCCACGCCTTGTCAAGCCTCCTACAAAGCTGTATTTCCAAGCAATTGATGGCATCTGCTGTTACACAGTTGAGGCAATGAAAGGGACAACTTTTGATTATTAGCAGTCTCCGTTGAAGCAGTAAAACCTGTACTATGTTCTATGCTAACTTAATCATGTTTGAACTGGAGAGAGCATTCCTGTTCTGCGCTTATGCCCTATTCTGTGAATCAAGTGGTACTTAAAATCTGCATCTGCACATTTTTTGTGGCAGCAAAAAATTTGGTTGATCAATGATGAGGAGGGGAGGAAAAGTAAAGGGCAGGCTAGTCCTTGGATAAATGAAGACCATGCTCATGCTTTGACTCTGACTTGGGCAGCAGAAAAATGGCCAGAGTTACAGACCTGTACAGACCTGCTGCTTCTTCAAGGATATGTATGTATGAGTGAGCTGGGAAGTGCCCTTTTTTCTCTTCCAATTTTTGTCCAAACGAGCATCCAATCTGCTGCTAGTTTGTCACCTTATGCTGCCGAAATGGACACTCCAAATAACTTTCCAAATTCTTTTCCAAAACCCACCAATCCCGCCGCTGTTACTGCTCCAAACCCTGAGAATCAAATTTCACATTATGCACTAAATCCTTCCATCAGCCGAGAAAAATCAGAAAAGATCTCTTTAATCCATAACAAAACACGACCCAAATGTTGATTTGCTCTGATTTGCACAGGTTTCAAGGATTCTCGTTGGTTTTAGGATGTGCCACATATTTTTGCTCTCGGGGGAAGGGACGGAGCAACCCACCTTCTTCTTCTTCTTATTCTCGAGCTCGGCTATGGCTGCCAGCTCTTGTTGAAAATACGGCACGGCCGCGCCAACAACAAACAAGGCCGAGGCCGGAAAAAGGGTACCACGGTTTTGGCTATCCCATCCACATCCGACCCATCTCCCAGCCCTGCACAATCCTTCATAAAACCCAAAACAAAAATTCCCCCTTTGCCACCAAGCCCATACCATACCTCTGTTTTTTCTTCTTCCTCTTCCTGCTTCAGCTCCGGCAGCCTAAGATAGGGCTTTATCTTTGCAGCCCACAAGCCAAATCCGGTGGCATGGCAGTGCTTTCTCATCTGTACCCTAAAAAACGTGTAAACTGTTAGCCTGTCTTAATGTGCCGGCTAAGCCGAGCTGCCCCACATTAAGAAGGACCGATCCTCTTCTCCCCTGCATCTGGCTTTCTGGGTCCTGTGCGAAATGAGCCATCCTTAGTACCAGTGGAGAAAATACTGATCTGATCTGATCTCTATTCCCCCCCTTAGTTTTTGTTGAGCCCAGCTCAGAAGGCGCCTTTTAGGCCCATCCCTGCACCTCCCATGTCCTATTTCATCTTCCTTGCCTTCATTGCTTGTAGCCCACCAAGCCCTTTCTTCAAATTTCGCTTCCGGCCTGCTCATCATGTACAGATGGATTATTAGTCTCTGAGATTTTTCCTTCTTGGGTCTGCAAAAAAAGCTCCGCCTCATCATAATAGAATAGATTACAGGGCACGAGAATGAATTCGCTCGTGTTTGGTAGAAGACGGAGATGATGATGAGCTGAATCTAAATCTGGGTTTCTTTGGAAAAAAGAACAGAGGTAAGCCATGACCTCCTTTCCTGATGAGGTTTTAGAGCATGTGCTGAACTTCTTGCCGGATCGAAAAGATAGAAATACCGTTTCTCTGGTCTGCAAATCATGGTGGAGGACTGAGGGATGGAACCGCAAGTTTGTGTACATAGGAAATTGCTATGCAGTGTCTCCTGAGATACTCATTCGTCGTTTTCAAGGATTAAGTCTGTCATTCTAAAAAGGGCAAGCCCAGATTTGCCGATTTTGGTCTAGTTCCACACAATTGGGGTGCTTTTTTAAACCCTTGGGTTATTGCCATGGCACCAAGCTATCCCTGGCTAGAAGAACTCAGGCTTAAAAGAATGACCGTTTCTGATGAAAGCCTTGCTACCTTGGCTCGCTCCTTTCAAAATTTTAAAGTCCTGGTTCTTATCAGCTGTGATGGTTTTAGCACTGATGGTATTGCTGCCATAGCTAGCCAATGCAGGTATGGTTTCATTTGAGCATTTTTCTTTCCTTGCTTGCATTGCAGTTTTATGCTGTTTCTTTACTCTTTCCTACAAAATTAAAAGCTGGAGAGAAATATTATCCTACTAGCAGATCAGCTTTAGAATATGAAATGAATACTTTGATTATGCAAAAGGTATCAATTGTCGGCATGCTTACCCAGCCCTGTTCATCTGGATGGAGATCTTTTGCTTTGATTCAAAGCGTCCAATATTATCTTATACAAAGTTGATTTGATTCATTGCAGAAACCTGACAGAGTTAGACCTTCAAGAGTGCGATGTTGAAGACAGAGGAAGCCAGTGGCTAAACTGTTTTCCAGAGACGTGCAACTCTTTAGTGTCTCTAAATTTTGCCTGCATACACAGTGAAGTAAATTTTGAAGCGTTAGAAAATCTGGTGGCAAGGTGCAGCTCTTTGAAGAAGCTAAGACTAAACAAAGAGGTCTCTCTGGAACAATTACAGAGATTATTGATTAGGGCTCCTCAGCTTACAGATCTTGGCACTGGATCATATACTCAGGAAGTTCAATGGTCCAAATATGCAGAACTTGAGACTGCATTAGGGAGATGCACAGGTCTTACTTCTTTGTCAGGGTTCTGGCGAGTTGAGCCCATGTTTATCCCTTCCTTATACCCTCTAGGGCATAATCTCATCTCCCTTAATCTCAGCTATGCAAGTATTCGCAGTGCCGAGTTTTGCAAATTGATCAGCCATTGCTCTAATCTTCAATCTCTGTGGGTAAGTAGATCTTCTAATTTTTTTTCTTCTTTGTTTTCATGACAACTCTATGCATATCCTTTCATTGGTTAAAAACTTTCCTAAATTTCTTCTGTCATGAAGAACTCTGAAGAATCAATTGGTTACTTTTCATGCAGGTTTTGGATGAAATAGAAGACAAAGGGCTTCAAGCTGTGGGAGAAACCTGCAAAGATTTACAGCTTCTAAGAGTCTTTCCAGCAGATCCAACTGGTGTTTGCCAGGTTACAGAGGTAGGCCTTGTAGCCATATCCGAAGGCTGTAAGAAGCTGTCTTCGGTGCTATATTTCTGCAGGCAATGCACAAATGCAGCAATAGAAATCGTAGCCCTGAATTGCAAAGACCTGATAAGCTTTCGCCTCTGCATCATAACTCCAAGGGAACCAGATTATGTAACAGGGGAACCAATGGATGAAGCATTTGGGCATATAGTAAAACATTGCAAAAGTCTGAGAAGGTTGGCAGTGTCAGGGCTTCTATCAGACAAGGCATTTGAATACATTGGAACCTATGGAAAACAGCTTGAGATGCTATCTGTTGCCTTTGCGGGAAGAACAGACAGGGCCATGAAATTTGTTCTGGAAGGTTGCAAAAACCTGCGCAAATTAGAAATCCGAGATAGTCCATTTGGAGATGATGCTTTAGTTTCATGCTGGCGCAGGTATGAATCAATGAGATTTCTGTGGATGTCAAATTGCAATATTACCATAAACGGATGCATCTGGCTTGCAAATAAGCTTCCTAGCGTAAACGTTGAACTAATCAGAGAATCAGACACTGGGGATCTTGTAGAACGGCTATATGCTTACAGATCCCTTGCCGGACCTCGCCGCGATGCTCCATATTTCGTTGTGACTCTTTAGACCAGAGATGTTAGCGCAGTTTTAGGGTTAAGATTATCCCATCTTTTTCTTTAATTAAAATGTTCTTTATTATTACATTCTTATTAACTGCACAAAATATTATATGTGTATATTTTTTTTCCGCTTTCCTTTCTGCTGAGTTATTGGGCCATAAAAGCACTAAGATCTTCAAAGATAAATCAGATGTCAACAAGTTGTTCAAGTTTCCGCATGTGATGAACAAAAATGACTATACAATTATGAATAGTACCATTGGAATTTGGACTACATTTCAGCATAAAGTGCGCACGAGGGCTGAATGTTAGTGTAGGAGGTAGCGTGTAAATATCATGCCAGTTCTTATGGTTATAACATGACATTACTTGAATGTAAGACAAAAGAAGAAAACTTGAGAACTTTTATCATTTTGTCATGTTATGGCTGATTGCCATGTGACATTAGGTTACCCTGTAGCAAAATGCATCCTTGGATTTATTCCATATCATGGTATATGACGTGATGTGGAACGGGAAGGGGGAGGGCTATTCTTGATTAGAATGGATGCAAAAACTGCTGGAAGGCAGACCCACTTGCCTTGACGATGAGGTGTAATGTCCTCCTCTAGCCATATAATTGAAAGTTGGGGCAATGGCACCTTGCATTTCCTTGGTTTGGAGAGCATTGGTTTCAAGATGCCATGTGCCATAAATTCTAGCCTTCATATAGGCCATAACTCATTCACTTGTAGCCTCACCAGTGATTACTACGATCATATCCGAAATAGTATTTTCATCAACACAATGATGAATGTTTTGGAATCCTAAAGAGGTAGTAGGTATAGTTCTCCAAAGATCTTGAATTTAACTAGAGGCGTTAAAAGAGGATTGTGACCCTCTCTCAATGTTGATTCATTGGTGGTAGCGATGTGGTCTTATGGTGGCTAGTTCATACTAGTGGCCATGAGATTTTATGTTCATTAGGAACATTCAACGTAAAACAAACAAACAACAACAACAAACGCATATATGTAATATACACTCACCACATTCAAGTCTTTGTACTATGTAGGGCTGATACGAGTTGAATGTATTTATTCTGAGGATTGTAGAGAGCTTTTATGAAGTCGACTATGCCAAAACACACCCAATGTGAAAACTTCCCCTAGCTTCTTAGGATTCTACAAATATTCCCCTCGATTTCCAAAGATTATTCCAAGATTCCTCTAGATTCCCCAAGATTCTATGTAGATTCTCCTAGGTTCCCTTAGGTTTTGTGAAAATTCCCCTAGATTCTCCAAGATTCCACCAAGATTTCCCTAGATTGATTCTTCGATTTATTTCTTAAAATTCTCTTGAGATTTCCCTAGATTTCCAGAGCTTGTCCCAAGATCCCTCTAGATTCTTCAAGATTCTATGAACACTTAGGTCTACAAAGATTCCCCTAGTTTCTTCAAGATTCCCAAAGATTTTATAAATATTCCCTTAGATTTTCCTAGATTTCTTAAGATTCTCCTAAGATTCCCATAGATTCTATTGAGATTCCCCTAGTTTTCTAAAGATTGTCTTAAGATTCCTCCAGATTCTCCAATTTCTATGTAGATTCTTCTAGATTCCCTTAGTTTCTATGAAGACTCTCTTAGATTCTCCAAGATTCCATCAAGATTCTTAAATATTTTATGAAGATTTCTTTAGATACCCCTAGATTCCCAAAGATTCTCTCAAGTTTCCCATAGATTTTCCAAGATTCCATGTAGATTTTCATAGACTCCTTTAGATTCTATGAAGATTTCCTAGATTCTCCAAGATTCAATAAGATTCTATTACGGTATTAAGCCAGCTCGGGAAATGGCTCATGCTGAACAAGAATTCATCCAGCGTGATGGCCTATATATAGGTTATAAGTGAGAATAAGGTTACAAAAGCTAAGCCTAAGTGAGAGCGGCTTCGGCAGACATGGTCTTGGTTGTTGACCCTATTTGGCACGTCTAGATCTAGCCAGCAAATCTTGCTTGCTATCTATCCTGATGCTTGGCCCAAACTATGGAAACGAGCTTTTCATCTCGCATGTGGCTGGCTTTTATGGTCAATCTGGAAGAGAAGGAGGTTGTTTATCTTTAAGGGCGTAGATACTGCAGATGAGATTGTTCTTCAGTGGGCGCAAAATAAAATTGTTATGGCCTACAATTGTTCTTCTCTTGATCAAGAGAAGAAAGTACTGATCTGGATACTTACCTTCAGATTCATTCTTTTGCATAGGCAGGTGGTTGTGCTCAGTTGGATCGGTTTGTCCACTGGGGTTATAATCATGTCTTTGCATTTTATGTTGCTCTGGTTTTTAGTTGGTGAATAAAGCTTGTCGTCCTTCAAAAAAAAAATTGGGCTTTAAACAAATGTGTGGCTCATAACAAGTCATTGCCAATTACAATCAAGGCTTCGAGTAAAGACGTCTACTTCAAGAATCGAACCGTCTAAGACGGTCTGATCGGCCGACCTGCATCGCAGCAGGCCGATTTACCCAAACATAGCCAAAGGCTATCCACTCGCTTTTTCCTTTTTATCAAATATTTCAGAGACCATAAAAGGGTTGAGGAAAAAAGCACCTTCAACTCTGCTATAAGTATTTGAGCCTTTCCATTTAGTTACCAAGTTCTTCAGCCTACGGATTCTGAGCCGTGCGCTACTATCTGCCATAAGTTAAAGCTTTGCCTTAATTCCATCATGGAGGATGTTATAATAAGTAAGGAATTTATGGAAATCCTAATGCAATAGATCGGGCAGCTTGGTCAAATATGTCGAAGATTGCGGCTTGAGAATAAGGAATTTAGAGAAGATTTAACATACTATGCTTCAGCATGGGGGTCAGCATCGAGGGCTTTAGAGCCCAAGATTAGTTTACCGAAAGAAATTGACGGCACACGATCCAAGCTTCGTGGATTTTTGAATCCGTTTCGGTTGGTGATTCTGCTGCATCCTCACAAATATCTAATGCAAGGTCAGTCTGGTTAGTTCTCTTCATATGGGACCAGCTCTTAGTTAATTTGTACCGTTTCTAGAGAAAAGGACTCCATAGTTGGAGGATTTTGCAACCTTTACCATAGAGTTCAAAGCTTGTTTTGGAGATACTGATGGACACCAGACTGTAGTCACCAAACTCAGCAATCAGAGGCAAGGGTCACATCCAGCTTCAATTTATGCGTCTGAATTTCGACAAATTGCCTATAACAACTTGACACCTAATTGTTTCAATTGTCTTAACAACATCACCAATGGCAACAATCTAGAATACATGGTATGATGAGCAATAACAAGCATCATTATCAGGGTCCAAATTAAGACTAGTGGTCAACTACCTCCCTTATATACTATGCACTCTATCTCATGAGCAGTATTCTACCTCATAATCATATTTAGTGTTGCCAAAAGTAATCTTATATCTTAATGGCTTAATCGTGACAGGTTTAGATTCAGATTCTTTGTCATTCTTTGTCTTCTTCAACCAATTCATCAAATGGAATTATTCAATACTAGCCCATGACTGTGTACAAGTAAGAAAAAAGATGACAAATGAATCTAGTTCTTTTGCCATAGCCCACTTCTACTCCAAAATCAATCATTTTCAAAGAGTGCAAGATAGAAACAATTTGAGATGATTCTTGCATGCATGTGGATTTGCTTGCATTCCTAAAATTCTATAATTACTTGTAACATGCAACACTGAAGTATGTAAATTATTGGATAGCTTAACAACATTTCCTATTTTTGAGGAACAAACCACTAAGTCTAACTTACCAGAATAAAATTTAAATCTGGACAGGGAAACCTAGATATATTTTAGATATACAAGAAATGTATTGCGGCGGTTTGAACAGGCAAACTGTTATTAGAGAATGATTATTTAAGATTATCCCTCAACAATTGTCAGATTGCGAATTGTTATTAGGCAACGATTATTTAAGATTATCCCTCAATAATTGTGTTTGCAACTGCATGCATTCACAAGATGTATAGACAACATTGTAAAATGAGAGTTCTGCAATGCTACATTTTTTGTTCATTCAAAGCATTGCGTATGTATTGAAGATGCATTACATTTGGTCTTTTCTACAATATAAAGAAATTGGTAATGCCTTGGTTTTGGTTTTATGTTATCCCACTAGGGTAAAAGTAATCCATGTCTTGTGATTCCAAAGATAGAGGAAAACTTAGAAAACTATCTAATGAAAATGTCATGTGCCAATTTGAAATCAGATGGTCTCCCAAAAACCAATTAAAATGCTATACTAATATCTATATTCTATATTATTATGATGTTTTGTCTAAGTTCCACCATCATAAGGCAGTTGAAGGATACTGAATTAAACTATAACAACTGTTGGTGTAAGCAGCTATAAGAGGGGTTATGTATAGAGGAGAAGATGATGTGCCAAATTTTGCAGCAAAAGCTCTTGGGTTCAAGGATGACTATGTTGAAAAGATTCAGACTATTATGACTAAACTCTTTGGCCCTCACCGTAGTGATCAAGGTGCATGAAGATGATAAATGTGAATATACACTTTGGCTTGATGCAAACAAATACATCAACCTGTTTTTGAACTGGCAGTTGATCTATGTTGTCCTTCTCAATTCTCATAAGAACTTTATACCAATCCATTTCAACACAATGTTTACCCTTCCCTAGAATTGGCTTAGTGGCCGCGATTTCACTAGTTTTCAGAAGATCTTAAGCAAGCAACTAGACGTTGTTATATTTGATACAAAATAAGAGAAATTCTTACCTTCAAGTAGAAAGCTAATTTTCATGTAAGCAATGGGCCTATTGGATGCCCTTCTATGACAGTAAATGCTGGAAGAGGCAATTTATAAACTTCTTTACTAGTTGGTCGAGCTCTAATTGGGGAAATTGAGAGGGAAAAACTAATCTTGAACAAAAATCAACGGAATAGAAACGCACCTTATTCACCTCCGAGATCTCTGAACAAACAAAATAAGAGAGGCCCAGCTTATATAGACAGGACAAAAACAGATCCCAAAGATGCTGGTTCCCCTGTTAGATCCGACCACGCGTTTTGAAGGGTATAAGGAGTGCCCAGAAATGCAAATCGGCCATCGCCAGTTGTCTGGCGTTCAGACACAGGATGAAATCCGTCAAAATCGAAGAGAAGCACTAAATCCTTATCTCGAGGAGATGTGCACTTGTCATGGGGCGCGATAAGAAAAACGTGGCATCCTTGAAATTTTTTCTCAATTATTTTCTTTTTGCTATTTTTTTCCCTACTCAAGAATTTCGAGAATCGAATCTCAAGAATTGAGTGAGAATGAATTATATAAGTGTAGAATATTAGTACGCAGATGAAAAAACAATTGAAGTCAATAACTGACTTGGTATATAAGGATAGTTGAGTAGGTCCTGGACTCTTGCTTGAAGTAGAAGTGCTGAACGTTAGGAATAAGGAGTGGTAAGGTATCCTTATTTTGGATGGATAGTCGAGAGAAATGGGTATGACGACGTTAAGCGACCTAGAAGAATTATGAGCATTGATTTATCATGCGGCATATATATTGTCATTCAACGTAGAAGGAGACTGGATATAGCACCATGTATGTGAGGAAAAAGTGGCATATGATTATCTGCCATAGACCATGTTAGAGGGACTATACTAATGTGGAAACTGGATTATAAGTACCCAGCTTATGAAAGGGAGATCACTTTAGAAGTGTAGATTTCGACAATGGTGGTGAAGGTATATAAAGTTGACCTGACATTTTATAGCTATTACTACTTGAATCGAGGTATGATTCACGGAAAGTTCGAGAATAATGGCGTATGAGGATGCGGATCTCTTATAGGTTATAAAATTATGCATAAGTTGCATTTCATAAGGAGACTGACATTCCTAAGGGATATAGATGCAAGGGTATGCCCGAGTAAGATGACCACGTAGCTACGTGGATATGCTTAATGACGTTGGTCAAATGCATGGCCATCATGGGTAAAAGCACGCTGTGGTGTTCCAATTCGGCTGTCCCCCCTGTCCCCCCAAAATGTGGCGTTGCATCCACCACTTTTGTGGTATGAAAGTATAATTATGGCACCGCTCAGCTGCCGGTATTTAAGAATAGAGTCCCGCTCAGCTGTGGGGGAAATTCTAATTTCAAAAACTAAAATTTAAATTCAAATTCCTATTCTTTGGCCCCTTCTTGTTCTTTGCCTGCGTCCTGTTCTTTGGCTCCCTCCCTGCTGCGACCTCCAATCCATTGTGGATATGGATGTTAATGAGGCAATCTGTACACAAACCGCATTTCGCATTGTGAGAAAACGAAGAAGAACCAAGGAACAAGAAATGTTGAAGAAAAGACGCCGAGGAAAAAGAAGAAGAGAAGAAAATTGGAGCTTGCGAATTGGCGTATAGGATCCGGTTCATCAAGAAGTGCAAGCAAAGAACGCCCGTGATTGTCCTTAGTTTGCTAACGCCTTTCCATAAACGTACCAAAAGAATGGAGGATGGCACGAAGAAAGAAATTTTACTTGATTTTTTGAGGGATAAAACATTGGAAAAATTCATAGGTGAAGAATTAAAGGATTTGGAAGCCAAGAGCATCGCTATAAGGAGCCTCCGGGACTCCATGCATCGTCAAACTCTCTACCAAAGAATGACCCTAGCGACCAAGAATAGCTGCCTTGCAATGTTCAGACCACGCCGCAGTGCATTCTCAAACAAGTGACAAAATCAGCCAAATGAGATCTTGGAAAGGTATTAGGTGTTCACCCAAGAAACCCCGCAAAAAGGCAAAGAAAAAAGAGGGAAGAGATCGACACAATGGTGGGAAATGGGTTTCTTACAAGAGGGCTAAAAGATTCGATGCAATTTCGTATGAACATATAGAAAAGATTCAAAAATTTTGGATTGAGAACACCGAGTGTCTCCTAACACAAAGGATGTTAGAACTAGAAGATTGGAGAGAAATGTAAGAGAAGAACATGATGCCCACTATCCGGAGGAATCACAAAGTTAGTTTATTTCATTATTCATGTTTTCTTAGTTATGGTGCTTAGTGGTGGTGGTGGTGGTGCATGTGGTGGTTATTGTGTTGTATAGTGATTGTGGTGTAATCATATGATGCGATGTGAATTGTGTGTAGCTATAACTAAACTGATCCCTCGAGATACAAATTTTTGTTGAATAAAGACAATCCCCGTACTTCAAGCACGTTGGAAAGTATGATATATTAAAAAAGGATCTTACAAAATTTGGCTTTTACAAAATTTGGCTTTCCATTGAAAGCTCTGTGCTGGTAGAACTAAATTTACATGCATGATTTCCTAAGCAAATGTGAAATGCCGGGTATGATCGCTCGAGAACCGGTGCATCCAAAATTATTGTTTTCTCGCACTAAAGCATCTAAGCTTTCTGCAAATCATCCCGCATTTTAACAGATGAGGTTTGCCGCTGCTTCCTCGCATCCCCCGGTGGTAAGTACGCAATTTCGCCAAGAAAATCCCGTTGTTGCGTAGAGTCGAGCGGACAAGTGACAGAGAACAAATATACCAGTTGCCCTTGCAAAGAAAGATGTAACATAAGCTCATGAACTCGCCTAAGAGCTCTCTTCCCTCAATCACCGACTCCAAGCATAGCCATTGAAGGCCCAAAGATCCACCGTTGTATGCCTTTAGGTTGATTCGAAATCAGCAAAGAAGGTGGATTTAGGCATATCCACCTTCGTGAGATTTATCACGAGCCCCGCTTAACATGTGCCTAATGCCCTCCTCGCCACCCTACAATAGTCAGAGGATCTCCGAACATCCCTCCTACCATGTTGCCGAATGAACTTCTTCGATTTGGCGAATTGGGAATGAAACGCCAAAAATCGGGCGAGGAACAGGATTTAGGACCCAGATCCTTTCTAATGATTAGAAGAGGAATGTAATTATTATCGTGGTGTACCCAATTTTAGAAGTGTTTATGAGAGCAAAGCTAGGCAGATTTTTTTATGTCGACAAAATAGGATAAAAGTGATGTGATGTGATGTGTGGTGTGGTGTGGTGTGGTGTGGTGGTGTGGTGTGGTGTGGTGGTTATGTCCATGGTGTCATGTGGGTGTGTGCATGTTAATGTATGATCCATGAGAATCTCCCCCACCCCACCACACCCCATCTATCCCACCACCATAGACTACCACCACATCTTTTTACCACCACATTACCACCACATGCACACACATCCCACCACATCCCACGCCACCCCCCTCCACCACCACCACCACCACACCCACCACCACCACATCACACCACAATCCACAACACCACACCACACCACCACCACTACACCCCCCACCACACCCACCACCACCACACACCACCACACACCACCACCCCCCTCCACCACCACACCCACCACCACCACACTCCACCACACCACATCATAGCACCACACACCACACACACACCACCACCACCCCCACCACCACACCACCCACCACCCACCACCACCACCACCACCCCCACCACCACCCCACCACCACCACCACACCCACCACCCACCACCACTTCCACCACCACACCACCACCACCACCACCCCACCACCACCACCACCACCCCCACCACCACCCCCCACCACCATTACCACCACCACCACCACATCCACCACCACCACACTCCACCACCACATGGTGTGTGGTGAATGGTATGGTGTGTGGTGGGGTGTGGTGTGTGTGTGTGGTAATGTACACAACACTACTAAGGTGCTCGCTCGTGAATATGATGAGTGTGGGGCATGGTATGGTGCATGGTTTGGTGTGGTATACATCCTAACAGCTTTAGTGTTCATTTCATGCATGCTATTGTTCAAGAGGTTTCGACCAACATCCGTAAATTAAGATTCGCCTTCGAAGCTTTTGAGAAGCTAAAACCCCGGTTTGTTGTGAAATTGAAGGACTTCAATAGTTGCTGTTGCATTCAAAGACGGAGGATGCAAATGCTAGTGGATGGACTCAATGGGATGAGAACCAAACATCCTAAGAATTGCACTTGCACCGCGATGTTTGTAGATCACATGAACTTGGTCAATGCAGGCACACCAAAGATAAAATTGCAAGTACAGAAGCTTGTGGAGATCTATATTGTGTCCAAAGAGTGAATTAGATGAGTTTCACAAGAAGGCGGCATCCTTGGAAATTGTGAGTCGCGGTGGAATCAAGAAGTTTCGCACCGGCCCCATGGAAGGAAGTGGCAGGAGGGAAAGTGAAATGGGAGTACATTGACTATGAAAAAGACAACGCCTCGAAGTTCTCGGGTAGGAGACCGACTCATCAAGACAATGAGACGTAACCCAAGGAGCTTCGATAAACCGAAAGAGCGCCTAAAAATCTTTCCAATCGCATAATTTCAAAACCAATGGCGTGTAAAACAGCTTTAAGGAGCTTCGAGAATCTCCCAACAGATGCATGTCTCTCGGCAGTGGATTTTGCAGAGAACTATACATTCAAGGAACAAGAGGAGGTGCACCGATGCGCCGGGTCAATAACCGATTACCATTTTGGTTCAAATAACATATCGGATGACTCGCTGGCGCATGAGATTATCAAGGAAACACATTACTATGTATCGATGATAGGGAACACGATACTTTGTTCGCGTAACAACACCGCTCATGAAGCACCACAAATATCCGGAGCGTAAAGGAAGGGTTCCAAAGAGACATTATGTGTTTTCGATGGTGCAAAGATCTCAATTCAAGGCTTCTAGACCATTTTACTTTGTGGCTTAGGTACACAAACGACAATCGATGTCTATATGATGTGGAATTTTTTGGTTCTAACCACGGAAAGGTGAACACGATGGCAAAGCCGCCGAAGTTGAAGAGATGGTTAAGACAACCGCAATTAAAATACAGCAAAGATAAAATTGGGTAATGCTCATGAAGTGGTAGAAGTTGTCAAGAGATGTTTACTTGTGGAACATCCGAGTGGATGAACACATCCGAAACCAAAGAAGAGGAAGAATATAAAAAGGTTCTTTTGGGAAGTCAAGGTGGAGGATATAGATAGAAAGAAAGCATGGGGTGCGAAAAGGATTTTGGACACTAGGCGCATCCATTGTGTACATGCATTCAATCCTCGAATCTCCATTGCGCTTGCACACGAGGGAACTTTCATGCTTCGCAGCCACCGCTTGATGGCATGTGGGACAGCTTGTGTGAACAAGCACTACGCTGATGATTGGAAACTTCAAGTTATTGTACCATCCTCCAATGTGCATGCCGACATTGAGGACCGTGAATCCAGCAGGTCCTTGTTCTCCTCCAATCCCAATGATGTTAGCAGAGGCACTTAGAGTTGGTGATAATTTTGTCGTTGTTGTCTCAAAGGGAATGATGAGGGTTCTCAATTTTGGATTCTCGATGTGCACAAAACCAAAATGGATAGTGGAGAAAGACTTCCAACTCAATGGAACATGGTACCTCGCCCGGTGATAGTGTCATAGAAGGTATGTATTACAAGAAGGGCGCAAGATCAACCGGCCACCTATGATCTTTGCAAGAAAGACGCCTTTTAGGCATAGTATTCACAACACGATGTGGTAATCAGACTTCACATGCCACCAACTAAACGCCAAAACAGATCAGATATAGGCGGATCCTTTAGATGAGGAGAAAATTTTACGCAATTTACCCAAGTTCTTTTTCGATGATGATGAAATGTAAAACCATTCTCAGAAGTTTTCTAACTCATGTGAAGTTTTGTGCTTCAAATTGAAAATGAGTTTGTTTTGATTTCTTTTGAAGATTTGAATTCTTCCAAAACACTTGATTCCTTTGTTTGTGAGATGAATTGAATATGAATTTTCATTGAAATGAATCGAGGTTACAATAACAATTATGTACATAAGAAAGATATACAAAGGATTTAAGTACGAGGTGACTCATGCACCTACATACTTCCCAATACATATGTTCCTCTCGCCCAGCCTTTTGTTGCTTCTAATCTTAAAACTTCAAGCATGAACACTCTAACATCAACTAGATCCCGGTCTGAAATGTCCACAACCCTGCAGCTAACCACACTTTGTCAATAACAGAGTTTGGTTTGTCTCACGATTTAAGTTGACTTACTAGATCAGGCAACAATATATTCACTCCTTTTAAGTACCCCCTCACAAATTTGTGCATAAACGAACATACGGGCAGGGCCACATGAATGACCATCGGGTTTGAAGAGGCGCTCGAAATTTTCACAACATCATCCGAGGTTGTAAAGCTGAAATTATCGCGGTCCAAGCAATTCCGTGAACCTCGCACTCAAAGTTTGTTGTCATTGTGCCACAACAAAGAAAATGCAATGAGCAAGCACTAACCTCTCAATATGTCTCGCTTCGCCATGCAAGCCCGAAGCTATCAAAGTGATATATCCCCGGTTTTATATCTCTCAGGCGAGACACGCCAAGGGCTTACAATCGTAAAAACAGTCCAGTTGATGTCCATCACAAGCAGCAAAAACATGTAATCGCACTTATCCGATTCACATGTTTTCTTATTGTTTTGTAACTATTTGTGTCCTTGGACAATGTCGAAAGTGAAAAAGAGGGTCAAAGAAATGAAAGGGATGGCTCATTCCTTGGAGAATCAAGTAGTATTCCATGTATCCAGAACATATGCATATCATCCGGCACAACTCGATGATCACAAATCGATGAAAGTATCACCTTGAGAAGAGGAGGATCAATTGATCATTGAACCATCACAGACGCCTTCCAAAATTTTGATGTCTGTGGAGTTAATCACGACAGCCAGCCCACTCTCAAGACCACTTCCGATGTGTATTTGGCTTTTAGATAGTCGTGGACTCGCCAAGCTCTATCATCTCTAGTTCTAAACACACACGGTGAACATTTGCTCACAATCCATTCAAATATTTTAAATTGAAAAAGTACAACACATATCATAGAAATTTTTTACTTATATTGACTTTCAAAGAGTTTTATTAAGATTCATTTATGAAAATACTTGTTGTCGAGCATTTTCATGCAATTCTTGTGACTCTTCTAATCCCACATGTTCCACATTTGATGTTCCTTCACATAAGCCGGCACACTTTCTCAGCCGTAAGTCCCTCCACCATGGTTTGAGTTGCTCCAAAAGGAAATTGAATCCAACCCGCCGTGAGCAAAACTATTTGGACATATCATTGTGTTCGGGCCGGGTTGGCGTAACCCTTATATCCGCTATCATCTATCAACAATGTGTTTGTCACCGGTATCTCCAAAATTTCTGGTACACTTTGGACAGATCCTTAAGGAAAATTGGCTTATTAACCACTTTTAATTTTGTGTTGGTGCAAATATCCCGATTCCAAATAAAAAGAAATCAGCCTTTATATTCCTCGCAAAGAACTTTCGCCAACAAGTCAACATTACTCTTAGCCATGCTAGACCACAATGCAATCTCAAATTTTGAAAACACCATTCTAAGAACTCCTGAAATCCAGGGCCGAAACCGCAAGACTTTTTGATGGTTCAATTTCGATGGTCACTTCCGGCTCTACCGATGCAGGGATCCTCTTTCAAGTCATAAAACTTGCCTAAAACCCCATTAAAATCCGTAACAAGGAGAATTTCAGTTAACCTCTTGGTTTTGTTGGTTGAGGTTGTATTGGACTCGTTGAGCACCGCATCTTGTCCAGATCCGGGTTTCTTTGTCAACTTCATCACCGCATCCGCATTTGGCTCATATTCAAAGACCAAAACTTTTTTTCCGTGAAGGACCCCGCATTGTAATGAATCTCAAGGGAATTAATTTTCCCCCAAATCGAGATGCACTAGGAATCTCTTCGTCATGGCTTCCAGCTTGTGAGCATTTATCTCAAGCAACATAATTGAAATGAGGAAGACCACAGAAAAAATACAAAAAATAAATCATGTATGTGGCATCGGTACTTACTTGATAATGATCGCATTCGGTTGACTATCCAAATTTCATTTTGAGTCTCCATGCCGCCGCTACTGGGATTGACTTCGGAGTATCAAATGGGGTGAATTCTAGGTACAACCGAGGTATCTTGCGTCTCATAACTGATCGAGGCGGGATAACCGCTGGATATCCTTGGTCTCAAATTTCTGCAATTCTCGCAAACACTAAGTCAAGAGACCTGTGGACAACATCATAGAAACATTAGTTAAGGCACTTGTTTGCAGTAATCTATATTGTTTGCAAAAAGAGACAAGCAAAAGAGACTAAGCCAGCCAGGGATGGAAGAGACTAAGCCGGGATGAAAGAGACCTGAGTACAAGCATCGAGACTTCCCAAACCTTGCTTTCACCCCTCTTTTTGGACTTACTTGTGTCTATTGGTTCTTGTGGTACCACTCAACACCAAAAGCCAAAAGCCATGTCTCACTATAATGTGGCCTAAATCGGGCTGCAGCAGTTCTAGAGTGTCTCAGAAAACAAATTCAAAATCAATAGAGTCTTTAGACGAGGGTTAGAGATGATAATATTTACCTCAAATGGTGTGATAGACATGGAATGTGATACCGGTGGACTCGTGATTCTCGCTATCACAACCGGCAACATTTTACCCTCCCATTTCGCATAACGCCCACAAAATGGACAACCTTCATCACCCTCTTCTTCCTCCTCGGGAAGCATTGGAAGTGCAGATCTAAAGGAGTGTCATGACCACTACGCCGTAAAAATCTCAAATCTTTGCATTCGAGGTAGCAACCCAAAGCAGTAAGTCTTCACATGCCTTTAGCTCAATTTCCCCGCCAATTCCTTATTTAATCGTTTCAGCCCGTGCAACACTCGTACCATTTAGCTCTTCATCCTTTAGTTCGCTACAACCCAAACACCCTCCTTTACCGCTTCTTTGTCATGATTGATTGCCATCCGGTAAAATCAGCTCTAATTTCTGATTCTTTATGCTCCATCAACTCAATCTTTCTTTTGATATCATTTTTCCTATCCTCGCTTGCTTGCAATCGTTGTTTGCATCTATCAAACCTAGCTGATGTTGCAGCCAACCATTCCTTCACAAGTCCGCCATAGTCCGCAAAAACAAAACACTACGTATATGTCACCTCCTAACATAGTAAGCCACGTCTCGATGGAAAACCACAATCACACACCACACAACACAAGGTAGTCTCTACACACCACCACATACCACACACCACACAACATACGCCGATAAGACACACCACACAACACTGTTGGTGGTGGTGGTGGTGGTGTGGTGGTGGGGTGGGGGTGGGTGGTGGTGGTGGTGGTGGTGGTGGTGTGTGTGTGTGTGGTGGTGGGAGGTGGTGGGAGTGTGGGTGGTGGTGGGGTGGTGGAGTGGGGACATGGTGGAGTGTGGTGGATGGTGTGGTGGTGGGGTGTGGTGTGGTGGTGGTGTAGTGTGTGGTGGGTGGTGGTGGTGGTGTGTGTGGTGGTGGTGGAGGTGGTGGTGGTGAGTGTGGGTGGGACATGATGGTGTGGTGTGGGGTGGTGGTGAGATGGTGGTGGTGGTGTGGTGGTGGTGGAGGTGGTGGTGGTGGAGGAAAATGTGGTGGTGTGTGGTGGTGGTGGAGGTGGGGTGGTGGACATGGTGGTGGATGTGGTGGTGGTGTGTGTGGTGGGGTGTGGCAGATGGTAACTGTACCACCACCACATCGTGGGGTGTGGTGTGGGACATGGTGGATGCCAACAACTCACCATCCACACATACCTCAATGCCCGGCATCCATTGCGCATCATAGAGACACAACATGACAATACGCCCAACATGATGCAAAATGGTAGTAGACATACCGATTCTTGAAGTGGATTTGATGTTACCTTTTCTCGTGTTGATAGAAACAATCTAGATCAAGCTTGAGATTTTTTTACGTTTGTAAGACAACTAATAATTGAACATACCTCGCAATGGCATGTTTTTTGGTCTCAGAACATTGCTCGCTTTTTACGCTTTGATTGTGAGTTCAGATTGAATGTGTGGTCTAGAGGAACCTCATTTGGTTATTTCCCTATCATCTTCATCATCCCTGCTACTTTTACTATTTTCCTCCTGTCGTCGGGGTTGGATTTGCCTATGCTTTCTCTTGGGTCTAGAAGAACTCGCCTCGGCTTTCTCATCTGGGAGTTTTAAATAATCCTGGTGAAGCTCTTCCAATTAATGACCTCCCCTTTATATGTATGCAATAAGCCCTTGCCCAGTTCTAGAGCCATTCCACCCCATGTATGTGGCTTCCCTGTAATTCTTTGTAAATTTGCATGAACTCTTTGTATTGTTCATTGCTTTCGATTCTTCAACTGCATAAGAAAACATATGCCTTAATTTTTTCGGTTTGAACAAAACATTTGGGGAAAAAATACCAGAGCCGCATTTTATTGGAACTCTGTCACCCCAAAGCTTCTTTAGATCTTTTGTGGGGCACAATCTCTTGTTTGAGGAGAGATTTCATCGTTACCAACCATGGCGTTCAATTCCGACTCCATTAGGGTTCAATCGGCAAGAAGCGGCAAAAACGTAAGGAAGAGGTGATTCTTTCTTAATTCAAAAGGTGGACAATGACGTGGCACCACAGCGTGCTTTACCCTCATGCATGGTATCACGTTAAAATCGGCGCATCATATCTCCGGGAACGCCGAGACACCAAATAAAAAGAGTGAAAAATAGTGTAGGCATGTAGTTTCCACAAGGTCAAGAGCCAAGGTGAGGCGAGAGCGAAGGTGGGATTAAGCATTCTATAGGTACGTTGGAATGGAAGGCGACAATTGCTAGCGAGAAGGCCTTGATCATCTAAGAAACGCAAGATACGTTGGAGCTTTGGTGAAGTTATAATATATGAAGGAAAGTTGACCTCCAGCTAATGATACACTGAGGGAGTGAAGTAATGTACCCACATGGCAGAAGTGTGAGACAAAGAGGAGCTAGAAAGTTATTTGTTAACAATGTTTCAAATATAGAAAATTTGAAGGACACTTTTAATGAGGTCAAAGTGGGTATGGTGGGTAGGCCCAATGAGCATCTCACGAAGGAGAATGTGCTCTGGACTTGGTATGCGTGTGTGTATCAGGAGTAGCTCAATGTTGGTATATGCATCTTGGGACCATTTAATGGTAAAATATAATAAAAAGAAAAAGGGAAGAGGTGTATAATAGGAAATTTTAGTTCACTTGATCCCGTAATGAATGCGGAAATAATGAAGGCCAGGTTCCTATACTAGACATTAAACATGTCCACTCTCGGAACTTAGGGTGGCATCTCTCCTGTGGAATTTGTGACTAGAGCTTGAGGATCAAGGCAAATTAAGGTTAGAGAGTCTAAAAGTGTAGTGTCAAAACCACAACATGTAAATAGTAAAGATAAGCGAGTTGAGGAAATACATTTCACTGACAGGTTGAAGTTTTGGTGGTAATATCGACTATATTGTTATCACAGGACTGATTATAGTTACATGAGGAGGAGAGGCTATACATGAAAAAAAAACACATGAGTAGTGAGGGGGATTGTACAATACGGTAAGAAATGAGTATGAGCATAGCTAAGGTGGCTATGTCAAAGAATTACATATGAGTCCTAGATTTAGGGGTTAAGCTCACACCGTTACTATATCAAGCAATACGTAACTGGC
>JAJEKV010000099.1:240559-395328 GCA_021234155.1 Isoetes taiwanensis | reverse complement strand
ATAGTTACGTATTGCTGCCAATATTTGCCCTCTCAGATCCTAAAATTGTGAAATCACTCACAATCAAAGATGCAAATCATACTAAAGTAGCATTGCATGCAATGGAAAATTACCATCCGAAAGTATTTGTTGATGACCGTAAAGATTCAAATCTTTTTCGTAGATCGGACTAGAGCGAGATCATTGAATTCAATTTCCAATACTTCATCAACATCGAGATGGGAGAATACTAAACATTAAGTTAAAATCGATTCTTTTTGAAGTGAAGGTTTTAAACAGAGAAACCAATGTGCAATGGAAGCAAGAAGGCTTGGCTCAAAGAAGCCACAAATCTAAGAAGCACAAATGATCAATTTCGCCATACTTCATCTATCTTCACAAAAAAGTTAAGATCTAAAATGAACACAAATGTCGGAAGACAACGAACCCTCGCCAAGCTTTGCTTTCTTATGGTTCCGCAATATCGCGAAAGGCAACCAAGTTGGATTCATCTCGCAAAGACGTTAGATGTAAAATGAAATGCACTGCTTTCTTCTAGTCCCTAATTATGTAATCGGCAAAGATTTGGCAATGACAACCGTAACCAAGCCACTCCAAAATCATTCACACCCAAGATGTTGACGAGGAAGATGGGTGTAACCTAACTGCTTGATCTTACATTCGAATTCAAGACTCGTGAAGAAAACAAAGACATAAGGATGATGCCGCCCGCAGAAATGTTGCATCTCTTGCTGCAGATACTGACCCACTGGCAACCCCGCAGTAAAAATAAGGGTTAATCTGTAGAGAAACCGCAGTTAAACTACAAAGAACCGGGTCAGACAGGCGGTAAATCGCAATGCCAGTGGGATTGAATGGGAAGAGCATAATTGACCTTGAAGCGAAAAAGCATGGCAAAGGAAGAAGAGAATGAATGTAGGAGGAAGCCGATCATCACATCCTCGGCTAAATGTATTAAGGCGGCAAGAAGAAAGACCGCGCTTCTCGAGTTCCAATTTGCCGCCTTTGTCTCATTCCAACCGCTTCCCCGCCGTGTTCTTATTCATCGCATTTGAGCTCGCCAGCTACCCACTCCGTAACATCCGCGGATCCACAAAGAATCGACCGCAGCATTTGCTGTGGAACAGCGGCGAAGTAGCCTATCACCATATAATCGTGAGTATATTCTAAAGATATACTCGTGATATCCCACAAACCCACATCAACGAGGGCTCGCTTCCCTTAAAGCAAACCCAAAAAAGGGTACATGGTAATGGTTCTAGCATTAAAATTAGGCAAAAGATGAATAGGTGGAATAAAATTCAAGGAAGGCGGCTAAATATGATGGGTGAAAGTGACATATCCAGCAACAACGATGGTTTAGAGTGGATCCACTATAGGAGATTCAGGGCATTGAAGAAATGCCTCTAAAAGGTCTAGTGAATATAGGGTGGCAAAAAAACGAGCAAGTTGCGGGAGAATGGAAGGTCGTGGAAGAGTTTTTTGTAAATATTATCTTGATTCTTTTCTTTTAATTCAGAAGAAGTATGTATCTGAATGCAAGCTCGATACGAAGTCTGCAAGTTCGGTCCTTATAATTTGTTGTATTGTACTCTTATAGCAAAGAACCCTTTGTTGATGCTGACATTTGGTTTGAAAAGCCTAGGTAAGTTATGCTACAAATGTGAACGATAATAGAACTCCTTAGGATGTAATATTAAGTGCTGCACATTATGCAGCCAGAGAAAAGCAGTTTAGAACCATGTTGTCGAAGCTCAGAACATTAAGCAATTTAGAACCATGTCATTGAAGGCTTATGCAAACTCGAAGCACAGATTAGCATACTATTGCTTCACAACAATATTGCTTTACAGTACTATCATATCTTTCTAGAGCTACGCAACTATCCAGCAATAAACATTTTGTTACATTGATGAAGGATCTTTAGCAATAGTAATGAGTATTTCCTGTGTCCAATATATTCAATCAAATGCATATATTAAGTACAACTTATTGGAGAAAGTATGAATTATCTCCTTGAATTTTCTCTATGCATCAATTTTAGTCCATCCACATAAGCATTGCTCTAACATGGTTGTTATGTTGAAACCTTGCATATGAATTGTAAAATTGTGCAAGAAAAGGAAACGAAATGCGCAAAAAAAGGGAAAATAAGCAATAATTGAGGAGCAACTAGAGATGTTGAGCAAATCTAAAAGAGTAGATATGGTGTAACGCACTTGAAACTGATTCAATTATAAACATCTACTAGTTGCATTTTAGAATTTCGTTTACAGTTAAAGGAGTCTTTGTGTGAGTGGACAAATGAATATAACTATGGTGTTTGATTGGTTAACCATGTGATTTTTAGCCTTTAGTTCACCAAATTCAGATGGGTCAGTAACTCTCAAGGGACATTTGTAGCTCTTTTGACTGCCTGCGGAAACGCCAAATTTTAATCAGACAGATGCACACCGAAGCAAAAGCCATAACTATTAATACTTATACGCAGAAAATGCATGACCTGCTCTGAACGCTAACTTGTAACATTCGAACGAACTTGAATATCTAAGCTCATCCTTTACCAAGTGAATGTACGATCTGGAGCCCCATACTTTCGTCTCTTGCTTCTACTTATTGTGGAGTCCGATGATTGAGAATCACTGTAAATATAAGTTAGCAAATTATAATCATTGCATACTTTGAACTGCACTTATTCAATTACTATTAGTATATAGAAATATATGACATTTTATTCACCCAGAAATTCTTCCTGACAAATGATGCCAACCTCATAATTATGTTTTCAGCTCAGATGCTGGACTAGTAAATATTGAGGAGATTTGAGATTGACAATCCATCATTTATACCATCCACACTGTAGCTTTGCCTCCAGTAATTTTAATGTCAGATCAATAGAAAAGGGATCCTCCTGGGCGCATACATCAGCCAACTTATTCGACTAACCCCAGGAGTCATAAATAAAATAAGAGTATACCTATGCACATCTGCAAGTTTTCCTCACATATTCCAGAAATCTTATTCAGCATCCGAACGGGTGTTTATAATGAAAATGTTCACCTACCAATCCATGATTGACTTTCCACTTAGCTTCCTGCCAACTTTATTATGCAAGGTTACAGCTACTCTCATGTGTGCACTTTACAATTAGATAAACAAAAGTTTCAACTCCCATGAAATGAAGTCAACAAATTACTATGAAAAGTGTTCTGATCTGGGCTACCACTGTTGCTACTCTTGGCAGTCCTTGGATCCAAATTAGAATGTTCCTCTCCATCTCAGCATCCCTTATATCTAGCATCTATGATTAGAGACTTCCAAATATCGTAAATCATGATTGTCCTTGTACACTTAAAATATGATTTGCTTACATTATAAAACAAAGTGAAGGTTAACTGCCACTGTTCTATTATTTTCTTTTCTAAAGTGCTTCCAGCAATCTCTTTGTTCAAATTTCAAGATCTCCCTAAATCAGCAGTTAAGAAAAATGCATTACATGGAAGAAAAGCTTGCTAGCATGCAATAACAAATCCGGAAAATAACTACAACTCTCCACTTGCTAGTTATCTAAACTGGATGAAAATGTCATTCAATCTACTGTCCACAATTTTTCCAATACAAACTAACTGCAGCTGAGAATTTGTGATATGTCATCCTAACATAGGCAACCTTGCTTGATCTTTGTACATAGAGAACCCACGGGGGAGTTTATATATTGGGGATGTAACATAACAAAGATGCTCAGAGACCTTTGGGTCAAACAAATATCAGAAGAGAAAGTGCCTCTTTTCGATGCTGCAGCTGAGCTTTATCAGATTGAATTGCAACAGTTCAGAAAGCAGTGCTATTAAAGCAGAAAGTCTGAATGAAGAAATTGAAAGCGTTGCACATTATTTAGATCCTAAAATGCAGAAGGTCACAGTTTGGGAACATAAGAAACCATATAAAAACAGCTTGTTGATAAGGAAAATTCAGGCCTTGTGTCTATGCTGACTGATGATAGTATGATGATTTGGCCAGACGTATGGCTTGTTTCTGAGGACTTGCCACATTGTAATGTTGGCAACATGATACAGGAAGACGTCTCAAACGCTTTAAGGATTCCAGAGTCTTCATCTGCTGGATGAGAAAGACAAAATATGAGAAAAATTATTCAGCAATCTTTTATAATGGCAATAGATAGAATGGCTTGATATTTTTAGCAATAAATGGACTAAGCAGACTTCGGTTTGTTATTACCATTGTTTGATTGATTTGTTGCGGTATAAGAGGTCTCAGAAAGTTCTGCAAGCCTGGGCGGAGTACTGGTACTTCATGAGGATCACAAAAACTAACTAAACATTTGTACACCATCAAAGAATTGGGTTGCAGAGGTTGTTGACGGAAATGTCCTCATTAATATGTGTACCAAGTGCAGTGCTAGGGAGAATGCCAGGATGTATTTTGAGAAAACATACAAAGGCGGATGTATATATTGGATGGTAAGCTATGTACAAACTGAATTTTCAGTGAAATTCTGCAAATTTCTTTGAAGAAATGCAGTAGAAGGGGTGTTAGTACCAGACACAATTGGTCATGGATCATAGTATTCAATGCATGCACTATTTTGGTACGCTAGCAGGTTGCAAAAGTGTCCAAGGAACTGGGCTTATGAACAGCAACTATATGGCTGTGTGGCAATTGTCATAGACCAAATGATGCATAGTATTTCTTCAAAACAGTTAGTGAAGAAAGCCCTTCCAGGAAGTGTTAAACAAAACAAAAATGCTTTTTGTAAATGTACTTGCTTATCAAAGCCATACTGCCTTGAGCCCTTAAAATGGGTTAGATAATTTTGGTTCCTTTCCAAGAAATAAGCTGATGTTTTGCTTCTATTATTTTCACATTGCTTGATAAACATGATGATTTATTATTTTTCAGTTAAGATGCAGCAAATATTGAGGCTTCCAATTGCCTCCAAGTGTGCTCTTGCACCCTTAAAAAGGAAGACAAAACTCTAACCAAAAACATTTATACATGCTGAACAAATTGCGATCTGACATTGCATCTATCTGACCTGAAATATCTTCGTGTTCTATTTGAGAGAACCCAATTCTTTGTCTCTGGTCGCCGAAAAGATTCGCACTCTTGAATTCTGCCTCTGGCCTCCGAAAAGATTCGCTGCAGCATAAACGCACATAAGAAGAAGCACGAATAACAGTCCAAATTTTATGGACCCTACAAGTTTTCGAAATTACCCTCGAACGATTTTGTATTTTGGTAAATATCTAAGTAATTTGATTCTACGAGAATATTCTAGTGATCTCCCCATCGTCAAGCTGTCGGGGAGAAAAGAAGAACAAAGAAAATGAAAATAATAAAAATTTCGAGAACTCCATGCTTTCTTTATTTCGATCAAGTCGCGGTTTCGCACCGCCTAACAACTAACTGTTCCCCTGTACCAATCCTATTCGAGTTCTTTCGATTCGTCAGGCTTTCGTGACCGCCAACAAATTCAATCGTCTTTCAATCCTATTCGAGTTCTTGATAACACATTTCTCTCTAGCACCCGCCCACCTTCTCTCTAACGCCTGTGAGAATCAGGACGCTCCTTTACTAAATATAGGCTTCTGCCATTGGCCGTACACCTGTGGGAAACTTTATCCAAAGATTGTGGCTGTGACAGTCTGGCCTATCCCGTGACCTGTGATGTCCTCCCTAAAGCGGGAAGGGGGACACTAAGGTGCCCTTCGACGCCCCTTCCCATATGGCTCCTATAATGTAGGAAGCATAAACAATGTCGCGACTAACAACAACAATACATCTAACTACCTCAAGGTAGCATCCATACATCCATGACACGGCTGTAGACATCAATATTACAAAACATGAGAGCTCCTCACCTGTGCCTCGACTGTAAGGAGGTAGACTCACTACCGGGCTACAAGATAGAGCCACCAAGGTATAAACAATGTATGGGTCACATACAATGGCTGGGGTCACCACTCCATCCGCCCCTCCCGTACATTTCAATGGTTGATCGGTGGTTCGGGCGTTGGATCGTAGTTCACGGATACTTTAGTCTCGAGGTATTACCCTTCTCGAGGCTACCTGTGCTGCATCTCCCTGGCCTGGCTGAGGCGGTGAAGAGTTCCACCTCCCCTCTCTCGAGGGCTAGTGGTTCACTGGCAATTTCAGAGAATCCATGGCGACGATTCTTCCCCGACTAAACCCTCCCCTCCAACAGGGAGCTGTGCCAACACCAACTCCCCCGAGGACTGAGTGGCAATTCATTGATCCAGAGAGTGCCTGACCTATGCCCGGCCCATTAATGGCGGGCTTCATTTTTACAGACCTAGCTTACTAAGGTCCTCAAGAACTACGCCAAAGAAGGGACCTCTATCCATTTGGCCACTAGCCTCGCGGAGTGTAGTGCTCAACAATCCACGCCCCTATAGCCGTGGGCTCAGGTACAGCCGCAATATAAACACATGAACCATGGGTCTAACTAGGAAGCATCATCTACTAAAGGGCTACCAGGTTTCTACCCCCTTCCCATACAAGATGAGCAAACATGACATATCCACGAACATGATAATAATGAGAATATTATCTAAACCTAATCACATGCATCTAACTTATAGTTAGGGTTCATTGATTAGGGTTCGAGATCTAAATCAGGGCTCTGTGAAATGGCTACTAGAGATAATGCTAACTCATCTTAAAGATCCTAACTTCCGGTGATGTTCTACAAAGGAATCTAACTCCAAATACTTGCTCCCCGAAGAACTCCCTCCGCTCCCAAGGCCCAGCTTGGCCTCAAGGTGTCTGGCGAGCTCCCACTCCCACCGATGTGGCTCACACCTAGGGGTTGTTTGGCTGGGTACACAGCTGAGACCGCTCTCAAACCTGAGTTTCCAAACAACAAGTGTCCTGATCAAGGAGCCAAAAATGGCCCAGGGGTTAGCCTGGGCCATTTATAGGTTAGGCCAGACCTCATGCCATATCCGAATGGGCTGTCCATGTGGCGAGTTCAATAGGGTGAGCAGAAATGGCCCCATGCATAAGGTACACAAGTTTATATGAATAACTCATTAAGTGCCCTCATTTCCACTCTAACCATGGCATATACAACAGCGGATTTGCATGAAAGATACAGTCAATCATACTTATATTTATAGTGACATTTTAGGGGAACGCCACGGTGAAATTGACTCTCTCTCTTCTAGGGCTAGGAGTTCTATTATTCTCTCACTAGGGTTTCTGCCCCGCAAATGCCAAAGGTGATTGCCATTTCAAATATCCTGGCTTGGTTCGATCAACAAACATTTTAGAAAGAACATTTTCTCCCCGCTTATTATCTCACTAAGATTTTGACCTGCACCCCAGCCAAAATGTTGTGCATATAGTTTTTGAAACCCCATTTCGACCTGAGGGTCCAAATGTTCCATGAGCAAAGACTTCTCCCATATCCCATTCTTCATCAGGGTCTTGTCCTGCACCAGCCTTTAGCACGCCATCAAAATATGCACAAGATAAACATCGCCACCCTAAGAAAAACATAGATGCTCTTAAGTCAAGAAATGACATGTACATGAATAAGATTTAAACAAACACAAGGAAGGAATGCTAGCAAAGGACATACAACCTAAAATTAAAATTGGAAGATAAGTTCAAATATTCTGAAACATGGACTATATCAAGAAGAAAGAGGTGTATGTAATGGAAAGAAACCATGATAAAATAAGTGTGGAGGGAAAAGAATGGGGAGACCAAGGAGAAGTGAATAATCACAATTGAATACAAACTAGGAATGCAATTGAAAAGGTGCAAAAAAAGGAACTGCACAAATAGGACTAAAAAAGGAGGGATGGTAAAAACAAGTTGAGAGGCGCAATTAAGAACAACTTAGAAGCTCTTGTGGAACCACCGACTCCAAATGGAGGAACGTGAACCAAAAGACTCACAAACATCATAGAGAAAACAGAACAAAGCACCGATATATAGGGCTACCCATCAGGACAATTAGCACAAAGAAAATACAAAAGTCGAACTTGAAAGGAAGTGGCAAAAACAGTCAGTGGAGACTCCCAGGGTTAATTACGGACAAAAAGAAAAAGAATAGGACATAAGAGGAACTACTGGAATATGGCGGAATAAAGGAATTGAGTGAAGGGAGACAAGTGGAACAATGCAAACCAATTTGAGCAGAGAATTACCAGAGGAAACATGTAAACAAAGGAACCAAAGGACTGTCGATCACAGGAGCCAAAGGAAGATGATTTTAATGAAAGAATGACCAATAGATTTTGTCCACAGGCACTGCAGGCTGCTGGACCCAGATATATAACCATTAGGTACTAGGATTAGAAAATCCGCGGCTCTAAAATTTCTCAAGAAAACCCTTTAATGATTATACCAGAAGTAGATGATGAATAAAACAATATATATATGAAAATTTAGACATCTATCAACGAAATTGAGTCAAACTATTGAAATAATCAGAGAGAACAATTATATATTGGATAGTGACTGATCAAATACTATCTTCATCAAGGATAGAAAACAAATAGGTCATTAGAATGTGCAGTTGAGATACCTTCCATTTAGTCACCAAATGTAAAAGACTACAATAAGAACCATCAAGCTTTTATAAATGTGGCTAACACATGGAAGAGACCTGTATTCAATTGCAACTCCAAAAAGATCCGCCAACATATGCGGTGAGGGAAATATATACATCATGACATCTAAGACTAAATCATAGTAAGTACAAATGTTGTGTATGCGCTTATTTTTGCGCCTCTGCTTGGATTCCGGGAAAGGACAAAGCAACATTCTCGAGTGGACTTCTTCGCTCTAGTCTCTACCTCCTCGATCTCTCATCTCCCGCACCGCAAACAACCATGCTGTCCACGGCGGAACCCCCACCGCCGACCTCAATCTCATGCCCAACCCCTTGACGCCGACCCCATGCCACCGACCGACTAGATGCCATACCCCTTGACCCGCCTTCTTACATCCAGAACACCGACAACCCGCTACTCACCCCCACATGACGTAGCTTCCTCCCTGGAGGACCAAGTGCTTCGGGCACTGCTAAACGCCGCCCAGACTCAGGCAAAATAAGAGAGAACTTTCTATGAGATGGAATGCATCTGGCGCTCCAATCAATGGCTTTGGTGCCCTTGAAACAACTTGAATCTAGGAATAGAGAGTAACATCACCCGACTGCAGTCTATTAGAAAAAGATGCAGTCCTGTGATCCCAAGTGTGTTATGCTGGCAATGGAGAAAATAACGGATTGGCAAGAGATGGAGACCCCATATAGTAGATGGAAGATAGCATTTGCTTGGCACACTTCGTATGTAGCAAGAGACAAGCAGTCTCACCGACCTATGGGGTTCTATGGGACCCCTCGTCCATCACCATAGAAGCTATGACACAGTAAGTGCAAAGGTACAAGGTGAGATGTCGATAACCACCCACTCTCGATTAGGAGGTACGATTCACCATGATGCGAAAACCAAAGGCTGCCTTGAGGAGAGCTACCACACCGAGAGCCTTCTAGAGTAGGGTCACACCCGGAAGTGCCCCCATTAGCGTAATCCCTGTATTAGACATCCACTTATAGAAACTCTCAGCATTTGGTTCACCCGCTCGAGATCGGGGAGTCACAAGCACGCATGTAGTCTAACAAGGCAAGGGCCCATGTAGAGACTCATGAGAAACCATAGCAAGAATCATAACAAAGGACTGAAGGGACGAGTCTGACTTCAAAAAGAAGAGACTACATCAAGGTGTCACGACAAGATTATTACCTATCAAATCAAGTATTAAATAATATCCACCGCATTCACTCGTCAAGTCACCCTATACCACCACCAATTTAACGTATTAACCAGCCTCCTCAAAGAATCAAGAATTCAGCATCTCGCGAAATTTCAGCATTTACTTCGCCATCAAAGGGCTCCAAGAGGGAGACGAGGGAGCTAGAATCCGTGGATGCGTGACATGATAGAAGAGGCGCAGGAGAACTTCATCCATCGTCACGATGATCCCGCGCCATAACGCCTATATATATTGTTAGGCCGAGCTAGAGCTCCCGTGATCCCCACCAATTCTAGATGGTCAAGTATTCCTGGGTCAGCATCATATTCACCCATTGCCTTGCATCAACATACTAGAGTTGAAGGGGAAAAATTAAGCATAGTACATATTTTTCATAAAAACGCTTGGCTATTTTTAAAATCTTACAAAAAGATTTTATGATATATATTTCGGCTAAATTATTATCATTACATTTATATGTATTTGGACCGTGGAAACTTTGAATTAAATATTGCTTAAACTTCAAATAAATATTTTTTTCTAATTAGAAAAGTGAAAAATGTAAATTTAGTAGCTTTTAAATATATTGTACCATAAACATGTACAATACCTAAATCAAGGAACATAAGGATATTATGAAAAGTCGAAGAGCTCACAACATAGCTTATAACATCCAAAAATCTAACCACGGCTAATGTAATGACACCCCTTCTAGATATGGCATGCATCAAATTGCACTTATCTCTAACCCTTGAAGGAAGATATTATTTTAGGCATCTACATGATACAACAAATCTAATGGTATATGTAATAGAAATTCATAGTTTGAAAACTACTATCAATCGATGATGGTAGGTGGGCTGTGTAAAATCTTCATAAGAATTCAATTTGTTTATTATTAATGATTTAACATATAAATATTGTAATATAAAGAAAGGGCTAACTCTTTTTCTTTAAGGAAAAGGGGAAATGATTTGGCTAATCCTAAAAAATAATGGAATACTTGTTTTAACTATGGCTATTTTTTATTTTTAAAAGAAATCTCCCTTCATAAAATTCACGCAAAAATTGCCTAGACCCCTAAAAATCGCCATTTGGCTATTAATAGCCACTAATTTTCCATGGTTGAAGGAACCGCCATGAGATGACTCCCGAGATCTAAACCCTCGACAATAAAGAAGATCTGGCATGAGTTAGACAAAGTCAAGGGCGCCCCGGCAGCATGTAGAGAGGAGCCGGAGGATTAATCCAGGCAAGCATCGAAAGTGTCAGAAATCTGGGCCGCCTTCGGGACAATGTGACCTCGCTACCCACTCCGGCCCATTGATCCCGCCTCAGCCACCTACCAAGTGCACACCCCGCTTTAGTTGTCTCAATTGGTCAAGATGCATACCAGATGTCATTCGACCCTCTACCGCCTCAGGTAACCACTATCGAACTGGCAATGCAAATCCCAATCAAATAGGTGCATTGTGCCTGCATGACCCCTCGGAATTTGTTTGGGCTTCCCATGGCGTATGAGATAGTCTCAATATAGCTGCCAATCGATATAAACCCCATATTCCCCACATGGAAACATGGGAACATGTAGGGATGGTGTCTCGGGAATGGTTGTGATATGTGCGAAGTACTCCGCCTCACTATACAGAGCAGGATGGCCAGTTCTCCCTACTTTGACACTTTGGCATAGTCGGCCTTCCCCGTAAGACAAGTACAATAAACTCGATATCTCGCGGGTGTGTAAGCAAAGATCGCAACAACGGCCCTCTTTGTGGTAGCTTTTGCTACTTGCTACATGTCGAGAGTAACTTCTACTCATACAATTTGATGTGGATAGGTTGGATTCTTATCTCATCTATGTGATGATACGAGTACGAGCGCAGCTGGGGCAGAGCCGCCACCATCGAGACTTAATGCGTACTGCCAAGGAACAATCCCATAGACGGATCCTTCCACCGATAATGTGCGTTGCAACCCAGACCGCAAAGGTCTTTGACTCTGGTAATCCGCAATGGACCGGCATAGTGTCATCTCCTTTTCACAAGCACATTTGGGTGCGTGGCAACCCGTGCGCGCGAACGAGGATGGCGTGAGGCGCATACGTCAGGTTCGCTGATGGATGCATGGCGCGGCCGATGGCGTCAGGAGCATACCGCTTCGCTACGCGGCGCACAATACCGCCATATTTTAAGGCTAAGCAGTGCCGTATACACGGGCCCATCAACAAGAAATGTTTTTCTTCCTTCCTCGGGCCATCATCCTGTGAACTGGGCAAAGAAAAAGTTTATAAGGAATATCATTCCTCAACAATGGGGCACACGTAGTAGCCTCTATGACCCTGACCCTTAGGGATAGAAGCAAAGAGCTACCCTACAGCAGAGTCAATCTAGGAAATCACGGGATATGATGTAGACTGTGGCTTACAACGCTAGCCAATGGAGAAGCCGCCAGACTTTGAGTAGTATGCGCGACCATCCATAGTCCCATGTTAACCGCCATGTTCAATATAAAGGCTATAGGATGGTTTTCCCGTGGTGGACCATTAGCCAGTTGTCTCATATATATGTAGGTGACCTCTATTGCCCATCTAATCATCAACAATTATGGTCGGGCCTCGATATTTGCAAATTGCTCAAATTTCTAATGAAGAAGCTTCGATGGCCCGGGTTGAGGCAAGCAGACGGGCGAACCCCTCACACAAGCAAGGTTCAGACTCTACACTCAACCATTGATCACATCTTTATATTGTGACCCGAGTTCAAGACAACAGAAACGCTTATGAACTCAGATGTCGCTGGTGGTTTTGACACGATGCCTGTGAAAGCTATGGACAAGATTGTAAGTAAGTTGGGGGTCTCTACAGTCTCGCAGACCAATGTACAAGTGTTGTCGGAAGATATGCTCCCGGCCAATTCTATTTTAGGGTCCACCAAGGATGCCCTCTCTCCTACATTGCTCGTGGTTGTGCCATCGATCACTGAGAGCGGCTTATTGAAAATAGAGTATGTACAAAACTCACCTCCGACATTAGATTACCAAGCAAACTATATATACGATGATGTGGGACCTCCCAGCTTACATCACGCAGACGGTTGTATAAGGCCCTCAATGTCTCGGGATATATTAGCGTTTACTGACATGAGCATCAACTGCCAAGAGTAAGGTGCTTCTCATATCATCCTTACATCAATCGAGGCCCTCTTCGCTACTAAGGTCAAAAATATAGAAGTGTCATCCATGTACAAGTATTTTGGGAGGAGTTCTCCTACTATGCAATAATGTTTCCATCCATCTATGAGTGGCATTATTTGTAAGTGTTATATGCAATGCGTAACAACAATCATAGAGCGGTTATATGATTGGGCCCACCAATCGCACTCGGCTCAAGGTCTTGGTGAGTTTCTATTCTTTATAGGGGAATCGAGTTCCGGGTCCCATGCACTACCCGAAATGACTTGAACAGTACAGTAAAGTCTTCCGGCTCAACCATTGGGGGGTGGGAAGTCTATGTTCTCATATCAAATCTTATTGCAGAGACAAGTTTCTCGCCCTTCAGAGGGCAACCCCTTGATTGACACATTGTCTACTTCCGTAAGATGGTCACTATGGACAATGTTCTTCTCCTAGCCCGGCTTATACCAGAAAGAATGGGGCCAAAGTGCCTCAAGGCTCTGGAAGAAAATAAGCCTGGCTCATCCGATAGAATTTGCAAGAGCGCAGTACATATAGATGCAAATAGCTGCATCGCCATAGCTCGAGGCAAGATTGACAAGTTGCTTCCTCAAGAACTCAGATACCATCACACTTGAACAACCCAAGATAGTATATTGTCATGCCCACATAAATCCCACATTGAATGAGATAGCAATGCTACATGCACACCCATCTCGCCTATGGAAAGATGCACTCATTGCCGTGATTTGCACATGTGCATACCTTAGTCTCCGACTGAGACAGAGACGAATTGGCAAGAAATACTAGACAGTTTTAATGATGTCGCCAAATGGGGAGCCATTGAGGATGAATCTATATCCTCCAAGGTTGTCCTAAGATAAGGATCATACCTGTGCATGCTATGTGCACGGCTGTATAGAATGTCACAGAGACCCGGGCCTGATCCATCTCGATAACTTTCTCCCCCGCCTTTGGTAGGCCCTCGAACCGCCAGAGATTGTGGCTCCTTCACCTAACTCCCTTGTTCCTAACCCTGGATAATGTTGATCGCCTCCTGTGCCGCCTTTCATCTCTGTGGATCTGAAAGCAGTGGGACATACGCTGGGGTGCGCTAACATGTCATCATGACAAAGCAGCTTGTGGCCTCGTCTGCGTCAAGCGACCCATAGAGATACTTGAGTACGTAGCAACAACAAGAAGATATGGGTAACTCTCCCATGAAGCCAAGAGGCCAGCTCTTGCTATAGCAATTGTTGCCTTGCCAATTCATGGCTTGCATCACGTAGCTTGCTCGTGAGCATCCGGCTCGGAGGTCTTTACCCGCTTAGGTGATGTTTGTCGTGATCTCTTGCACGCCTAGTTCCTAGAACAGTAGCTATGCTCTAACCTCTATAGTCAGTCAGCAACCGCAGATCTATCATTGGCGAGGCTGCCTCTAGCATGTTGACCTTATTCTAAAGAGCTTGAAGTCAGAATCAAGCCGATCGGGTCCCGTTTATGGCGGCCTTCCCTGTGTTTTGGGCGTAGATGGAAATAGCCTTGTTCATCTCCGCCATGGCATGAATGCCGGTATTAGGGTGTCCAACCTCCATGCTCATGATGCCTTGTTCCAGCTCCCAAGCACCGAGGATCAGATCCCTTCTCGCTAGGGCAGATGTTTCACAAGATGTCCCTATTATAGATCTTACAAGGGACATTTGGGAATTATATTGTGGTAATGACATAGAATATACCCCCAAAAAAAAAAAATAATAATAGCTAATAATAACATTAGTTAGAGGGGGAAAAGTATGGTGGTTGGGAGGCAGCACTGCACTTCCGAGGTCACCACCTATCCCGCAACTATTCTCGCCCAAATATAACCCAAAGGACTAGCCATCAAACCATGTGGGAGGGATATGTTGTACAACGAGGTTGAAAATAGAAGCAAGAATGTAGAATAGGCACAAAGTACGAAGGTCCATTGTATCACCACACTTTTTTCCCCTTTTATATAGAGGTGTGGTTTTCGACAATTTTAGGTAGTCAACTTTTTCCAAGGTTCATAATAAACATGTTATGCTTAGATAATGAAGTCATTGGGTCGAGATGAAGTTATGTCTAAGTGTCCATTATCTATCTATCTTTTAAATTTGGTTTTTCCTAAGGTGGTCAAATGTTTTGGGAATTTTTTTACATTATTTTTCTAAGGTTTTGGCTTTTTCTTGCTCTGTGATTCTAAAATCTGAGAAATTCCCTTTCGTATGATTTGGTTTTTCCTCGCCTCCTTCTTCTTCTTCTTTCTTTCTTCTTCTTATCCGACAGTAACCGCATGCATGCCACGACAGGCTCAAGGTTTTCTCGCATGCGTGCTCATACCAACTTTTGTCCGACAAGCGTAATTCTCTCTCAAATTTAACTAAACATCATTTGGGCGCGGATTTCTCGGAAGTTCTTGGTATGATCTCAGGTAATCACCTACTATTTTCTGCTGTTTGCATCACCAAGTAGAGGGTCCGCTTTGCAAGAAATTTTCTAGGGCATTCTTATTCTCGATTGCGGCCCAGCAGTTTATGGCCTGTAAACCATGCCGCTATCATGCATTATTTGTGTTTGATTTCATATCGTCACCGCGGAAAATCATTTTGACAAAGCTTCACAATAGATTTAGTTGTTTTTTAGGGTTTCGCTGTGGGATTTTGGCAAAGAAAGATAGTAGATGTATGTGCTTGACAAGCCCTCTTGGATGGGGATTCTTAGGAGTTTTGTGATTTTCATAGCTATTATGCTAGGGTTATTCCAGCCCCATATCTCATCGCCCAGCCCAGTAATATTTTGCCTCTAACCTTTCAGCAAAGTTCATATACATTCCGGCCCATAAATTGCTTTTTAAACTAAACCCTCAGGATGGAAAGAACGATCAATGTGTTGGATCAACCAACAAAGATCGTACGATCCTTTTTGTCTAATAATGATTTTTTTTATGTTACAGCTTGTTATATCATGTTTTGTGTCCAGAAAGGTATTGCAGAAAGCACATTCAAGGACTTTTGTTCCTTTATGATCAAGCAAATGTATTGATGTTTCTCATCTAAGATCTCATCTATAGTCTTCTCATATAATACTGAGTAGGTATTCTAAAATCTTTATCCGCGGTCTTTGTCATACCTTTACATTGCTCGCTGCATATCAATCTCATAATTTTAGTTACGGACCTGTAAATGAAGCTTCCACAAGATGAGCTCTCCCAAATTTTCCCTTTGACTTTGAACTTGGAATGATGAGCTTTGTATACATTTAATTTATGCTCAAAGACAAGTGATGTTTAATTTTGTACATATTGTACATTATCTCTCGCTCTCGTGACATTGTCGCGATGACCTATCAATGTGTATTTTCCTCAAGAACCAATGATCCAATGTTTTTGCATTTGTCAGTCATTCTCATCACATTTTGTCGCATTAGAGCTTGTATTGTGTTTTCTGTCACACTGATCTTTTTCGGAATCCTTGCAAAGATGATGGAAAATGTGCTGCATTACTTTTTCATATTTGTGGTGTGCGAGGCTCATGATAATTGCTTGCGGATATCTTCAACAGCAACAAATATTCCTTGGCAAAATTCTCGAGATTTATGATCCGATCGTCTCTTCTTTGTGCTAAACCACCGCCTAAAAGGATTTTAATATCGGGTTCATGCCTGATTTCTCCACCTCTCGCAAGCTTCAAATCAGCCTCTTTTATGATTGGTTTTGCGTATTGGTGGCTCAAAGTTAGATTCCTCAAATTTCTTTTGTCACAAGACACTCGTTTTCTTTTTTTTGTAGCTAATCCGCGAATAATTTTATTTCATTAATTTATAATCACTTTGATGGATCTCTTTAGCTACGAAAGGGGTCATTGCCGGGTTTTTTACGGTAAATATATAGCATGCTCAGCATCTCAAGAGTTCTAATTCACCTCTTCAACGCTAAATTATGACATTGCAAGATCTCATGGGCATCGCGTTTATTGGTAAGCTTTCATCTTTTATTGGTGTTGTTTGCTACCAAGCTTTATTTTCCATTTGTTCGCAGAAAATGACAAAGTTATCCTCAAGAAATTATTATTCTCTGCCATGTGATGTCTCTTTTCAGACAATATGTGTTACGTAATATGAGCGTAATAAAAAGATGCAAGGCAAGATCTTCTTATAGATCTCATAGGATTCTAAACCCATCACCACCAATGGGGTTACATGTACATCTCCTCGAGCAAGACCATACTGCAGTTTGTTTATTTGGTGATATTGTTTCTCTAGAAGGAATAGATGGACATGTGTACTAAAAATGCTAGGGATAAAAAAATGCATGTAACAAATTTGTATAGGCTTCTTTTGGTTTGCTACATGGAATAAAATTTCATTTTTCTTGATGGAGAATCAATTCTAGTTGCTGTGGTATATTGGATAAGCGCGTATCCTATACATCTGGGATGCTAATTTAGGTTGCTCATATGAATTGGGCTAGCGTATAGGTCTTTAACAGGTTTGTTATTTTTCTTTTGCATCAATATTTGAGCCTTGAGCATGGCTTTTCAACGGATGCTCCTTTGCAAAAACACGCCTTGCACTTGCAAGGTACGGCCAAACTTCTACGCTGGAAAATAATCAAGATTTATGAGGTACATAGAGTAACCTGTGCCAAATAACAATTTGTCAATTTATACTTACTTGATGGATCTCTTTAGCTACATGAAAGGGCCGACGTTGGTTTTTCTACATGTAAATATATAGCATGCCTCAGACTCAAGAGTCCGAACAATCTCACCTCTTCCAATACTTAAATTATGACATTAAGATTCCATGGGCATCACAAGCCATTGGTAAGCTTTCTTTTACCCTTTTATTTAATTGTTTGCTACCAAGTTTTTATTTTCTATTTGTTCATAAAATGACAAAGTTATGTCAAGAAATTATTATTCTCAAGCATGTGATGTCTCTTTGCACAATATGTGTTGGCCGTAATATGAGCGTATTAAAAAGATGCAAGGCAAGATCTTCTTATAGATCTCTACACATTCTAACCCATCACCACCAATGGGCTACATGTACATCTCTGAGCAAGGACCATACCGGTTTTGTTTATTCGTGATATTGTTTCTCTAGAAGGAATAAGATGGACATGTGCACCAAATGCTAGGGATAAAAAATGCATAGAACAAATTTGTATAGGTCAGCTTTGTTTGGTTAAGCATGGAATACAATTTCATTTTTCTTGATGGAGAATCATATTCATGTAGTTAAGGTATACTGATACAAGTGTATTCACATCAATTCTCATACCCTTGCTATGGACTCACAAGATGAGCTTCCAGCCTTCTTGACTTTGAACTTGAAATGATGAACTTTGTATACATTTAATTTATGTCAAGACAAGATGTTTATTTTCATCATTTAAAGTACATATTGTACATTATTCTGCTCGTATAGATTGGCCGCATGATCAATAATGTGTATTTTGTCAGTAAATAACGTAACTCTTTGCCCCCTCAGACGTGATATTATTAACTTTCTTGAAAGTCTTGGGGAACTATGACTTTGTAATAGCATGTTCATGTGGAATTAGAGCATATTAGCCTTATTGATAATGAGATTGATGCCAGGCCACCTTTCCTTAAATCGTGTGAAATGGTGTGACCGGGCTATCTCATAAGAATATATTAGTTTCGCTCCAACAGATGGTTGAAGCTAGCACTCCAATTTTTACCATTATAAAAATGGTCTCCTAGATTCTCCTGCGTATAAGGTTGCATTCTACTCTTTACAATAGTGGGATGCTAGATGTTTAAGAACCAAATTTTCCTAGAGTATAACATTGTCTACATTATGTTGTTCTGCTATTCAATCTCAGCTCAAAAAAACATGTCTCAAGACCTTAGACCCTTAAATATTGAAGTCTATGACTTTAGAGTGCTTTTTATTAGATTTTAAAATCATTGTAGATAATTAATGCTGCATCTACATTTCCTTCTTTATTTAGTATGGTCATCTTCTTTGCTGCGTGATGGACCCCTTCACCGCAGCAACTAAGCATCAAAAGGCTATGAGGCTTGCAATTAGATCAATTTCAAGAAAAGAATCAATAATTCACTTATTTTATTTCATTGCTTTTAAAAGCCTAAAGCATTACTGATGGGATTCTGGTGTGATAAGCTTATGCTTCTACTCTTACAATAGGATGCTAGATGTTTAAGGACCACATTTTCTAGGGACATAACATTGTCTACATTATGTTGTCTCTACTATTCAATCTCAGCCAAAAGAATATCGCTACGTGTTTTGATGTAGCATCAGACAAAAAGTGCATTGGTCCTTATCTTCTCTAATTATCATGGACATTTCTTTTTAAAAAAGATGGTTTTGATTGACATTTGTGATTTTGGAGGTCATACAATCACCACATGGTTTCTGTAATTCTACCTTCTTGCAATACACAAGATATTTTGCCATACATGAACTCTTCCAACCATTTCCAAACTATTTTCAATCGGGCTCATACAAGGAAGCAACATAGGTGGGTCTTGCAATATTGAAAAGTGTTCTAATTGTATTGTAGTTGGAAATTACATACCCCATTCAATTCTTAAAAATGCATCCATAATAATATAATGTCGATGTCAATGTGTTATCCTAGCAAGCAATGTAATCTTAGCAAATAGAGCCTTTAAGGTAAAAGGTACATCTATTCCTTTCTTCATTTAGTTATGTTTGCATGTTAGGAGGTAAGTGGACAAGAAGTTATATCCCCAACAACACCCTCTAACAAAGCGTAGGAATACTTCCTTTTGCTTAAAATCAAATTCAACCCTACATTTTTATTCTCCACCTTTGCTACCCAATGAATATTCATTTCTTTTTTTCTATTGTGTGGTATGGATTGCTTTGATCTTGGAAACTTTTTGACTATTTTACCACCATTTTCCTTTCTTTGTTTCTTTTTTCTCCTTTTCCTTTGAAAATCTGGTACAATTTAAAACACCCAAATGGCTTACTTAGAGTGCTATCCACAACTTACTTTCAAGTTCATATCATTTACGCCGCGACAACCCCAATAGGGCGCACAGGTATAAAGCGTAGGAACATTCATACCGGCACGATGTGCAGCAACAACGCTGAGATGAAATCAAGGTTTTGAAACCTTTTGTTGTTTGATGTCAGGATCAATTCCAGTCAATGTAAGAAATACAATAATAAAGGTAGTTTGTGGAGTTTGGACGAACAAAAGAGAATGTTGTCAAGCAAATACCAAAACATATGTTTATTACCAAAGAAAGCAATATCTATCAGAAACAAGAGGAGGACAAACATTCTTTGTTGCCCTTTCTCTCATTTTCACCTTGCTGCCATCACTATACATTCTTCAAGAGGTGAGTCGCAATGTGCAATACAAAACAAGTAATTCACACCTACATTTCACACCTACAAGTAATTCTACGTATCAAATAATGGAGCTCAAGAGTCCTAACTTCCCATGTTAGATATTACTTTGCCAAACTCATAGTTTCATAAATCTTTTTTAATGTAATCGTCATGAAGTAGATCAAACAAAATCTAAAGCTACTTCATGCTCACTATCTTTCAATTACGGGCCACTTGATTTCAATTTAGTTCTCATATTCCTCCTACAAATGGTTCTTTATCTCTATCAACTCTTAAAAAGTTTCTCTATACACCCACCCCCCTGGACCGTTCAAGTTGTTACTAAGCCCGGCAACGCCGGGCACCATAACTAGTATTTTTTAAAGTTAGAACCATATACACCAAAGAGTTAAAGGGGATATAAACAATTGAACTTGTACCTACACAAAATAAACACATGAAAAAGTTAATGGGACAAAAAACATTGAACTCCTATATACACTCAACATACACATGAAAGTCTACTACATACAAATAGATGCACTAGGAGTTGAACCCTGACAAAACCAGCTCAACAAAGGCAATAAACCCATTATTGTTACTAAAATTACACAAAATCAAGATCCGAGGTCTCTAAACTGATGAGCATCTAAAGAAATAAGTATTTGAAAGACAAAACGAGATCCCTAACTATATATATGTAGGTAGCCTCCCGACCAAAACCCACAAAATCCCACAGTCCTTAACGTGAGCTCAATTAACCCGGCTTTTTAAGCGACTAATACAAGCAGATCTAGGAGCATGTCAAGCCCAGGTATTCAATAGAAGTGCAACTTTATTTCAAACTTACCCAAAATGAACCATGCAATATATTTACACCTTCTCCCCACTTTTACAAGTTCGTAAACAAAAAACCTTCTTTGAACCTTAGGGAGATGCATGCACACAATTGAATTCAATAATTGTTTATTGTTTCTAAGACGCATTCAATAATAGAGTCATCCTTCTCACGTTGCCAATTATTTCAAATAGTAAACGAAGCTGGATAACATGCCCACCAAACCACTGCATTGCCCAATTTGAATTATCACCTTAGAAAGCACGAACTAATAAAGACAAGTATGTTGAAAATAACAACATACGTTAAGCAGAAAAGTCTATACCATGGATCTTAGACAATCCTATGACGTAGGGACTTCAAAAGTGCAATCGTGAGTAGTGTAAACACGTCGATCACACGAGAATATTATAGCTTACTTTATTCTAAAGTTACCCTCTAATGGTATGGTACATAGTTTATATACAAAGATCAGTTGACTCATTGGTAGGCACGTCTTAAATATTGAGTTGCAAAGTTATAGATGAAGTAAGATGTCTGAACGTGGGGTTGAAAAATTCTAATGCTACATAGTTTACATACAAAATTCAGTTTACAGCTTGGTAAGCACATGTTAAATGTTGGGTTGCAAAGGCTGATTCTTGTGAGCACTCCAAATACGAGCATGCAGAAAATCGAGAAGAAGCTGGGTCTCCTGCAGAGCTTTAGAAACGGTGCCTGGTTTTGCAAGGGGAGGGAAAAATAACCATGTAGCAGTGACAAGGTTGCAGAACATGGTTGCTGGAATAGCAAGAATCTTTGGAACCCTCTTTTGGCCCCGCCATAACCTCTTTCTTACAATACTTTCTGCTGCAGTGATTAGACCTGCAAAAGAAAGAAGCAAGAAACTTCCCATGTAGCTTTTGATTTGTTCATACATAAGAATATCAACTCGTGCATTAAACCAGAAACTACAAATACCCCTAACAGGCTGCATAATCTTGGCCACTAAGGCAACTGTATACTGGTTTTTTCATCTTTCAGATCAAATCCTCCTATTAGGAGAAAACCTCGAAACAGAGGATCATAAACAGCAGCTCTGAGCACAATATTTACCAGCAAATTCCATCTCCTGCCCCAAAACTCGCTCACAGAAGTTGCCAAATAGGGCTCATCAAAACTAGGCTCCAATTCCACACCAAAAGCTGCCCAGGCAAAAACGCCTAATATCTCAAAAATCAGACTAGCCACAAGGTAAATGTGCACAGAATAAACGAAGTGCAACACCAAGTCTGGCAATCTATCCGCAAAGGCATAACACTTAAGAAGAAAAAGGATGGCAGGAAGTTTTAACGCCGTATGGCTTAAAACTGTAGTCCAAGGAGGTATTGGATTGCTACTCTTTAAAGCCCTGATATGAATTGAGAAGCTCACTGTGGCAAAAAACCTAGGAAAGCTTTGCAAAATGGATGGATCTGCAGCCACGGGACCAAGATCCCAACAAAAAAGAGCCAGTTTAAAGGGAATCATCCAAAAACAAAAGAAAGATAGAATACCACGAGTCTGAACGAAAGGGCTTCGCCATGGAATAGTGAAATAATATGAAAAAAGAGGGAGCAAAGCAACCAGGCGCGGAAATCCGACGGGAAGACGCTTCACGATCCAGAATACAAAGGCCATACCTAAAACGAGCGCTATGGCTACTTCTTGAAGGCCGAGATCTTCCGGAGCTTCCGTCGTCCATCTCTCCAGCAATATTTTCGTGCATACAGTCTCCCCGCCCAAATGTCCAGGAAAATATAAGGCCCTTTTTTCTACAGCAGTCACAAAATATTGGCTGTCATATACAATATACCACACCATTTAAGTCAAACATGATATGATTTGATAAAATATTTTATGACTTTTAAAATACGACCACCATGGAAAAAAGGGCCTAACATCAATAAAAATATAGGGTTTTGCAAGGCAGCATGTGGCCCCATCTGGAGAATCACATGGCACCTTCGATATGGTCATCATGATCCGCGCACAGTAACCGTTGGAACAGTTAAAACAAATTGATTACTTCATTATTATTCCCAGTTTTAGCTCTCGTTTTGGTTTGTGGGGTATATGCACCACCCACGAGTTCGTATTTTATCTTATATTATAATAATGTTGGAGTGTATCCAACCCTAAATCAAGAAGATCGATGGTTTACCCAAAAAGTACAAACAAATTTGCCTCGCACGAGTTACAAGAGAAGTCTTGTCGAGCGAAAGTTCTTTTATGGAGGAGGACGAGACCAAGGAACCGCAACATGTTGGCACCATGGCGAAAGGTGTCACCGCCACATGTCGTGTTGTGTCCGTTGAACTGGGGCAGACTTGAACTTTGATTAGAAGTAGACGAAAGACACATTGAAATGCAAAGCTTAAATAGCTCCAGCCTTCACAACTATGGATCCAAGACAAGAAGCAGTCAATATGGGGGCCTGCATCCGTTTGTCATATATTCTTATTTAGTGGATCCTATGCACAGTAACCGTCAAAATCGTAGAGTGAAAATAGTGGAATAGAAGAAGTCATATAGTGGCATAGAAAATGTCGTTGGCTATTCTATGTACAGAAATAAGTCCAGAATTAGATTGTCAGTTTTGCTATGTGATGGGATTTCAGCCTGTATGATGGCTCCTGCTCATAGCAGAATATATCTCTTGAGTTTAGACGAGCCTCGAGATAACCCTGAGGTGCCAAAGTAGCAGTGCAATGATTGTGGTTTTGGGGCCTTATGAGTCATGGACAGTACTACTTTGATTGCTCATAGGCTTGCACAATGTAGGTGCTTAGATATGGTGGCACTGTTGCATCCAAATGGTTGGTGAAGCGACCATGTTATGTGGCAGTCATGATGTACATACGGCTCTTTTTGCTTTGTGCCTAGAAAGATATTCCACCAAAGATCAAATGACGTTCAGAACAAGATGCTCGCTGCTTTGCATGTTTCAAAATTGGTTGGTACAAGGACATGCTTTATTCCCTGACATCTCCCTTCAGACAAGCTTAGCTCAGGAAAAAATGGACTTGGTTTTGGAATCGTTAAGTATTATTATAAGGTATGATTCATGAAGTTGAATACGTGCATCTTCCTTTCAAAAGCATGACCGCATAGTTTAATTTTATAATTTATTCTCCTCTTGGTCGCCTCAAGAATGATGTCCCTACTAATATAAAGATTGCATGTTCCTTGCAGTTGCATGGACAATCAAGATTAATGAAAATGAAAACATTGAGGGGTTACTGCCTTCTCTAATGAGTTCTTTATTTCTATAGAGAGTCCTTGATCAAGAATTTTGCTTGCAATACACGGGAATTTAGGTACACGAGTGTCATTCAGTGAAATAACTTGAATTCCAAATCATTTATTTGCTCTAACTATTTATGCTAAAAGAAAGGTGTTTGGCTTATAAGCATCTCTATTTTTCTTAATTATAGATTTACATGATAGCCAATTGTTATACTTTAGAGGTAGAAATACATTCTATAAGTCCTCCTTTGCATTTTATATGCATCTAACTTGAGTTTCGTGCTACAGAGCATAGTGAAGAATAGATCAATCTATAATTTATATTTATGAGCTATAAAGATTGTTGATGGGAAATGGTTTTTGTTGTTCTATTGCAAAAATACGATGGGTTTTCACATTCTTTTTCTTTGTTATTATGATATCCACGAGGTGATAGTGCATGTTCCGTGTGAAGTGGGTGTCAAAAAATGCATATAAGGAAATTCTTATCAAATTTGATGTTGCTGATAACTATCATGCGAGGATGTGGCATTCAGTTGTTATTCAATAGGAAGTCTTTTTATAATTAATATTTCTGCAACACAAACCAGTAAGATGGTTGTTTAGATATCCTCCACAACATATTTTTCCTGTTTAATGTGTATATATGGACTTAACGTCTATATATCCACAATCAGTGCAAAATGTGTTGCACAAGAACATAGGTAGATATTGCAACATATATGTTCTTAAGCTTAAAAACTTCTTGTAGTAAACAAATGTGTTCATAACGACTACTTGGAGTATACAGTTTATATAATAAAACAATTTGGGTTTGATTTTTCTAAGGTGTCTTTTTCCTTTCCCAAACAAGCAATCATGGAGCAATTAATACGGACACGGGAGATAGTTTCTATGAAAATTGCAGGTATCTGGATTGAATTGAGTAAGTTCATTAACAGGTTTCCAATGTTAGCCCAGCAACGCTGGGCACTATTACTAGTATAACATGATTTGCAAGGTACTATAATGTGGCCGAAAACACAAACCGTATCTTTATAACCTAAGATTTTTTAAGGTTATTTTTGGTATTCGTATCAGAACACCGTATAAGCTGACGGTGACACCTTGGATTCCAAACGCGAGCATCTAGGGTTTTAGATGTTTTCTATTGTCGCATGGTACTCTCGGGTCTTGTGGAGGCGGCCAGGCCTCTGTCGCGGTTGCATGTTCGGCCATAGCCATAGCCAGGTTTCTGGTGTTCTGTTGCAGACTTAAGCCACGCTCCTTAGGGCATACCATAGCAAGATCGTCGACCACATGGCTCTAACCGCTTCTTCTGCAGTGCCTCAGTAAGAAACGAGATTTCCATAGAGGAAAACCCTATTAGGGCCTAGCCTTGTTAATTCCGGCAGGCTTGTCGCTGAGCAATAGAGCAAGCTCGATTTGCACCAAGCCTGGACTGATTCTTCTGTTTCTTGTGTGTTTGTTTAGGGTATGTTTGCTCACCGGGATGTTGCTCGTTTTTCGTTGTGCATGTATTTCTTTTGCTCTGTCTTCTGGTGAAACACAGAGGTCCCTCTGAGGAAATAGAAGCAAGAAAGGTCTGATGTGAGAAGTTCAGTTTGCTATATTGCATGCTTGTTATGTTGTACGCTTGATGTGAGAATGATAACCATTGGATTGGCATTTTTAATTGCCCCCTTACAAATCGGATCAACATGGGGCTATTTGACCCCATCTTGACTTTGAGCGGACGGATCATACGGATGCATAGGGAATATTCCCCAAATTGTGCTATGATCTAATGGCCACGAAAAATCAAAACACACCCCACGTTATTATACACCCCAAACTAAGTGTTGTAACAAATTACAGGGTCTGGATGCTCTACGTTACCCTTTGTATAAATATGCACCTATACAAAAGAGGGTTTTAGAAGGGATTTTAATTAAAACTACAAGAAATTTATCATGGCAGCCAAAGCCGCCATTTCTCTCTTGTCTTGGTGTAAAGTGAGGTTGTATCTATTTGAGTTGCTTCTTCTATGACGTCAATATTGTAAAAGAACATTATAGATATTGAGATGTATTAGCCCAGATGTGGAGATGTATCAGCCCTTATATCTGTTGGGCCCAAAACGTACAATCAACATTAGGAAGTTTGAGAGCTTGGACTAGGTTCCATAAAGGTCACTTAACCTTAAACAACGATAAATCTTAGATAATTCATTAGTTCTTAATAAAATGGATGCCTGGGAAGATCTGAATGAAGGTTGATATAATGACATAAATGCCCATTCATTGTCTTCTAACTCCAACCCTAATAAGGAAGATAGTTAAGTGGGTATGAATAGTGTAGAGATATTCATTGTTTTATTATCTTTATTTTCTTCCATGGATTTGTAACACCATATTTTGTTCCCAATGCTTATGTTGGAAGCTCCATACCAACGCGTGTGGAGAACTACTAGCATGTGCTCTGTAAAAATCTATCCCCCATCCTCCTAGAGTTGGATATATAACATTGCTTTCAACAAAGACCTCGGGTTTCTAAATTGAAGTCAATTTGTTTGATGTCAGATGTCATTGGACAAAACTAATAACTAGAAATGTCTTGGCAAGAAAAAATTCAAACATTGGGATCTTAATTTCTGTGGATATCGAATAGTCTACCTTTTATTCTGCATATAGCACAAACCAGCCATATCCAATAGTTTATGCTATGCTCTAGCATGCATATTTATGCCTGACTATATTTGCAAATTACCACATTATTGAAGCTCACTTAATAGATGAATTCCAATGATTGTTTTGGTATAACCTTGTGGCTTGCCAGTATTGATCTGTCCAATTCAAATGATACAATCTTCGTTAAAGCAACCATTCCATATTCCTTAAAAGTTACAACCAATAATTTTAGGCCAATCACATAATCCCAAACTATCGGCACAGAAAGAAAAAAAGAATAGGCCTAACATATTCATCAAAATCAGAAATATGAAAGCCCCGAATTTCTTAGAAATTTTTGCTGAAACGAAGGATATTTTAGAGTGCCTTAATGGTAATGAGAATAAGAACCTGAGTGCAATTCTATCGTCACCATGTTCAATTCACAATTAGCCAATGATAAGTTAGGATCGACCTCGCTTTCTAACCAAGTTAAATATATTCATGTTTTCTAGACTTTAATCTCATCAAAAATAGACCTTTTGTAGTTTTCTCAACACACGTCCATTATTACTTGAGCATTCATGCTCCTCTTTGCCACATTGCAATCATAACAAGGACATGTGCAGATTCCCAGAATGTGCGGATACTACAGAAGTATATTGAGGAGCCCTCCCGAAGTGAAGACCCAATAGAAGACTATAATCCATGATGTGCTGTGATTCCAAAAATTGGCAAACTCATTTTATTTACCTATACAAAAGAAATCAGAAGCATTTGCACATGCAATTTATGCGTTGCATCCAATTTTTAGGCTCAAAACTACTACTTCCATACTTCACAGTGATTAGTGGATCAAGAGGTATTTTAACTCTGTAGCCATTAAATAAAACATGGAAAGCCAATCATTGCTTATCATGATTTTGGCAGGTCTAGAAGCAAGTGAATATGTTGAAAGATTGCTTGACCTATTTAGATATGTATCACGAAAACAACTGACTATCCTTTTTTTGTTTTCCATTCCATTGTCGTACTAATGAATGGAATTAGATTTCAAAGAGTATGTGGATCACAAAAGTTGAATTTTGCATGCATGATCTCGAAGTAAATGGGGAGAAAGCATTGAGAATTGATAGCAAACTTAGCGGCATGTCATCAAAAAATGGACATGGATCACTCTATTTGCACTAACTTCAGGTGAATGTTAGCATAGAGAATAGATTTTGAAGCTTTTCATGTTCAAGCACAATAACCAATTCCAGATGCCTAAAGGTAAGAAGGCCAGTATAGCTTTATTCACTAATGAATTTTTAGCAGTATCAATAGCTCATAGGCCAAGCCCGGCAAGCTATGGAGAAGGCGAAGCGAAAAGGCATGAAAGACCAACACTGAAAAATAAAGCCAGAGGACTCACAAATATATGGCAGGCAGATTTTGACAGTTTTGGAGGACATCACCTACGCAACCAAGATTCATTTAGAGCAGCATGATTTAAGGGTAGGAGCAGTGACAAGAACTATGGGCTTAAATACTCATTGATTCCTAAATATGTGGTGTAGCCACTTCCAGCGAAAACTCCACTTTGATGGCGATAGAGGTAGAACCAGCTGGAGCTAATGAAGAGCCAGCCCTAAACAGATGGGAACTTCGAGAATAGATGCCTCCGGATGTAGCATCCATCATTGTAGGAGCACAGCAAGAACATGGCAAATCTGCCTTCTTTGAATCTGGTCGCACACGTGGCATTGAGAGCATTCAAAAAACTTGCTTGCGGATAAAGTAATGCCTGGTCACGTTTTTATTTAGCCATAAAAAATGCATTATAAATGCGTCTGACACAGGTGCTCATTGCTTTTAGAATTGAGAACATAAAAGGCAAAAGAATTAGATCGGAAGGATAAGGGATAAAGGTTTGTGTTGAGAAAAAATATTCGGCCCTTAGGGGCCTTAGGAATAAATGAAAATATTGGCATCAATTTATTTAGAATAATAATGCATTGAGATGTATTGTGCCACAAAGTAAACAAAGAATGCATGGAATTTTAAAACATCTGAAAAGTATGAAGGAAATCTGTAAAGAGATACATTCTTTGTAAAGTGATTCTTTGGAGCTTCTCGAGCAAGTCTTTAGAATATTTCCTTAATGGATTGTGCACATGCCGACGTATTCTATTTTTGGGTTGCCTGAAGGGCATAACCTAAGAATGTTAGTGAGGAAGGCTGGAAACCGAGTACCAATGTGTGCATGCTCCAGCCAAGCACAAAGCCTGCACTATGACACCTCTCTGTTCAAAGATTACACATTAAAAAAAGGGAAATCGCAGGTAGGAAAAAGTCGCAGGTAGGGCGCCGTACTTTGCCGGAGCAAACTTTGAGCGGCCATAATTTTGGCGTTCGGGGTCAGAATTCAGTGTTCTTTACACCGTTGGAAAGCTCTCTTCGAGCCCTTTCCATTGGTATATTATATGAATGCTTTTACAGAAGTTTACTGGTGAAAGTCAAGGGTCTTTCAGTTTCGGCCATATTCCAGAATCTTGCCTGAAATCCTCTGAGGATTGGAGGTAGTAGCAGGGTTGATTAGGCTCAGTGGAGCAACCTGCACTATTCTCTTGGCGTAGGTTTTGGTGAAGGGGTTTTCACTTCAGATGTCTCAATGTCTGAATCTTCTATCAAGGATAATGTTCGGTGGAAGGATTTAGCACGAAAGTCAGACTTACGGTCTCTGAGTCCAATAGAGAAGGTTGGTGGGTTTCCGGAAAATTTTTGCTCTTATACTCCTTTAGGCTCAAGCCATGCAGGTGAAGTAGCAAAGATGCATAAGCAGGTAAATACATCAACTGTTTCAGTTGCAAAGGCATTGCAACCCTTGAAATCTCTGTTTACAGTGACTGAGGAAGTAAATAAAATGACAAATGATAAAATAGTGGGCAAAACAAGTATGGAGGTACTAGCCAATGTTTCTGAGGATTTTCCATGTGTTGAGGCTTTACAGGTGGAGAACGGAGATGCTGAGGCACCTAAAGCTACTGAGAGTAATCATGATGGGTGTGTAGATTTGAGGTCTAATCCTGTTCGCCAAGATCCTACAAATGCTTGGAGATCAAATGACACAGTTAACAGATTGAGGAACGCTCATTTCAGTAGTTGGGTGCGTAAAGATCTTGCTCATAATTATCAGAGTTCACGTGTGCAGGAAGCGCTTACTTTCTTGGATCGGGTAATAAGCGTGGACTTTTTGAAGTGTTGAAAAGAGGAAAGGGGAGTTTTAAAGCATTCGGTTTGTGTGGAGGACTTTATTCAAGGCATTAATGGTATGCTGGTGGAAACAAAGTTTGTGGCGTGCCAGTTATCGGGTGGATCAATTGGAGCATCGAAAGTGTGTGGCTAAACCGGTGGCACATACGTAATTGGGTACTATGGCCGGAAATTATTTTAATTCTACTAAAATTACCGGATGGATTGGTTCTATGCTTAGAAGGATGTCTGTTGCACCTTTTAATTCTTTCAAAAGTGTTAGGCAATAATTTCTTTTTGTTGGGGTTTTGGCAATCGAAACTTTGTTAATAGATTGACTTCAAGAGGTGTTTTCTCAATAGAGGCTCATGTGTCATTTTTTCAAATTATTCACCGTGCTTTTCTGGCGATAATCCTTATAAAGTAATCTTTGCCTTCTTGCTGGTTTCAAATTCATGGTTTGCCAATCGATCTATTGCTTCCAAAGTTTCTTATCTCTATTACTAATGGTATTGGTAAGCATATATCTCATTCAATCCTCGAGGTGCTCGTTAATGCGTAGCATTACCTATGGATCGAGTCTTCTAAGGAGGTAATAGTGAAGAGTGGGAGTTTTTCTCACGCTTTAACTTAGAGCTTTTGAATGGCGGTGAGTTAAAGTGTTGGTTTCCTTCTTTGAAGATATCGATGTAGATGCAGAAGGAATATCCCATTGGTGGTCAAACAAAAAATATGGATATGTCGCGAACTCCTCGAGTTGTTCCAGAATCGGGATGAAAAGCAGTATCCGGTTTGCAAGAATGTGGAAAAGCTATAGAAGCAGTTCCAATGGTGGTTGGTGAGGATGTTCATGATTCATCACCGGATGAAGAGATGGTCAACCGTTTCAATGATGAGTTGGCATGGCAAAGTCCTAGAAAGCATAAAAGTAAAGCGGGGTGGACGCATCACCGGATAACGGTGATAACATAGAGTCGGGGTTGGTGGCGATTCATCGAGGAGGAAGATAGGCAATAGGATAACGGTGATATGAGTCGCATAACCCGGACCAGGCCTTGGTTTTATATAAGCCCGCAGAAACCGGAGTTAAAGTGTGAAAAAATAAAAAGAGGGCGAAGAAGAAAATCCAAAATATCTTATGCTTAAGATTATGTCCGGAATGTGAGAGGGTGCACGCTCATCTCCCCAAAAAGCGTGAGAGGTTGGCTAATTTAATTAAGCACATTAATCCAGATATTTTATGTATTCAAGAGCATAAATGTGATAGAGGCAGGGTCGTTCCAATGATGAATTTGTTTGGGAAGCAAACTTCTGCTCTAATAAGTACTTCAGGCAAGGCTCGGGGTAGTACAATGATAGCCTGGAGTATGGATGTTCATGTCACATTTACAGCAAAAGATAAATTTGGAAGGTGGATGGTTTATTAAATGGAAGCAAGGACTTCAAGAATGTGGTATCATTAATGTATATGCATCTAATATTTCTAGAAAAGAGCAACTTTATGGGCTTCTTTATGTAATAAAATACCAAAATGGGGAGAAAATGTGGCTTGGCTTCTAGTAGAGGATTTCAATATGGTCAAATCAGCACAAGATAGATTAGGTGGTGGACAGATTGTAAGTGGCTTTGAACGGCAGCAATGGCAGAAGTTACTCTTTCAACATGGGTTTATGGAAGTTGATGGAGATTCATCTTTTACTTGGACTAATAATTGGGTTGGCCCAGGATTGTCATGGGCCTCGTCATGATCGAATGTATGCAAATAGTGTGCTTTGTGATATATGTCCACGGTTATGGAGGCTTAATTATTTGGCACAAGTAGTCTCGGACCATAATCCTCAAATTCTTGAAAATCGTGAACTTACTCATAGTAGACAAAAGAGAAAAACAGTATTTAAATTGAATACTAGATGGTTGCCTAATGAGGAGTTTGAAGCGGGATGTCGGGGAGGCTTGGCAAAGGCTTCATCTCAACAACATGGTATGCAAACGTATTGTTGAGGCTTTGGCAAATGTCAAGATTTTTTCTTGAAAGGTGGGGGGCGCAACGAGTTAAATGAAGAAAAAGAGACCTTGAGTAAGTTATATGCTGAATTAGAGGAGCTTAAGAAAGTTGGTGGGAGACTCTTTTAGATTGCAACAGTTATTGATGCTATTCCGTGGTCTTGAAGTGGCCCCAAATTCAATCAAAGACGTGTTAAATGGATTAACCCGGCTGAAAGATGGAGATCGTTGTAATAAAATTTGTTTTTTAAAGCTTCAAAGCGTAAGAGGTATGCAGCTACTATGCACTCTCTATCTATCTTGGGATGGGAGGGTAATGATAGCGCCAAATGAGATTAAATGAGTCCCTTACTCAATACTTTGAAACTTTTTTTTTAAGGTCAAACATTTGCCTCATGAAGATGTAATGCGAGATATTGTGCTTTTAAGGTTCATGCAATTCTTTCACAAGAGGAATCTCAATTGTTAGAGGCACCACTTGTCTATGTCCGAATTGGCGGCAGCAACATTTGAGTTAACCCGGATAAATGCCAGTGTATGGATGGTATTCTGTAGAATTTTTTTAAAAGGTATTGGGAATGGACGTCCAAGAAGCATTATGGAGGCATACAAAGATTTGTGTACTTCACATCAATTTGATAGGATTTGAATCTGGGTTTGATTTCTCTTATTCCTAAAGTGAAAAGAACACGTGAGCATTCATGATTGGCCCAATAACTCTTCTATCTACTATCTATAAAATTATTGCAAAAGCCTATGCGAAAGACTTAAACCGGTTTTTGGGATTGAGAATAGATGCGCCCTCGGTCATGCTTTCTTCAGTCGAAATTTTTTCATAATATAGTGGCGACATATGAGGGAGTTCATTGGGCCCATTGTTCGGGTCAAAATCTTCTATATTTAAAATTGGATTTTGCTAAAGCTTATGATAGTGTGAAGTGGACTTTCTTGGATGCCATGCTTTTGAAATTGGGATTTGGGCCTGGTTTCCGCTCTATGATGCATAAAATGTTGATTTCGCTAAGGGGGTAGTCTTTGTATCATGGAGAACCCTTGGTGCTTTTTCCAATTGAACGTGGAATAAGGCAAGGTTGCCTTTAGCTCCTTTTTGTTTACTATAGTGGCGTAAGGACTTTCGCAACTATTGCATGAGGCTTTGAAAAGGATGGTTTGGTAAAGGATATATTATTGGTGGAAGGTGACCAGATTTTGGTTATCGGTTTGCATTTATACCTTCTTGCTAGTGGATGGTGAAGAGAATAATGTCTGCGATAATCAAAAAGCTTTTGGATATATTTTCAATTGCATCCGGTTGTCTCCTTAATTGGGCTAAATGTAGTGCTTTATGGGTGGGGAAGGAAGCGGTTCCACATTTTTTATATGAGTATGCACGGAAGGTGGTTGTACCCTTCGCAAAGACAAAGCTTCTAGGAGTCCCTTTTGGTCTAGATATTGACATGAATGAAGCATGGGATGAAATTATCTTAAATTTACAAAGGCATCCGATTTGGTGGAGAGGCTCAAAGTTATCCTTGGCGGTAGAATTCAAGTAGCTAAGTCGGTGATTGAACAATACACATATTTATTTGGTTTTGTTCTATTGGCTCCGGCTTCTAAGTTTGCGAGATAAAAAAAAGATTGTAAGAGATTTTGTCTGGTGTCTTGATAAAGGAGGCAATGTGAAGGTGGCGTGGAAGAAATGTATGTTGTTTAAACAACAAGGAGGACTTGGTATGTTGGATCTTTCTTTTACGGGGGTAAGGTCTTAGCTTCTAAGCTATTGTTCGTTTTGTTGAAAGATGATTGTGCATCACGGTGTATGAAGTTACTTAAACAATCAAGTGAAGAAGTGTATGATTTTTCATAAGCGGGTGTGAGAATTGAGCTCCCTTGGGCATTGTTATATCCATTGAAAGCTTATTCACATGCCTCTCCAGTACTGAAAGGCTTGCTTCGGGCCTGAAAGGTAGTCCAGCAGGTGATTACATTTGATTGGGAAGCTTGTCTTCAGGCATCTTCCCCCTTTTTGTGGTTGCCTTTGTATACTCATGGACAACTACACCCAGTTGTAGAATTTATGCATGCGCACTCCCAAGCAAGGTGGAGGAGAGCAGGTATTATTTCTATTGAACAGTGGTATTTTGGTATTGACATTGCTCCTTGGCAATGGTTTCAGGAGAAATATGGGTTGTTGGATAAAGATATCAGTATATGGGCTTATGTAGCAAGTGCTCTTTTTTTTTTTTTTTTTTTGAGAGTAAGAGATGTTTTTTCCATTAATTAATTAAAGCCATACAATTGTCCTTCTAATGGGAGTGTGAACTTCCTCATTAGTTTCAGCCAAAATATAGTTGACCTCAAATAGGTATATGAGATTACAAAAAGTTAACTATAGTAAAAGGTGTCAAATAGTTCAGGCAAGTTAATCACAAAAATGTGAATTATGCCAAGAGTATCTGCTTTGCCCCTTTGAAGTGGAGCTTTGATTGTGGAGATCTCTGAGTTCCTTGGAATAACCTGCATCATAATATTACCAACCAAGTGCATAGCAAAAATGTTAAGCAAGAGAAAGACAAAATACTGAGCATGAGCAACTGACACAAGTTCAGATAGCATGACAGAAGGAGAAGTCATGTGGATGGAATGAGGAGGCTTGGCTAGTGATCTGGTCGAAAATGGAATTGTACACCCAATAGAAGCCTTTATCTGTGCCAAACATGTAACTATTGAATTCTGATCCACTTTCCATGATGAGGGAGTAAATGTTTTCTTTTCCCATAAGAAGCAGCAGTGTACCATATGCATCAGCTAGCATTTTGTGTGAGTAATACATCTCTCTGTACCTTACAAGCTGCCTTTCTATCAACGAGAAATGATACATGAAGAGAAAGTTGAATAGACAGTACATCTGTATGACCTCCCTGCAATAAATTTTTGCCCATGATCTTTCATTACTGTTGCTTCTGACCTCATACAATTTAACTTCATCCCTAGATGCAGTTGGCCCTGGAGGCCTTAAGTTTGCAACTCCAGTATTTTTGCAGTATAAGCTGGCCTCGTGATAAGTCAACATAGTGTCAAATTTAGTCCTGCCCTCCCCTCTGAGAAAGTCCAGATACTCTATCAAACAAATCAGAGAAAGATGCATTAGAATTGACAACTTGTAGATGAGAAACAAAAATATTATAGCCACCAATAAATTTACCAATGTGATCCCAATTTCTGTCATAGGAGTCTGCAAATTTACACTTATGAGCAGAGCCATAAGCTTCCAGATCTAGTTGAAATGACATTTTGATCCAGAAAGTAGATAATTTTTTATGACCATGCACAATCCTATTTCTAGATTTCCAGATATTCCAAAGAGCAGTGAACATAATGGTGTTTTTCAAGGCATCATTATTTTGGATACAGTTTAGCAAGTTGTCATGCAGATTAACAGAAAAGAAATTGCTAAATTTTGCATAGAACCAACTCCAGAAACTGGAGAGCTTAGGGCACTAAAAAATGTGATCCATAGATTCATTTTCCGAGCAATTAGATTGACAATTAGGCACAATGGTAAGGTTTCTCTTAGAAAGGGAGACAAGATTGGAGAGACTCCTCTGGGCAATTAGCCAGATAAAGTAGTTAACCTTCTGGGGGCAATAAGAATTCCACGTGTTCTTGAATAACTTTTTGCAATCATCTTCAGATATTGACCACTTTACTCTTGCTTTGACTGGATGGTTCTTGGTATTAAGTCTGGCATAAACTCTGCTAACTTTATATCTGTCATTCCCATTAATTTTCCAACTGATACCACTGGCATGGTCAGACAGATTAGTACATCTAGCAAGAATATTCTTAAAGTGCAGGAAAATAGCTTTATCACTAGAAGTTCCATGGATGGATCTCCTTAAGTTAGTCCAGGAGGTAAGATGGCATTTGCAAATAGATCTTTAATTTTAGAAATACCAGAGTTACTCCATTTCTTATAAGTCTTGGGATGCTTCAAGGCCAGAATATTATTATTTGTATCCTTGAATCCAACAAACCAAAATAGAGAGGATTGCATATGAAGATCCTGCAAATCTGGCTCATCAAAGCAATTCTGCACCAAATTCCAAGCCTTGAACATATTATGCATGAGAGGGGAAGTGTTGATGCCAGGATGTAAAGTGCAAAAAGCAGACTCAGGAAGAGAATGCTTAATAGAAGGGTGCCCTTTAGGATACGAGCAGGAGATCCAGTGCCTTATGAAAATAGAGGCCATAGAATTATTCCCTGAAAGGGTTCTCCAAAAGAACTTCCCTGCCAAAGCACAGGCTTGATAATATAAATTTTTGCAACCTAGACCACCAAGAATTTTGGGACGAGTGACTGAATCCCAATTGACTGAGTGAGTGCCATTCCAAATAAAATTCCTAATGATCTTCTCAAGCTCATTGTAAATCAATTTGGGAGCTATCAGAGCTGAAGAGAAGTAGATGTGAGATGCAGCCAAAACAGAATTTGCAATTAAACTTCTTCCAGCTAAGGACAAGGAATTTCTAAAGATATTCAATTTTTTCCTAATCTTCTGCAGAATAGGATCCCATAAACCTTTAATATTGGAATTTAAGGACAGAGGCATCCCAAGTAATTTTGTGGCTTGCAAAGTGTTTATGACATTGATGCCACAAATGGAATTCTGATCAGTATCACCAATAATAATGCTTTTATTGAGATTCAGGTAAATCCCAGAGGCAGCAGAGAATAAATCGACAATGGCAAGGAATTTTGCAATGTTATCAGAGCTGGAATCAAGAAATGCAAATGTATCATCTGCATATTGAGAAATAATGAAACTGCCATTGTTGTCTGGAAGATGAAGGCCTCTGATGGTTCCACATTCTTGATTAAAATCAATTGCCCTGGTAAGCATTTCAGCAGCCACCAGGAATAGGTAAGGAGCTAAGGGGCAACCTTGTCTCACCCCCCTGGAGAGTTTGAAGAATTTAGATGGGGAACCATTGATAAGAACAGATGAGTTAGCCATAGAATTGAGACCAAAGATTAAAGAGATGATTTTGCTGTGAAAACCAATTTTTTTTAGAGCTAACTCAAGGAAATCCCAATTGACCGAGTCAAAAGCTCTTTTGAAGTCAAGCTTGAGAAGAACACAATTCTGGGAGGAGACCTTATTCCAATGCAACCCTTCCATTGCAATAATGTAATTGTCTAGAATGAATCTATTAGGCAAGAAAGCCGATTGCTTAATGCCAATATGATTCTGGAGGAAAGTTTTGATTCTGTTGGCTATGATCTTGGCACATAATTTATAAGTAGAGTTGGTCAGGGAAATGGGCCTCCAATCAGATAAGGTTAGAGGCTTGTCTATTTTTGGAATGAGAGTAATGAACCCTACAGAAATGGAGGAGTGCAGATGATCAGCCTTCCAGAATCCATGAACCATATTGACAATATCTAATTTCAGGATATCCCAGAAGTGCATGAAGAACTCTGGGGGCAATCCATCAGGCCCTGGAGATTTTCCTTTGCTGAAGCTACAGAGAACATTATGAATTTCACTCTCTGAGGGGAGGGTAGCAACAGACTCATCCATAATATCTTGAGTGGTTGGGATAATTTGGTCAATCAAGGATTTGAACTTCATACTTTTGGATGTGATATCAGGGCTGTTGATCTTGTCATTAAAAAGAGAGGCATATTGGTCATGGAAGAAATTCTTGATCCCCGGAGGGTTATCAATGATAGTGCCATCTTCAGCTTGCACTTGCATAATGGAATTATTGAGAATTCTATTTTTGGCAACCCTATAGAATAACTTGGAGCTACCAAGATCCATTTCCTTATTGTATTTGATTTTGCATTTAATGATATAGCTCTTGGCTTCAGCCTCTTCAATGGATTTGATTTGTTTCTCTAGAATCTCCTCCCCAATGTGAAGATCAGCATTATATGGATCATTCTGCAAGCAGGATCCGAGGTCCCTCATTTTAGCAAACAGGCTCTCTTTTTGACGAGTTCTCTCTTTAAACTTAGAGTGAGACCACTCTTTAATCCAAAACTTAATTTGCTTGATCTTAAAGTAAAAACTCTTCATGGATTGAGAGTGGCAATTGTGCAAACTCTGATAAAAATCTCTAAAATCCAGGCAGAATTGCTCATTAAGAAGGAGTGAGCAATTAAGTTTAAATGGGATATTACCATCTCTGGGAAGATTGATCAAGTGATTGGAGTGAAGAAACTGAGGTTGATGGTCTGATATGGAGATAGCTTCATCACTAGTTACAAAGCAATTATCCCAAAAGGAATCAGTGGTGTTGGAGACATAGAATCTGTCTAAAGCACAAAAAACTCTTTTGGAATCTTTCTGTTTGTTTGACCAAGTGTAGCTTGCAGTGGAGGAAGGCACATAAATGAGGTTGCTATCAGAGATAAAAGTATCCCACTTGAGCCTCTCTTGAGTGGACATATTTATTTTATTGCCTAATTTCATATCCCAATTTGGAGTATTATTAAAATCTCCAGCAATCACCCAATTCATCAATGGTTGAGAGGAGACCCAAGAATTGATGTCAGGCCATAAGGCTTCTCTTTGCTTTGGACAAGTTGGAGCATAGATATTAATGACTCCAAAATTGGAGTTATTGATTGTAAAGATAACAGCCTGCCAACACCTAGAAGGGCTGTTATGGAAAGATGCATGATTCAGGGACTTCCAAATTATAGTTAATCCCCCACTGGTCCCTGTGGCTTCAATCCAGATGGAAGAAGATCCAGGGTGGATCCAATCCGAGAGACTAGAGCTCTCAAATTTTGGCAACTTGGTTTCCTGAAGGAGGATAATATCAGGCTTATAAGCTCTAAGCTGAGAAATAACTCTCCTTCTCTTGAGAGGGCCTTTGATCCTCTAACATTCCATGAAAGAATCTTCATTTAAAGACAAAATCCAGAATAAGAGGAAAGGGGAGTAGAATTATCTATTTCTCTTGTTCTTTTTGCTTCTTGTATTTCCTGCAGGAGTTTTATGGATAGAAGATAGAATTTCAGACTTGGAGGTGGCCTTTTTTTTCTTTTTAGCTTTAGGATCCTTATTAGGTTTATTAATAGCCAAAGAATCAGATAGAAAATTCTCACTGCCCCAATTTTCTTTGTCACTCCCAGATTCGTCATCAAAACACCCTCCATGGATAAACTCAAACAAATTTAAAGAATCTACTATATTATCCAATTCTTTTGAGTTGTAATAGAAAGGTAGCAAGTGCTCTTCCTTTAATTAAGAAGGTTGGTGACCAGAGATGCTGGAACTTTGTTCAAGGTATTAAAGAAGGCAAGAAGCTAGTAAGTTCATGCTACAGATTGCTTACATCCTCAAGTACTTTATCACCTTCTCGAAAATGGCACTTACAGACTTTGCCTTCTCAATGGCAATCCATCTGGAACCTTGTTTGGTCTAAATATAATCCTCCAAAGGTAAATGTTTTACTTTGGCGTGTGATTCATCGCCTTTTGAGAGTTAATGAGATGGTTCATCGCTTTAAGCCTGAGTAAGCCCACTTTGCCCAATGTGTGAGCGGTGCATTGAAACATTGGAGCATTGTTTATATTTGTGTGCAGAGTCCGAGTAGTCTTAGGTCCCGTTTGCATTCTCTTTTGGAGTATCTTTGGATAGTCAAGACTTTCTTTTTTGTATTTATCCAAATCGGACTGCTTCTAAAAGGATTGCATTTCATGGCAAAGTCTTGGCTAATATGGAGTGTATGGAAGCAAAGGTGAAGAAAGGTCTTTTATGATAAGTATATTTCTTCTCAGGTGGTAATTCAAGAAATTCGTAAGAAGTTGTATAATTGCTTTCAGATCTCCAATTGGCCTGATCGTATTAAATTTCCAATATGGAGTGATCATCTAAAAGTGATTGATGCTTCAGGGATATTTCTTACTTCTTGAAGTACTTTGTAATCTTTTGAGTGTATAATATGAAGTAAAACACGTTCTTCAAAAAAAAAAAGAATGTTAGTGAGGAAGCTGAAAGATCTACAGAATACTTTAAATAGATAGTCGAGATAACGAGACATCTGTAATGCAAGGCTGAGATTTCAAAAAGAAAGATTCCAAATCTCCACTTACTTCATGTGTTGAGTTTAAGTAGGATATTCCTTGAAGAACAGATTGTATGACTTGCATGTATTTCAAAATTGCATGGATATCCTTTGAAAAACTGACTGCAAATTCCTTACCTATAGATTTGGCTTTGGCTTCAGCTCGTCCATCGGCTTTCGGCTCATACTCACTCCTTTTCTTGATGCCATAATTCTTCCTTCTTTGGTTTCGCCACTTAGAACAAACAGAACAGAATAAATTTGCCGCTTCTCTATACTTGCCTTCCTTTGCTTCGCTTTGTACGCGCTCCTTATAGTATTTCATAGTAAAATATCTGCATTTATATTTCGGATTCGGTTCTTGCTCAAAATTTTTCCATTTCACAATGCGAAAACTCAGCTCAGATTTTTCCCATTCATACTTTTCCCATACGAGCAACTGCTTGTGCGACAACATTTTTAAAGTCAAGTGATAAGAATAGAATAGAATATAATAGAATATGTTTTTATCGTCAACGAAGACCAACTGGCCTATGGGACACAAATAAAGAGGAGCATGAAAAATGAAAGGCATTAGATAGATAGATAGATAGATAGATAGATAGATAGATAGATAGATAGATAGATAGATAGATAGATAGATAGATAGATAGATAGATAGATAGATAGATAGATGATAGATAGATAGATAGATAGATAGATAGATAGATAGATAGATAGATAGATAGATAGATAGATAGATAGATAGATAGAATTAATGAAAACTATGAAGAGATACAACATTTTTATAGTAGATATTTAGATCTTCTCCTTTAAGTGTTTAGAAACCGTTATATTACTTTAACTGGATTGTGCACATGTCGAGTTTTTCTATTCTTTCACGTGTAGCTTTTTAAATTCAGCAGCAAGCAGATAGATATATATTCTTTTAATGATGACAAAGACCATATAGGGCTCTGGGACAAAACTATATGTAGTGCAATTCTGAGCAGTCTCGAACTCGAGATATCACTATCTCGATGGTCTTGAACTTGAGGTATAACTATTCTAAAACTAGTGTACTACCACTAGTAATTATGGCTCTTTTCCAAAAAGAGCTTACGTGTTGTGTGGGAAATATTGCTCGTGCTTCCTAAAGTCCATTCCAAGATGATCATTCCAGGATTGACAACATAAACCAGCTTCTCATTTGCATGTCTGGCCACCACCTGTATATTTTATAAGGAACTAAGGACCCAATCATGTTTATAAAATGACATCATTTAGAGCCACGGGAATATAGACAAGCTTTTGTGGAATAGACAAGCTTTTATGAAGGATATTTATATTTGAAGCTACCATCTGAACTCCCGAGCAGAAAATGAGAGAGAGTTCCATCTTCAATTTTTTTGGGGGGATTTGGCCCTTAAGAATATAATAGCAATTTAAAGGCATATTACCTTGCTTGCAATTCAACAAACACAAAATCTGATTTTGAGGAACATTGAATCCATAATCAACAATGTATATAATTTTCTTTCTCAGCAACTTGAATCTCCAAGTATTTCTAGTTATATGTTCAACTTTAAGTGAAAAAGGTGCGGTGCGTCTTATATCTCATTGAAGCAAGCACCATCCAACAAGTAAGATATCCACTATGAATCAAAAGTGCTACAAATCTAGCCAAGAATGAGTTGCCAATTCTTTCATCTTGGCAATAAATCCTCTTCGTATTGATGCTTAATTGAAGCATTGATATAAAAATACACCTACCTCAAAATGCATGTGCAAAATAACGTTTTATGGCATTCACCTTAGGGAGTCCTAAAATAGCAGCATGTGCTTCTTTGCACACAGTTCTATCTCGCATACTAATTTCATTCTCATCATGATCCATTTTCCTTTGAAATGATAAACTTGCAATATTTCATTTCTCAGATTGGGAGGGGCTTTTCTGCATGGTTGGGACTATGATTCCCGGCACGTATTGTATACAAACCGTATATTTTGCAATGTTTAAGCAGCTTAATTACATTTAAAGTTCATCTTTCCTTTTTGAGGTTTTTTGGATGAGCTTTTTTGCCATGGTTCAAAAGAATAAAGGTATGTTGCGAGTTTTTTGAAGTTTCTAGGGCATGGATAAGATATCATGCTACTTTCTAGGTTGTTGTGGAGCATGGGTGGAATGTGGTGTGGAGCGGCGGGGAGGATTCATTGAGGATTCGGACTGTTTTCTTTTCAGACACTAGGGTAGAAGCTATTCATTCCGGCATGGCATCCGTTGTATATGGCACATTATCCTCCAAAGACTAAATGGGATTCATTCGATGGTCACATTATCCCATTTTTTTTGTTGTAACTTTTTTCCCCTCCCCCTCCCGTGGCCTTCAACCGGATGCTTGATTTGCACCATTGAGACTGAAATTCAGTTTTCTTCTTAAAATTCTAATAGCCTTTGATTATAATATAGAATATTCGCCAAATCAAAGTTCCGAACTGAAAGACCCATAAAGATGCAAAATAGAACCGTAAAGATGCAAAAAAACCCATAATATACAACACATCAAAATACAGCTGGTTAGAGTGGGTTATTTATCACCTTACCTTACGAATAGAATTGTTTAAGCAAAAACTATCACTAATATTGGCACCATCCATCTTCAGAGATTATTTGGATGTTCTTTCGTTTCCATCTTCATTTTCGACCCTATGGAAAACAACACCTTAATCTTGTTCTCTTGCCTTTCAATCATGCTTACAAAATGGCACCATTCTTTACGTTTTTATGTATCCCATTACAATCCCAATTGCCATCTGCGAGGACATGGCCCGAGCGCCTTTCCTTTCTTCAGAAGTCCCAGCACTTCTGAATCCCCTATTTTGCAGCCGGGTTTGTCATGTAGTTCGAAATTTCTTTGTCTTCTAGCTATGGCATTCATAATTATTCTAGTTCTTGCCCTGTTTCTTGTCCTCTAGTTTGGATTTACTTGATCTGCAAATGGGAATGGCTCTTTGGATTCCGCCTTGGTTTAGGTGACATGGCACAGCCATAGCTCTGTCATGCCTACTCATCGTGGATCTAGCTTGCTCGGTCGTACCATCCTTCTGCACAGCATTCAAATCCACCATAGTCAGACCCTAAATGCGTGAAGGAAGCCGAAGTCATGGAAAACACTGGGTCTTGAGTAAGGCGAACCAAATCAAAGCCCTTTTTTTTTTCCATTTTTTCTTCTTTTTGTTTTAGCCCCTATTTTTTCCTTCCGGAAAAACGTGTCAATTATAGGAGGAGGTATCAACTCTAATATTCCAAAAGCCTATAATATTTATATATGTTAAGATAGCAAATCCTTAGGACTTGTAATATAAGATAAAACTCAAGTGTATTTTTGTTGGGTTAGTTACATGCAAGAAGTAAATTTCACTAAAATAATGAGGTATTTACAACCAAAATATGGTCTCTCTACAATCAAAAGCCTCCAAATACATATTTATAATTACGCCTTATATATAGAATAAACCCTACCTCCTACTAGATGGTAAAGTAGAGTTCCATGTAAAAGGCAGATTATGGAAGGTGGCCCCCAAATAACCTTAGAAACTCCCCTTACTATTCTATTCTATTATATTCCTTACTGTCTAAAATTATCTATACTTATTGATGTCAAATCCATGTATCAAGTGTTTAAGATTCTTCTCATTTAGTAGTTCTACCTCTCTAGAAGTTGTCAGAAATATTGCATCTTCATATTTTTAATATATTAACACTCATAATCTCATTATGTGAACTAACATAGCTTAATACAACTGCTGGGACAATATCTAACAATATTGATAATATTAATAGCAATATCGAGTGTGGCATATAACTATGGCCGTACAACATTGACGAAATTTGTGACACTAAAGGTGCTATTATATTTGATGCTAATCGCAACACCTATAATGGCACTGAAAGGCACTGAAACTAATTCCAATGGTATATATGTACAACTAATGACACTATAATTGATGCTAATACTAGCAAAGTTAATGACACTGTGGGTGACACAAAGACTGAGGCTATAGATGACACAAATTGTGGCACCTATAGCATCACCCATGTCTAAATGTCATCAACAGTGTCATAATGTATACTTTTCAATGCTCTGGTGACATTTTGATGACAGAAATTGACCCCTTCTCTTGTAGTAAAAGCCAGAAGAAAATTGAGACGAGGAGGTAATGGATATGCACACTTGGTCAATTTGGATATTGGAGCTGTTTAGATGCGATGTGAAGAAATCATAGTTGATTGAATTTGTATCAAAAATTTTGCACATTTATGTGATGTACAGGAGCGCACAATACCCATCCATTCTTGACAATTAACTGCCAAAATATGCAATTTTCTCCCAAATCCATGTCTCACCAAAATGTTTCCCAAGTCACATGCACCATGCCCTACATATTATTCACAAATTGACCTATTTATTTGTCTCGATCCCACAATCTAAGCCTGAAGTTAGTCCAAGTTGTAGAAATGAGTATTCTAGAAATATAATGGCTTGGATATATAGATTTCCTGCTTTGATTTCTTCAGCTCTCTCTTCACACCCTTAGGCGCTCACACTGCGCTCACACTGGCGCTTAGGGTTTCAGCCCTGCTCTTTTGCTCATAACTCGGGATTCTGGTGTCAGATTCAGGCGTTCTTGGGCTCGTTGGAAAGCTTATCGAACGAGCTTTCCGTTTATTATTATGACTTGTATGGTGTTTTCTCTGTTTTATAGCCGGAATCCACCTGACAGTCCCGGCCCTTGTTGGCCCACCTCGGCACAAAGATGCATGCGTTGAAGAAAAGAGCCCGCACGGACACCTCGTCCCCATACATAGCAGGTATCTCATGCTGAGGCAATCAGGGTTGTACAGGGCAAACCGATTCCCTCCAGGCTAAGCCGCAACTTGGAGGCATCACCACCATCCACTCAGGTCTGCGCTCAAAGCGGCTTCTCCAATCGGAAGAGCACAATTTCCCTTGTGGAAGTTCTTCAGGGGATTATGATTGCGGGGAGCCCAAAAGTCCAAGGATCGGATAAGAGGGGAGATACAAGCAACAACGCGGCTAGTCATGGAGATGGGGCACCGCTTTGGATAAGGTCCACCAGCAAATGGATGGAAGACATGGCGCAGCACGGCCGGCATGAAGGGGTTGCTCCACAGATAGATAATACAAGTCACAAGCATGGCTGGTCACATAGATGCTAAGGAAAAATATGTGGAAGCGGTGCGGGGCAGCTCCAATTCCTTGATGAAGCAAAGGCGTATTTCGGGAGATGTCGTGAAGATGCTCACATATAGAGAACCATATGGCCCACTTACAAAGAAGAGATGCAGGGACCTCCTAATGGAGGTGCAACGAGTCCCGAGTGCACCACATTTATCTGCACCAGCACCCCCATACCGCAGGCGAGGTGGCTCGTGGAATCGTGTTTACTTCGTGAGGAGCAAGACATCCGTGCACGCCAACCTTATTGTGCGGGATTGCTTGAGGAGCAAGGCGAGGATTTGCCAGATCGGAGACCGAAGCATGAGACCCTCGGCTTGCATAAGTTTGCGCCTTGGATTGGGAGGCAAAATCTTTGTTGTTGCAACGCACCCGCCGCTTGAAAGGTACGCCCATATACCCGATGTGGATCTCACGCCACAGCAACAACGGGAAAGAAGCCAAGAGTTGGTCAAGATAAGAGAGATTCGACAATGGGATGGAGGGCCGCTGGTTTGGTTAATAGCAAGATGAAGGTATATGTGCCTCCTCGCCGACAGCTTCTGAGGCAAAGACTCCCACTTTATTGCGTCCGCAGGGCAGAGCGGTCCAGGGGCATCAGGCCAGGCAGGCCAGGGAGAGGGCGGATTGAGGCCTTCCACAACTCTAAAGACATCCATCGTGGTCCCGTGGAGCAGGCTGCCCGAAGTTATTCCAACTACAACATTGGTCCTCGAGCACTCGATGGATCCACACCGCGATAAAGATAGGGAAAGTGTCTTCGTATTGTTTCCTCGGAATTGTAGGGGCTTCCCCGATGGGCGTAAGGGCAAAGGGCTTGAATGGGATCGCGGAGACATGGACATCGCCTTCCCCTCCAGACATGGGAGTATGAAGGGCATCGATTGCCGACATTCGAGGATATCGGCATTTCTCACTTGCTAATGGCGCCATGGCGGACGCCGATGCGGTGGAGTGGCTTGCTACTTTAGGGATGCCTTTAGCATGCAAGATCACACTTCGAGCAGTCCGATGTGTTTAACCGCTACATGTGGGTAATGGTATTAGAGCCCGGTCATGTCCCATTGTTTCTTGCTAGCCGCTACATTCCCCATGCAGGGCTCTAAGTTCTACCGGGGACAAGTGTTTTTGCTTGAGATTTCAATGTTCCTACTAAAATAGATTCGCAGGTCGACCTTCCAAGGTGACGATAATGCCGATCCGCTTTGGCCTTGAGATACCCGCTATTCGAGAATACCTCACGGCACTCGGGATATGGTGGCTAGACCATTTGGCGTGCACCTGGTCCCACTTCCCCGTGTTTTGACATGGTAATTTGTAATGGTATGCAACATGGCCACACTCGAGGGGTGTTACTTGCGGGAGTGATAGGCGATGGGGGAGCTAGTGTGTTGATTACCTTCTCCCCGGTAGCAAACACTTGACATGGTTACACACCTCTCCATTGGCACAAGCTTGAGTTATGGATGAGGAGGCTTTGTCGATCACTACCCGCTTTATGTCCGCGGCCCGAATTGGGAGCACTCAATAGCGAGACACCGCAAAGGGGCGTGGAGGGTTACCATACATCCCACGCCATCGTTAGAGGGACGCGATGAATCGTTGGTGCAGGAATTCCAATTTGATAGCTTCTACAATTTCGCAAAAAATATGTGCATGGCTGAAGGGCGCCGCTGCGTACCGAGGCTTCCCTTTGCAAAGGAAGGGGGCCTCCAAGGAGGGACACCGCCAAGCATTTTCCCGGAGAACCCGTGGGTTTGATGTCGATTGCAAGGCTCTAAAGAGCCATGGTTGGTCATAGATCCACGCTGCGCCACAGTTTACCGCAAGACTATAAGCTCTTCCTAAAAGCCAAGAAGGGGAGATACATGGCGAAACCCAGAGAGCTTTGCTTGACATGCTTCATGGCGAGCCAAAAAGCTTTTGGCGTAAGGTGTTATATAAAACACCAGTGGCTGGTAATGTAAGTGTGGAGCAATGGATGCACCGCTATGGAGTTATATGACCCGCCAGAGCTAATGCCGTGGTCCCGGATCGGAGGAGAGGTGCTGCGCGCTCAGCAGGATGTTCGCCAAGGTCTCGCATCCGGGCGAATGGCAAGGCAAAGGATTTACTGTGGGCTGCAGTCGAAGCCGTTGAAATGGGGTGGCCCATCCGTGTAGGGCCTGACGGTAATCATTAACCGTGCTCTGAGCGAGGGGCTCCCCAGAGTGGATGGTTAGTAAGGTTGTTCCCGCTCATAAAGCCGGTAATCTGGATGGCCCTCCGACCACCGGATGATTATGGTAAGCTTCGGCCCGTTTGCAAAATTCCGGGGGGTGGTGGAGAAGAAACTTACTAAGGGGCCGAGGAGGCAGTGGGTGCGCAATGGCCAGGCGGGCTTTCTTCGCCCCACTCACTCCGCGACCACCATATCTTCACTTTGAGAGTGTTGATGGAGGCAAGCCCAATGAGCGGCAGTGACTTGTATTGTCGCTTTGTAGATTTTAAGATCAGATATGATACCGCCCCCCGTGAGACATAGTTTGGGCGTAGGTTGCAAGAATTGCGAGTTCCACGAGAGTTGCGTAACGTGGTGCACCAGCTTTATGATGGGATTTATGCCGCGACCGCCTTATGAGGATCGGGTAGCTAGCACTATGGGAAGTTAAGTTGGGGCTGCCCGAAATCCAACGCTTTTGGGTTGTACATTGATAGCTTGGAGACGTGGATGCAAAGCACTTTGGGGGTTCGCAATTATCTCGATCGCGACCTCGGGTGGAGCCGCTTACTATATGCGGATGATGTAGCTTTGCTAGCTCACACGGGCCGCCAGTGATGCAAAGAAGATTTGATGCCCTCGATTGGGTTCCGTGGGGCAACGGAATGACAAATTCAAACTAAGCTTCTCGCATCCTTCCCTTGTAACACCCTATCCCCGAAGTTCTATTACAGGGACGTAAGTGGAGATGGTGCGAGCTTCAAGTATCCGGGAATTGATTTCACTACTAACATGCCGCAGGATGAGTGTGTGGAGAGAAGAGCCGCTGGCCGGAAGGCTTTATATGCGCGATTAAAACGCTGCGTGTTGCCGATAGATCTGCGGATCAAGCTCAGGAGAGCACACACCTTTAGAGCTTTGGTGAGCCGGTGTCGCTATATGGGGTGGAGGTTTGGGGCCCAAAGAGTTAGCAAAAATACATGGGATAGGTTGGAAAGGGCGCGAAAGCTTTCTTGACATATAGCTTGGGAGTGAAGGACACCGCACTGCATCATATTTTGTTGTATGAGAAAAAATTCGCCTTTACAAAGATTCCGCTATGCCAAGGCATCTTACTTGCTTCCATAAGGTGGATGGGATGGATGAGCATCGCTGCCCCCATAGGCCGTGTTGTTAACGCAGGGCTGGCCGGGCTGATAAGAGGGTATGGCACGAGCACCGTGAAGGGATGGTTTAGGAGGTGGTCTGCGGATTACCAAAGATGGTGGCACCGCGCATTCTCGATTGCGCCAGAATGGGCAATTGGATGCGGCTATAGCTGCCACTGCGGGATGCCTCTACTCTTGCAAAGCCCAAGACAGAGTCTATCACGCCGAAACAATCCCACCTTGAGCATGGACCCCATCCAGATTTGAAAGCACACATCTCCGTGGAAGAAATTGGAGAGCTATTGCCGCCATAAGGACGGGTTCCATTACCTCGAGAATTGAGATGAGACAGTCATATTGTGAATGGCGTACCTGGATCCCCTGGGAGGAGAGGATATGTCGGTGTTGTGAGATGCACGGATAGAGGATGAGCACCATGCCCTCCAAAAATCCCAAAGATATGCCCATGTCCGAAGCAAAGGCACATAATCGATCTTAGATGCTCCTCACGACACACGCTACATCGCCATGTCATCACCTATGGTAGAAGGGACTGGGAGCTTTCATCCCGCAGATTTCGCCGTGAGACTTGCTCTTCCTTTCATGGTATTTGAGAGCCTCTTGTTAGGGTTTTTCCTCCCAAGTGGGGGGTTTTTCATCATTTAGTAGGGTTCTACCGTCCAAATTACATTGTTTGTTTTGGTGTTGGGGTTTTGGCTTTTTGCCCGCTTTTTAGCATGCGTCTCATAGGCCTCGCCTCCGTGGACGTTAAAATAAACTTCCTTCCTTCCTTCCTTCCTTTTTAAGCAGACCTTTCAATTGCTTTTTTAGAACGGCTTGACACCATTGGGATTTTGAGAAACAGAAAGGTACAATCGCAAATACAATCGCAAATACTACTCATGCAAGGAGAAAATTTTTAAACGTACTTCCATTGCCAACATGTTCAAGGAAATAAAACGACATATTTGTGCTGCTGATCCATTAATCTATATATTATTGAAATTTGAACTTCCACCATAACACATAAGAAAATATATACATGTTTAGTTTACATCATATCAATGAATGTTGTATAGGATCTCTGTTGTTTTATTTATTGTTGTTGCACAACTCACAATTCCATTTGATACATGTTAGTCTTCATGCAAGGCAGGCTTATTATTTTATACATATCAAGTTTCATGCCCATACTCATGTCTTTTTCAACAAACCACTTTATGTAGTTTATCTAACACCATAACCATTAATCTCTCATATTTAGGTGTAACCATTAACACATCATTGAGCACATGTTTTCAAGGATTCTTTCAAGCTTTTGCCTCTTATATTTTAAGCATAATGTCCAAGGATATTTATAGGTTTACAACATCAAAGTCAACCCTTCCTATAAAATTCGAGTATGCACCTATAATTCCACCGAATATGATATCATTTGCCATGGCACACACCCTCTATGAATATTGGAAGCCTATATAGATACAAAATGCGTACATAGACCCCACATCACATGATTTGCATTAAAAGATCATCTCCAAAATGATGCTTGCATGTAGCAATAGCAACAACACCACATTTCATGCATGTATACAACACCACATTTCAATTACGATCATGGTGAGTACCCATTACATCCACCACTTCTTATGATTCCATGACACTTATGGGCCATTACAATCACTTTGAAATATGGCATTTATAACCCAAGACCACTACCATTGTCTCACAACATTGCACTTCATTGATGTTTGCATCGTTAAAAAGACCAATTTTCTATGCATTTCACTTGCAAATCGTGTGACTATCCATTAAGTCTACACAAAACCATTAAATCTACCTATTCCATTCTATCCCATGTAGGCTTGCATCACCATCTGCCTATCCATGTGCCCACGATTAAATGCAAACACCCCAAGATCAATTGTCGACACACGCTTCTAGTGAGGTATTTACAACCTAAAATATGGTCTCTCTACAATCAAAAGCCTCAAATATAAATATTTATAATTATGCCTTATATATAGAATAAACCCTACCTCCTACTGGATGGTAAAGTAGAGTCCCATGTAAAAGGCAGATTATGGAAGGGGGTCTCCAAATAACCTTAGAAACTCCCCTTACTGTCTAAAATTACCTATACTTATTGATCTCAAGTCCATGTATCAAGTGTTTAAGATTCTTCCCTTTTAGTAGTTCTACCTCTCTGGAAGTTGTCAGAAATATTGCATCTTCGCATTGTTAATATATTAATACTCATAATCTCATTATGTGAACTAACATAAAGCTTAATACAACTGCTGGGACAATATCTAACAATATTGATGATATTAATAGCAATATCGATTGTGGCATATAATTATGGCCGTACAACATTGACGAAATTTGTGACACTAAAGGTGCATAGCAACACCTATAATGGCACTGAAAGTAATTCCAATGCTATATATGTACAACTAGTGACACTATAGTTGATGCTAATACAAGCATCTATAGCGTCATAACAAAGTTAATGACACTGTGGGTGACACAAAGACTGAGGCTATAGATGACACAAATTGTGGCACCTATAGCATCACCCATGTCTCTTGTAGTAAAAGCCAGAAGAAAATTGAGACAAGAAGGTAATGGATATGCACACTTGGTCAATTTGGATATTGGAGCAATTACCGTCTTCCAAAGCGTGAACTAATAAAGACAATTATGTTGGATAACTTAGTTTATCCTAAGGTAAGATGATGTCTTTGATGCTTCTAAATAGTATGGTACATAGCTAATATAAAAAGATCAGTTGACTTTTTGTAAGCACGTGTTAAACGTTAGTTGCAAAGAGCCTAAAGATGATAGGGAAAAGACAGTAAGTAAGATGTCTGCTGTACATCGAGTTGAAATATTCTAATGCTACATAGTATACATACAACATTCAGTTTCACTGAATGGTTAGCACGTTAAATGCTGGGTTGCAAAGGCTGAATCTTGTGAACGCTCCAAATACGAGCATGCAGAAAATCGAGAAGAAGCTGGGTCTCCTGCAAAGCTTTAGAAATGGTACCTGGTCTTGCAAGGGGAGGGAAAAGTAACCATGTAGCAGTGACAAGGTTGCAGAACATGGTTGCCGGAATAGCAAGAACCTTTGGAACCCTCTTTTGGCCCCGCCATAACCTCTTTCTTACAATAATTTCTGCTGCTGTGATTAGACCATGCAAGAAAGAAGCAAAAGCTTCCCATGTAGCTTTTGATTTGTTCATACATAAGAATATCAACTCGTGCATTAAACCAGAAACTACAAATACCCCTAATAGGCTGCATAATCTTGGCCACAGAGGCAACTGTATATTAGTTTTTTCATCTTTCAGACCAAATCCTGCTACTGAGAGAAAAGCTCGAAACAGAGGATCATAAACAGCAGACCTAAGCAGACTATTCACCAGTAAATTCCATCTCCCTGCCCCAAAACTCACTCACGGGAAGTTGCCAAATAGGGCTCATCAAAACTCGGCTCCAATTCCACACCAAAAAGCTGCCCAGGCAAAAATGCCTAATATCTCAAAAACGAGACTTCCACCAAGATAAATGTGCACAGAATAAATTAAGTACAACACCAAGTCTGGCAGACGATCCGCAAAAGCATAACACTTAAGAATAAAAAGGATGGCAGGAAGTTTTAAAAGCCATATGGCTTAAAACTGTTGTCCAAGGAGGTATTGAATTGCTACCCTTTAAAGCTCTAATACGAATTGAGAAGCTCACTCTGGCAAAAAAAAAAACTAGGGAAACTTCGCAAAATGGATGGATCTGCAGCCAAAGGACCAAGATCCCAACAAAAAGAGCCAGTTTAAAGGGAATCATCCAAAAAAAAATGCCGGATAGAATAGCACGAATCTGAACGAAAGGGCTTCGCCATGGAATAGTGAAATAATACGAAAAAAGAGGGAGCAAAGCAACCAGGCGCGGAAATCCGACGGGAAGGCGCTTCACGATCCAGAAGACAAAGGCCATACCTAAAACGAGCGCCATGGCTACTTCTTGAGAGCCGAGATCTTCCGGAGCTTCGGTCGTCCATCTCTCCAGCGCCATTTTCGTGCTCCAAATGTTACAGGAAAATACTCCACCCCAATTCTATATGCCAACCAACCTATCAATAAAATATATAATAAAATATTCCCACTTGGGTTTTAATGCATGGCTAGATATGGTTCCAAAATTAAACAAAATAGGGGACAACTCGGATGATGCTGTCACAATTATTGATACTATAAGATTTACAAGTCAACTATGGAAGAAGATCAAGCAAAAGCTCAGTTCTTTCACTGTATTCCAGCCCTGGAAAAAGCAAACAAGATTAGAAATTCATGTATATCCAAAAATACAGCATGCACATCTGTCCAAGTTAATACTAATACCAGGGATGACAATCCTTTTGGTGAATCTCTCTTGTGTAAGAAGAGAAGCAGGTTATGAAGAACACTCTTAAACTCCAATATGGGAGAGGATGATAAGGAATTTGGCTTCACGTTGCATAACTGCCATTTATTCCCCATTATTACTGAGAGGCTGGTTGAAGGGCATACTATGTTCTGCAATCATGGCATATGGCGCACTAAAAACTTTGGAGCTCTGGCTCCGATCAGTAGGGCTTCATGGATCATGTTGGGGAATATCACACCCGAGCAGGAAAGAATAGCAAAAATGGCCGCTGAAAAAATGGAAAAGATCATTGTCAAAGAGAAATAAGCTAAGGATAGATCACAGATTCTTTGACAAGTCCTGCAACAAAGATGAATATATTTACATTAGGCAGAAAGGCCATATGGCTTATCCGACTATTCCAAGGGATGCATTCTATCTGAAGAGAGTCTGGAGGACAATGTGCCCTTATTTTAAATGCGGTTGTGAACCCAGAAACAAAGGAAACAACTGCAAAGATAACATGACATGGCTGGATCAAGCTATCTGGTATATGTTTAACAACTTGGACCAAGTCTTTCCTGATATATCGGTTACTGCCGAAATTGTGTCAATGCGAAAGTTATTAACGACCACACTAAGGGATAGCATTATGTCATATATATCCTATTTAGAAGTCAGAAATACTCTTATCAGCATAGCACTGGAACAGGCCAATGATCCATAGGGAGATTTAAAGCTTAATTTCCCTAAATGCAAAATGGCTCAAATTTCAGAAAAAAGTATTAAGCCTGTTAAATTTATGATGACACAGGAACTTGGGTCCAGCAGTGGAAACCCCAAAAGAACAAGACTATTACAAGGACCTCATCTAATTTCAGTGGAGGGAGTTTTGCACCTCCCCGTATAACTGTTGCACCAGAAAGGAGCACATCAAGCATGGCAAACAATTCTGCAATTGTACACCTTGGGTCACCCAATCTTATGGACAAATCAGTCACAAAGCAAACTCTGCAACAGGAAAATAAGGACCTTGGAGATGTCGCTCAAAACATGAAGTTTGAATAAAGAGGTAAACAAATGTACATCTTTTTGTATTACTTTCTCATTTTTACTCTAATATGGATTAGAGATTAATATAACAATGTTAAGTTCTATACTAGGACTTTAAGATGACCCGGATAAAAGTAAATCAAAAGAAATATTGGTCTACACCTTCTAAGTTCTTGAAGGAAATTATAGACATTAAAGCAAGCATGCCACTGATCCATGCTCTGCAATATCCTACTGTTCCATCACATGGTAAAATACCATGAGTGTTTGGCTGAAACTAAAGTTAATTTTAAAGGGAGAATTTTAACAAAGGTACTGAATGATATTTAATGACAGATTACCAGGACTATTATCAAAGATTGTCAAGGTAGGATACGTATGAATGAGGTGGAAAAAAACAGTAAAAAGAGGATAGTCCACTGCATCTTCCTATCAAAAAATTCTGGATAAGGTCTGCTTACCTAAAATAGTGCACAGATATATGACAAGTAAATTGGAAGATATAGGTGCCGCAGTTATGGAGGTGCACGGACTATGGAGGACAAATTATGAAATAAATAAGGCAAGGAATAGTTGAAAAGTATAATTCTGACCTTGGTGAGATTTGAAGCGAGACAGAGATGGAAGCCAAAGAGACAATCAATTCCACTTTTTCACGATCTTTGGCAGCTACGGGTTCATTATATACTATGAAGAATAAAGATTAGTAATTGTAGAGTTTGTATAGAAACAACATGAACAATGACAATTTACATTGTAGTGTCTGCTGATACTATTTGATAAACCATTCCACGAATTGGCTGCATCTGGATACGTTGTTTTTACAAATTGAACAAGTTGACATCATTAATATATTCATTCGAAAACTCTAATTGTTACCTTGGTGAAATTTGAAGCGAGGGAGGATTGCAAACCAAACTAGAGAAAATGCATGTTTATCACAACTCCTGCAAAAATAAACAAATAGGTTAATATAATAAATGTGCAATGCATAGAATAAACAAACAGGTTAATAACTATGCAATGCATATCAAGATTGACGATGTGTAATGGTGATATCCACATCAAAAACGATGCCCACATCCTCCTTAAAATGCCCCATAAAAGACCCCTCAAAACCCCCCTTTTCGTGGAGTGGAAATGATTTTAAGAAACGGGGTATTTGGCCACAATCCCCTTTGTAATTTTTTTTTTATATACCCCATTGCCATATGCAATATTCATACCCTATTTCTCACAACTAATATTCATACCCCTTTCTAGCAACAATCCCCCTTTCATGATTTTGTAGATTAATATCCTCTTCTTCATTTGTACCCCATTTTCATATACAATCGTATCCCATTTATTGCAACTAGTGTTCATACCCCTGTATTGACAACAATCCACCCTTTGTAAATTTGTAGTTTAATATCCTCATCTTTTGAATATTTTTTCATTTCTCACAACGATCGTTCGTACCCCTTTTGTGGCAACAATCCCCCTTTATGATTTTCTTAACATATATAAACTCTCATGTGCAAGATGCTTTAGGCATATTTGGGTTGATGCTTGCATACGCATAATACGCATACGAAAATGAATATGGGGACCCAAAAATGAATACGGAATACGAATACGTGAAATATGCATACGGAGAATACGGAATATTCTCTTAGAATATTCCATAAAATATCATATTTGTACTTGATCTTATCAGCTTAATCTCTATTTTTTAAATATGAAAACTGTAAATTCTTCTATTGCAATAATAACAACATTAAGGGAAGTAAACATAAAAGTAAAGTGGCCTCTCTTCTTTGCTTTCTATTAGTGACAATGGCATCAATTTGATCCACCATTTCCTTTAACTCAATTCTTTTGTCCTCAAGAATTCCTGCTGAACATGGTAGAATATCATGTCCCTTTTCACCAAGTAAGTGCCCTCGCACTCTATTAATGCTTGGTTCTTTGCATGGGACAATATTTGCATCTCCACACTTTTCCCCCCCCTTCCAGTTTCCCCTTTTTAATTCCAATGACATTCACTTCCTCCCACCAATCACTTTGTTGTGGCCCTTCACCTTTCTTTCTCTTACTACTAGAGCTAGTTTTGAAGCACTTGTATCACCTAAAATGAATTTAAAATAATAACTCAACAATCATAACAAAAGCATTGTTATTTTCAAGAAGAAACAAACCAATCCAAAGCATACCTTGTGACTCTCCTCCTAATGAGTCCATTTCTATGAATACGAACACAAATGCGAAACTAAAAACTCGAAAATACAAAACATAAGAATGCTCTTAACAAAAGTTATGTTGGTACCAAATTTCTAATTCCATCTTTTATCTCAAAAGTCGCACCATCCTAATGCTTTCCACGGATGTAAGTGTCTTACTCTAATAAGATGATAGGGCTCTCACTTGCCAATGTTTGAAATTTTTAGCGATTATACATATATGATATAAGTCAAAGAGGTAACGAGGTCTCGATACAAATAAACAAACCTTCTGATTTGAAGGAAAATCCTCATAACTAGCAATTAAATGAAAAGTATGCCCGAAGATGAACTCATATGCATAGTCCCGATATGCCAAAGAATTTCAGTGTCGATTGACAACTCACGATTTTACAACTCGATGTAACTATTTATGTCTGTGATTGACTTGTGGGCTATCAACAATCATCTCCTAGAGATATCTACTGCCCTAAAACTTTCGTAAATTAAGGCCGAGCTTGCTATTTAATATTCAGGCAGTTCCAAATTAATGTTTAGCAGAACAAGTCTACAAAATGTAGTGGAAATAAAACAACGAAGCACCCACGACTGAAGATTCAATAAGGCGGATCAGTTGGAGTGATACCTTATTTGAGAAGGAGCTAAGGCACAGACGAATGGAGCACGGAATGGAAGACACTCTTAATGCATTAGGGTCGTTGCAGAGTCTAGCAGAGTTAACATTGCAAGATTGTGCATGGTCACACCTTCTTAAGTCCACCTTTTTACATGTTCAACCGAAAAGAGTATCCCATGACTTATGTATTCCAAAATCAATGTTTGAAGAGGTAAGTCAATGTTATCATATGCACCTTTTAGCATAAAATATGTTGTGGAAGATCCCAATATTTTGTGTGCCTTTGCACCTGTTGGGAATGTTAAGAGATTTAAACGACGCCTTATAAGAAAATTTGGGAAGGTTAAACCATCCTCACAAAATTATGATCATGTGGGTTGCTCCTTAACATCCAAGATCCAATATGCGAAACTTCCAGGACATTTCACAACGTATCCTTTTGTGAAATAAATCATGTGCAGGCCATGCATCGTGTAGACAACTTTTCAAAGGTCAAACTCTGTAGTGAGCTACACAAATATGTTCGGAGCAATTAATGTAAAAATCCTCCACGAAGTGCATAAGTAAACATTTTGCATAGTTGTATGTATGCCAATTTAAAATCCAAAGGGTTTTCAGCCCATTCCCGAGTGCATTCATTACCAATCCTATGTTAATTCTAGATAAGGAGGCAGAGGAGCGAAATGAGTATTAGGCGAGGTTGCAGGTGCCACTTTCAGGTGAAGCAGTTGTATTTGAGGCCTGATATATGTAAAATTACATACTATGAGATGAGGCACATTGATAATCAAGAGAAAGTCTGCCATGGAATTGAGGATCCCCAATGCGCAAGAACAAGGCATGATGTAGCTCCATGGCTCTGAAAGGGTAAGAAGGCTTGGGCCTACCAACAGTTGCTTCATAACCACACTCCCCAAGAGGCCTTCCGTCAACACGAGGAACAATGGGAGATAGAAAAGAGGATGGATCCCAATGCCCCCAAGAACAGAGATGCATTCTTAGCCATGGATGATTTATATAATTTGTCCCAAGTGTCGGGTCACGACACGTGGATGCTGCACAAGAATGTGGCCACAAGTGTTAGGATGTGGGTTGATTTACATCCAAAATATGTGTTCTTGTATCAGGAGGGAGTCCCTTTCACATTGGGCATCATCACACCCTTCCAAATGAAGATCGTGTTAGAGCATGGAAGGGGGAATGTCTGTAGCTTTAATGCAAGAATTAATTAATTTGAGAAATTTGGAATTCTCGCTTAGTATGAAATAGGTTCTTGGTTAGCCATAAAGTCACGAGAAAGTGATAGCAACCGAGTAAAAGTTGGCATTTTTTTGGAGAACTTCTACTAATGAATCGCTGTCTTTCAGAAATATAGTTTTTACTGCTCATGCAAAGGTCCATCGTGGGTAAAAGGTAGTGGTATGGAATGCTCGATGTTCTCGCAAGATAGCTTAACGCGATTTTTCAAAACTGAAAACGACAAAATAATGGGCTTCTTATGTGACATTCCAGTATTCATACCAGATAATGTATACACCCCAGGACACGTCACCAAGACAAATTGGGCCTAAGGGTCCAAGTGAGGGTCGACCATAATGGTTTTATTTATACATGCTAATAAATTCATTATGAATAATTATAAAGTATTATGGCCTAACTAACGTAATTAAGTTAAATTAGCTAATAAGCACCAATAAAGGGCACCCAGCTAAATCGATTGGCCAAGAGGACTTGTCATTGCCCTAGGAAAGGGGTCCTACCCCATTTTCTCTCCCAAATTCGAATTTGGGACTAAAGAGGAGCAGCAGCCAGCAGCCCAACCTTGATTTGTCAACAATCACCTACCAACTTCAAGAGATGGACTCTTATCGTGACCATGGCTCTAGCCAGGGACACGGTTAGTCAATAGATAGGTTTCTTTTCTGCTAACACTTCTTTGAGTAGATGGGATGGTTAAATTCTCTTTATGAATTGTTTAGAATACATGAATGATAGTTACAATAGTTCTTTCTGCTTCTTCCGTGTATTGGGAATTAAAGGGGGGGTAGAGGCCTAAAAGCTTCCTAGGAATTAGAGATGTCTCTACCTAGATCCCTTTAATACCCAATATATGCGGCCTGTGCACAAGAGCTCACGGACTGTGGGATGCTATGATGTGGTTCAGCACCGATGGGGTGAATCGGGGTGGGTCTTGCCTGGCGGCTACAAGACTCCTACAATGTGCTAGGCTTATAGCCGGTCACCGTGTGTGGGTCGGGTATGGGTCCGACACTCTCGGGCCTGCGGGCGTGAGTCATAGATGGCCGCCCCGGCTCGAACGAAGTTGGTGAGTTGACCTTTAGATTTAGGAGAGTAAGTCGGGTGCGGATGTGTCCTCTAGCACACCCGTGGATCCATCATACTGGGGAGGAGACGCCTCTCTAACCCGCCTCATCGGACCAGTGGAGATGTAACCCGGAGTAGTCCCGGCGGGTGATTCCTTGGGATTGCGTCTCGGGAGGGCTACAAGCACGCCATAGCATGATTCAAATTTATCCGCAAAGTGTGCCGCAGGGGGCGGATGGAGTGGTCAACCCTAGCCATTGTCTTATGCCGCCCAACGCCATGTTATACTTCCGCCCGCTGATATCTAGAGACCCCGGCGTCGGTTGATCCCTTCGAGTCGGGAGCCCCGGTAGTGCCTTTGTTATTACGTTATTTCATGTTGTTATGAATGGGCTCTATTCGCCATGATGATGAGGATGGGCCACCCCCCTGAAGATGACCAGTGGAGGTCACACCCACCTACAAGTACCTAGGGGTGGAGTTCCCCTCCTCGCCTGTTGGGAGACGCCCATCCGCTACTTGACAACAGCCCGAGCGCTTTTATGCCATGCAACAAATCACCACCGATTGCAGCTCTCTATAATTGGGGCCATCACACATCTTTTTAAGCGCCGGTCGAGCCCGCCCTCGCCGTGAAAGTCGAGGTTTGGGGCCCTACCGTCTCTTTGGCGACTGGAATGACTTGGAGTGCAGAGTAAGACATTTTGGCACGGCACTTGGGGTGAAACCTTCACCCCTATCGGTTCTCTCTGCCGCAGAAACCGGATTCTTGCCGCCTGTGGTAGCCCTGATAGATACATCGCCTACTTTGAGAAAGTGGTTAATGTGGGTGATGCTCGGCTCCTTTGCACCTTCTTACCCCGGGCAATGGCCCGCTTGCCGCTCGGGCCCGTTGGAGGGGTAAGAGAGATCGCTTCGTTCCAGAGATGGAACGCGCGTGGGAATGCATACGTGCAAGTGGACACAGAGGCGATCGTGACAGCTTGCGGGAATACCGGACGCTTGCTTCCTTGGCAAGCTGGGACCCCCCCGGCGCTCTAAAGCAGTCAAAACGCGACCCATTACAAGAAGCACATCAACCCCACGCATTGGCTCGGGGCCGCAGCTCTACTGCGTTCCCAGTACCCCCGAAAAAGTGCGACTCATTGCCTCCATTTTGCCAGGTGCCCACCATCTCCGCGAGACGAGATGGGGCGGTGGATTAGGGAGCCCCCGCCAGACAGGCTCTGTCGTCTTTGTCAAATGGGTGCCATTGAGGATGAGTCTCATACTTTCGAGTTGCCTGAGATTCAGTCGGATCCGGGCGATCCCGTTCGCTTAATGCGGTAGGACTTGCCCCTACATTTGCCGATGAACACACCGCCGATGCGTGCCTAGGGTCGCATATTGTGAGGTAATCTTTGGATCTGGGCGAGCCCATCTTTGCCCCCTCACCGGCTTTCGCCGATCGGGCACTATGGGTACGATACATGAGTGTATATATTTGTGTGTTTTTGCATTTCGTATATTGGAACAGTTTGTCAGTAGGCTGATTGCTGCCACGGTTTTTCCCTCGAAAACCCTTCGGGGCGGGGATTTTTTAATCCGGGTAGTAATCCGCTTGCTGCGCTTTTGTATTGGGTCCCATAGACCGATTGGTCTCCGTGGACGATAAAAATACCTTCCTTCCTTCCTTCCTTCCTTCCTCAAATTTAAAATTGTAGTCATGATTGCTGTCGTACCATTGACATTGATGTTTAAAGAATATTTAGTTTCGATCCACTTCAAGTGCATTTAAGACTACTCCCTTGACAACAAAATTACCCATGGTTATGGCCAGAAACGCCCAGCCAGAAACACCATAACATTGGCTAGAAACACCTTACCCTTAGTCAACACAATATGAAATCATCATTTCCATTTGAGATTTGAAAGTTACAATTCAATATTCTATACATTTTCAGGTTGTCATTTCCAGCTGAGATTTTTAATTATTATTAAGCTGCAATTGAGATGTTGTGGGTTGCCAGAAACACCATGCCTTTGGCCATAAACACATGCCTCTGGCCAGAAACACCATGCTTGTGGCGGAAACACCATGCCTCACGCCGTAAACACCATTCCTCCTGGCACCATTGCCGGCGTAAACACCAATGGATGGCCGGAAACACCATGCTTGTGGCCAAAAACACCATGCCTCTGTCCGTAAACACCATGCTTGTGGCCGTAAACACCACCGCTACGGCGAGAACACCATGCTTATGGCCAGAAACACCATGTCCTTGGCCAAAACCATATGTATGAGTTGCATTATTGAAATTTCTATTTAATAATGAGTTGCATCCACATGTTCAAAGTTGCAATTCAATGTTTTAGATATTGTCCAACGTTCTTAACATTATTAAGTTATCAATTCCAATTGAGATTTATAATTAATAATTGGTTGCAATCGGGATCTTGTGAATTGCAACTCAATGTTTTAGATATTATGTTCCAATTACATGTCTCAAGATGTAAAACCCTGCAACTCCATGTTGGGTTGCAAATTTGTCATTCACAATATTTATCTACACTATGTCAATGGGATGCCTCCATAACATTTATATCCTATGGCCGGAAAGACTTAGCCCATGACCAGAAACACCCATGGCCAGAAATACTAGGCTATTGGCCTGAAACACCTACCACATTGGCATGGCCAGAAACACCATATCCACACTCATCGGTTCCTCACGCTGTGGGCGAATGCAATCCCGCTTTGAATTTGGCGCGCATACAATTATAACCACGGATTTAATGCACCTAGCAACCTCAAATGAACTTGCGGCGGTATGATGCTTTGCTCGGTTAAAACCCGCCTTCAAAAAACAGCAGTGGTGTTTCTGGACAAAAAACAGCGCGGTTCAACCGCGTTGTTCAAGATGGCCGGGATCCATGGACCCTCGGGGGTCCTGGACATCAATGCATCCATGGACCAGTGGATGGGCATGCATTGGCTGTTTCTGGACGTCCAGAAACACCCGAGGTAATTTGTCCAGAAACACCGGATCCCGGACTCCATATACGAACGTCCTGAGTTTGCTTCCACCGGCTCAGATTCTTGCTGATAGATTCTGCTGCCAGATCTATCGGCTTAGATTCGTGATGCCAGATTTTGAGGTCTACTGTTCATGGGAACATAGAAATTATGAATCCAGGCTTCCCATCCAGGTTTGTCCATTCATATTGGTTCATGGGAAAGCACCCTTAGCCACAAAATTTAGCAACCTACAGTAGAGAATCTAGCAATTCACAATTCACAGCATTGAAGTAAAACTCGGGCAATGCAATCCACGGGAGGGGATGAAATATCTAAGCATGCATTTAGCCGGCGTGCACTTAAACTGGCAAAAATTGCCCTTTGGTGGCATGGGCACACATGCATAATTTCTAATTGACGAAATTTCTTTCTTTCTCGGTCCAAGGCAATGTTGGAAATATAACATGCAAGGAAAGAGAGACATGCAATATAATCCCAAAGTGAATGTATTATTCATGAAGGGTACATGCTCTTATATACAATAATGAACGGCTAATAAGCAAAGACGCTTTTAGCTCTATGAGCTATCAATAGACAATGAACTATCAATAGACAACAGCTAAGATTGTATGGATGTATTATAAATACATTCCAACATCCCCCCTACAATCTTTGTCTCTTTGTAAAACAAAATAAGTAGCATGTACCTTTGAAGGTGAGATCAAATGCATAATGCTGCAATATGTGTCCCCCCTGCAGTTGATCTCTAGCTCGAGTAAAAAAAACCTTTTGTGGGAATCAAAAGGAAAAAACCCGAGCTCCCTCCAAGTATGAGTATACTCATAGGGGAGCTAGTGTAACTCCCAAAGCAATTCTATGCTCAGATAATGGCTTCTCAGGAAGTGCTTTTGTAAACATATTAGCACGCATTAAATATGAAGGACAATATTCAATCTTAATAAAGGCCCTTTTAACTTCTTTAGAAAGCAAAGAATCATATTCATCCCGCATTGCAATTTTCCACAATGATTTGGTGAAGAGATAGCTTGCTCATATGTAACAGATCACGAGAAATTATTGAGGCATCATAATCAAGAATCTTCCGAGTAGGAACCCAAGTTCGAGTTGTCGCCTTAGACTATTCTCTGGATTAGGCTCAATATTATCTGGAATTACTTCATCAACAAAATTGTCAAGAGCATCAACGTCATTAAAATCATCAACATTGGCATGGGGTGCTTCTACATTCTCACTTCCGTTAGCAACATGCAAACCGGAGTATGAGCATCGAGTTATCTTGGTAAAATCATCATCCGGAAAAATAATTAGAATACTATCTAAATGATTTAACGAGTTTGCATCCCCACCCATTGCGATACATCAAAGATAACACTATGACTAATGGACACCTTACATGTCTCGGGTCAAAACCTATAAGCCTTCTCGAATCGTAAGATCTAATAAAATAACCTTTTCGACTTCTAGGGTCAAGTTTCTTGCGATCTTTATGAGAAACAAGTACATAAGCAATACATGCAAAGATTCACAAATGAGAAACTGATGGTTTTATACCTGTCCAAGCCTCAACAGGAGTAATAGATTTTAGTGCAGATGTAGTGAGATGATTTTGATGAATTCAAAACAGTGCGGTTCGTCCGTTCAGAAACACCATTTTGTTGTGGTGTGTCAGGTACAGTAAACTCATGGTGAATATCATGTTCTGTGCATAGAGCCTGAAAAGCTTTGGATTTATATTCACCACCATTATCAGTACGTAAAATCTTTATAGGAAGGCCAATTTGAGTTTCAACAAGTTTGCAGAAAGCTTTAAAAAATATCAAATACTTCAGATTTCTTTTCCAATAAATAGGTAAAGACATACCTTGTGTAATCATCAATGAATAATAAGAAATAAGAAGAACCCCCAAAAGAGACGGGAAAAGGACCACAAATATCAGAATATATCAATTCAAGAATTTGTGTAGCACGAATGGCAAAATGTGGAAAAGATTGACAATGAAGCTTACCCAAGGCACATGATGGACAAACACCCAATTTGGCATATGGCTGTAATTACAAACCATGGACAACAGCATGACATTCCATTTCTAAAAGCCTTTGAAAATTGGAATGGCCAAAGCGTACTATCAGGGGTACTAGAAGTGGTAATAGCATATGCAAAACTATCATCTATAGAAAGTTCCCATAAATCATTACGTCTGTGTGCTACAGTAAGAAGCTTTCTATTCTGTTTGGTCTTACACTGTGCATTAATCAATGTGACCTTGAGACCAAGATCAACAAGTTGTGCCACATAAATAAGATTCTTAGCTAACTCTCAGCAACACCTGAGGTCCTGCAATAGTAGAAATAGCAATGTTGCCAATACCAACAACTTCTTGTGTACCATGATCAGCCATATAAACAAACTTTTTGACAGTCAAAATATGATAACTTTGTAACCACTGAGTAGAGCTAACCATATGGGCAGTAACACCAGAATTAATGAAAAAATTAGCAAAATCAGAAACATGGAAGACTCTGGAATAATCTGTCATGACACAACTGGCATGCTTAGGAAGAGTAATGGCTGTAGCATGCTTTTCATCATAAGCCTTTTTATGACATGTTTCCTCAAGATGACCAGACTTACGACAATAAGTGCATCTATCACGATCAGATCTAGCATCATAGTCAGGTTTATGAAAACAATTAATTATAGGATGATTTGCTTTACCACAATGAGGGCATGGAGGAAATACAACACGTGGCCGACGAAACAGACGACCATGACCTCTACCACGAGCAAATTTATTAGACAGACGTCTATCAATAACAACATTGGCAGTATCAGATGGCTCTTCACGGTCTTTAATCTGCTGGAAATGCTCAAGCAAAGATATACAGATACTATCAAAATCAGGATTGTCTTTTTCAGCTAAGACACTACAAGAGAATGAGCATTTTTTGTCAGAAAAATCGTCAGATGGTCTTCATAAAATAGGCAACTGTCCAGAGCCTACTGGTTGACGATTTGTCTGACGAATATTATCTGACGATTGGTTATCAGAAAAATCGTCAGAAATTTCGACGCTTTTTCTGACGCTATGTGTCCGGTTAATCGTCAGGAAATTCGACGTTTTTTCTGACGCTATGTGTCAGAAACAGTGTCAAATCAATCGTCAGAAATATTGTCAGGAAAAGCGTCAAAAGAAGCGTCACAAAAATCGTCAGATAAAGCGTTACAGTGTTCGTCATTACTTGTGTCAGATTTTTCGTCGGGGTAATGGTCAGAAAGTTCGTCACTATAATCTCCATGAAGCATTTAATTGATTTTGCTTACGTTGCTGTTGAGATGGGTGCAATTAAGGAAAATTGAATTATATTTGCAATTAGGAAGTGCACCAAATTGGGAGCTTTAAAGCTATTAAGTGCCACATTCATTGCAATGTACCAAATCTTGATAGAAAGAATAGTCATTTTATTGATACGATGAAATTATTGGAACAATGTACAGGATGCAGCTGAGATGCTTTTATATATTGTATAAATATGTCGACAAACTGGACTTGGGATGCCAAGAAATCTCTGGCTTGCTCCATTAAACACTGTCATTGAATAAAAAGAAAAAGGACACCATGTCAAGCTGACAAGACAATAAAGAAAACAAAAATGAGAAATTTCGCTTAAAGACATTCATTTTACTTGCATGAAGACCAAGCCGGGTCTGCTAATACATCTCAAAGCAGTTATGACAGGGGTTATAAGCTGCTACCAGATTGAATGCATTCTACAAAATCACAACGAATTACGTCATTGATTTAATAATTCCAGCGAACATAAATATGTAGCATAATAACAGGGGTTTTTTTTTGTGTTTTTGTACGCTTTTCACAAAGGTTTTCCTAAGATTTCATGGCGTATTCGAATGGATGTACTAATGCGTACATCTAGAGTGCACCATTTCTTAGTCGTTCATTTAGCTTTTTTTTTTCAATGGTCTAACATCCAAGGGCTCACAACAAAAGCCCTCTTTTTATTTTAGGGGCTGAACATGCAAGCCTCGTGGATAGCATTTCTGGGCATTCTTGCAAAAAATTAATGTTCTTGTGATCAGAGTGGAAACAGATTTGGAGTGGAAGAGTTAGTGCTTTAGTGCTGATGCGGCCGGATGCTTGCTTCAGCAGTTTGTGCAATACTATTCAAAGTTTCCATGGCATTCCGGCGCCAAAGCATTTCTTTCGAAGTTTTTTCCAAGGTATGGAAATTATTGTGGCCCTAATTGGTCCAGCGGCAGAGATCGTGGCGGCAGGTTGCATCCAGATAAGAACCCTAATAGTTCAGAAGCAGTGGGGTTATTTAACGAGGTAGCCGAATTGAAGGAATGTTCGGAAAGCGCAGGGGCAGATCTGCTTCTAGGCTAGGGTTCGACAAAGTTTCTGTAAGAACATTGTTGTGTCCCAAAATGGACGTATTTTCTTGAGCTCGATTGCAGCAACGAAATAGTTGGAGCAACGAAAATCTGTTTCCGGCAATTTTTGGTAGTGATTGGCCGGGTAGAGTTTATGCAGATGGTATCTCTGATCCATTTCATTTCGGGCATTCAAGGATCCTTGGAGCAAGCAAAAAAATCGTGAGTACTTTCTGACCGTTTTGCTGAAACTTCTCTTCATGAACAGGCTATGGCGATACTCAGTATGAAGAGGCTTTTCGAGAGAAAGCAACTTTTTCTTTGCATTCGAATCCTCTCGCAGACCGAACAAGCGGAGGCAATATGACTCTGTTGGATTTGAGGTAACCGAAACTAACTGTTTGTTTTCCTTATTTATCACCTCATATTCTCATAGAGAACCAAAATATAAAACTTGTCAGGGCAAGGACCTCGACCCTGATGGTTTGGGCATGGAACTTGATCTCTCAAGTTTGAATGCCGTAAACACCATGTTTGCAGCATTATTCAGGTAGGCCGCTTCGCCTCTCTCATGGATCTCTTCCCAGGCTCTTTTGCAAGTCGAGCATAAGAATAACTTTATGTGAAACATGATTTGCCTCTTCCCAGGCTCTTTTGCAATCGGCATTCCTTTTCTTTGAACAACCTTTTCATAAGCTGGGTGGACAATATCAGTGATTGGTACGTTAAAAGTCGTCCTGGCGATTGGTATGTTAAAAGTCGCCCCGGCAATCAGATAAAATCTCCGCGGGGGCTATCGATTTGCATTCATTTCCTAAGACAATAGTAGATGTTTTTGCATTGATTCTACAATGTGGTGGAGGGGATTTGAGTGTTGTTATAAATTGGGCATCATTTGCGCTTGCAGATGCTGGAATTGCCATGTGTGACCTTGTGTCAGCTATATCTTGCAAGTTTTATTAGGGATATGATCCTTTTGGACCCTACTGATGATGAGCAGAGATCTGAAGATGGAAGCTTGTTAGTTGCACACATGACTTCAAGAAACGAAATTACTCATCTTACTATGACTGGCGAATGGTTTTCTGGAAGGATTTCGGAAGGTTGTGTGTTGACGCATGTGTAAGCCTTGGAAAGGCTATGAGGTCGTGCCTCAAGGATGCTGCAATGGGTATGCAATAATCATCGTTTGTTTTGCAAAGTTCCTGCTTTTTTATATTGAATTCGGATCTTGAAAACTTTTTTCTCTTATCCTGATGCATGTGTTCCGTGAAAAGACTGCTGATATTGTCATGTTGAATGTAAAATGTCTGTTAGTTCCAAGGCTAGTTTCGAACCATATATAAGGTTCACTAGCCATTCATTGCTGACATGTGCAGCATGAAAATCCATTTCAATTAGGTTTTGGAATAAATGTTATTTATCACATGTTGCTAATTCCCTTATCAAACTGGAAGCTTCATGAGCGTTGTCTTACAAATGGCTAATGAAACACTATTCAGATAAGAGAGCGATAACTTCAACCCTCGAAAGTGAAGTATCTTTGGACAACCGCTGATATCCAGCTTTCTCATGTATTAATATTGGTATTAGTATAATATTATATGTCTAATTCTATGCAATGTTTTCATTTCCATGATTTGAGCACCTCTAGTTTGTTAGATTTGTGAGGCTATGATATACAATTCATCGTTAGAGTACTAGGTAATGTCTATATCTACACCCCTACACCATCCTTAAGGCCCCGAAGGGGCCAAATTTTTGTTTAGTTAATACAAACCATTAAAACACAACTAATATTATTAACAAAAACCATTGCATTTCACACATTTAAATTAAAATCCCCCTTAAACCCCCTTTGGTTTGGGTGCATATTCACACGGGGGGTGACGTAGGGCAGCGAGAGCCCTTATAACTATATTTTGCACGTACAAAATCAACACCATATAGTATTTTGCTTGAAATCTTATAGTATTTTGCAAATCTTGTTATACAGTATAGCAAATTTTGTACTTGCATACCCCACAAACGAGGAACTTTACGTACGGTGTAGATTAAGGAATAAGGGGTGAATATGCCTATCCAACAGCTCTCGTTGCCCGGAGTCACCCCCCGTGTGAATATGCACCCAAACCAAAGGGGTACTGGTTGTGAGTGAAAAGGCGTATCAGATATCTCTGGAAGTATCTCAGAATCATGCAATATTACTGGGATACTAATCAGTAGTCCTCTCCACAACATAAACACGTTACCACTATTGTCAAAACTCAGGTAAAAACATTAAATGGACTCTAATGGAGTCCAAAACATGTTGTTTTCACCGAACTTGAAATGAATCAGGATTCAATGTTTCATCTTCAAGAAAGAGGTTAGCAAGCAGGTTCAAATCCAACATGAACTAGGATCCCAAAAAGACTGATTGAGATACATAATAAAACATTTCTTCTAAAGCTAAATTATAAGCATTGAGTTGTGGAACTGTTAAGGGTCCAACAAAACGTGAATAAATCATTCATTTCATCACTAGTTTGAAGAGCTAAGCCCATATTTAAATGAAGGTATTTTTAAGCAAATTATGACAAATATCACTACGAGATATTTCGATAAATGTACCTTTTTAAAAGCAAATCCTTACTAAATGCAAATTCTGCAAAAAAATATGTCCAGAAAGGTGAAGAGAGACATTATTGTTGGGCTAAGAAACTAGTCAAGTAGTTTTGAGCATTACGGTCTTCGAGATTAAGGTTATTCTAAACAACTTAAGAAATGCTTTTCTTAATTTTATAGCTTTTGAAGGGCTGCAACAACTAATCAATATAGCAGCCGGATCGCATTGTGATGCTATCAAGCTTAACAAAGATGAGCAAAGACTTTGCCATTAAACATCTAGATATTTAAGTTTACACCGTTCATGAGCAATTGTACTGGATACACTTTACATCTTCACTATCACATAGCATATTGTATATGGTTTCAAAATGGAAATGCCAGGACTGGGCTATCTCACTGAAGATAAAGGAAGAGAGTTCAAGGACCATTTTAGCTTCAATACGACTTTAGTTTCCAAACGATGTTCTCGCTATTTGAACTTACCTTCAAGGCATGTTGCAATGTAAGGGCACAATGATAGCAATAATTTGACATCGAGACTCCAAATGAAGATGGTACAACATCAACTCGCATCAAACCTCGAAATTAAAAGTGTAAGAACTCAAGAGGAGGAAATGCATTAATTACCCATGATAATCCAAAAGAAAGTAAACCTACACCTACCAAATTGTCTCCCCTTATGGCTTCATCTGCACCGAATCGACCAAGCCAATGAAAGAAGAATGTGCAAAATTGTCTCCAAAGCAAGGCCGTCCCTTACACTTCCGCGATAACGATGCATATCAAAATTAGACTATTCTTATTTTTTTATCAGTACTTTGTTAGCTCTAGGATTCACAAATAATACACACCTCTAGGTAGTATTTTGGTTGTGGAACAGCAAGCTTTTTCAAAGTATCATAGCTTATATAGAGATTCTGCATAAAAACCATATGCCATCTCAATATGCACCCATGTTTCAAAATAAATGCACTGTATTTTCACATCATTGACCTGAGAAAAGAAGCCCTCCACGCTTGCCTGTTGAGAATGCGCAAATACCTGGAACCTGGGACATAAACAAATATAACTAGACAATCTCACTCACCTGGAAATGAGGTACGCCTCTAACTCCAGATGCATATTTCTGTAACTGTTCTTGCGTCTATTAAATAAAAAACAAAAGAAAAGGGATAGACCTGACTGAAGTGGTTTTGGTAGACGAAAAACCTCATAATACAAGAATAACTTACCTCTTTCACTCCAGCATTTGGATCGTCAAGATATTCCTTTGCCCCTTGGACACCAACCTTTTCTGCAGCACTCCTGCCACTTACAAGAATAACACATCAAGATGAAAATAAATGCTTGGCAAGTTTGCATTTATGACATATTTACAATTCTGAATTTACAATTTGACATCTTTAGAACTTTGCAGAATTTACACAATTATTTCAAGCCTCTAATGTACAAAGAAGAATATGTATGCCACTTGGGAAGCTAGGCCGCAGCGCGATCCCTATGGCACCTCAAAGTTTGTAGGTAATGTGAAACCCTAGAATCCAACCATTGATAATGTCGTCGATTCGCGTAGCGAATCGGCATTCTTGCTCAAGACGAGCATGCATGCATTGCATGCATTTTGGGCCGTTCGTCAGGTTGGGTGTTTGCTACTTATTGCAGAGTTCTTCATCGACGTTTCATCGGCGCTTCCTCTTCTCTCAGCAGTACCTTTTTCTCTTTGATTTGTTTCCGTGCGGGGAGGGGCTTCTTCCAGCCGGGTTTGGCCAATTTGGCGTTGCTTTTCTCGGGTCCTTTTCGCCTTTAGCCTTCATCCCGTGACCTTCGGCCCTCGATCCTAGTTTGTTAAGGAAGTCCTTTGGTATTCGGGCTTTGTTGGTTTCATGCGAAGTCGCAGTGCAAGAATGTCGCCGATTCGCCGTAGCTTAACCGGCATTCTTGCTCAAGACGAGCATGGGTGCAAAATCGGGTAATCGGTAGCGTAATCGGGCCCCGACTTACAAGTGCTTAAAATCGGTGTGTTTTAAACACGACGTATGTGATTGAAGTATTGACATGTAGGTGCGCCACCACAAATGACAAAATGAGAGAATCATGAACATGTTTGGTGCCGGAAACATGAATGCACCAGTAGCCGCCATATTCCTGGATGGCGGGCTAACCCATCTTGAATTCAAGCAAAATGGAGGGACTAATTGTTTCCAAGAATTGCCTGAACCGAAATTCAACAATTTGCCCTCACCAATTCAGCAATACACAGAAATCCGGGATAGATGAAACCCAATTCCTCTCCCCGTTCAATTTACAGAGCCATTGATGCAGCAAGGAAGAGAGATCAGAGGCAGAGATTGTATGCAAAGAAGGTAGCAATGAAGAAGAATTTCTCTTCTAAAGATTCGCCTTCAAAGACGAATAAGAAATTGAGACTGAGTGACCGCAGAATAAGAGAAATTTCAGGAGAAATTTATGAAGTATTCAACCAAATCAGTACAAATGTTGATGACAATGACAAAGGCCGATCCTTGGATGTCTTCTTTGGAGGGCAAGGGATTTACCAATTGCTTCTATAAAGAAATCTAAGCAGTTACTATGGCCGAAAGCAAATGGTGAAGAATTTGAAGGAAACAATGCAAGAACATAAGTTTGAGAGGAATTATGACATGCTTCGTGGCAAGGAAGTCCACCCCGATAATGGCGGCCCGGCGGTACAAATGGTGTCAAGCCATTGAATCAAGCTGTAAGGGCCGATTGTTCAAAGATCCCCGTAAAAAACAATTTCAAATGCTTTTCAAAGAAGGGTGCAAGCTAACAAAGGGGAAGGACCTTGGTCAATGTTCAGGAGGAGGAAGCGGATGGATAGCATGTTAGATCACAATAGAGAAGCTGTTATCAAGTTCTGGACAGAAAATACAAGAGTTTCTCCATACAAGAAAGACGTGAGGAAGTATGTATCAGAGACAGGAATAAAGATGGAACATCCAATTCACCTTCTTGAAGTCAGCCAAGTAAGTATTCATCCTATATTGTAGGGTTCATTATATGTAGCATTTATTTGGCATTCACACGATTTCCCTGCAGTTGCAATTCTACCTCAGGTTTAGAGAGGAGAATCCTCATATCAAAATTGCATTGCAGACTTTTGAGAGGTTGAAACCTAGTTTTGTAAGGAGGATGCGTGAGAGGCATACATGCTGTTGCATTTACCACTTGAAATTTGAATACATCATGCAAGGATTGAACAGGCTGAGAAAATCGGGTGGAGTTCATGACAATTGTAACTGCCATCAGTGAGATTTGTGGCCCCCCGCCCGAATGTGCAGCCAAGGAGCATACAATCAAGTGTACCAAGTGATTTATGGAGACAAGTGGTCTCAGCAAAGAAAGGTGATGATGAGGAGTGGTTTGATCATAACCGCTTGATGTTGGCGCAAAAAATGTGGGTTGGATAGAATTAGAAAATGTCCACGTGAAATGGATGGCACGTTCAAGACTAGTTAATTGGAAGACATTTGAAAAGCAACCTGCGGGACCAGACGACGGAATTCGGTGGATCCAAGAAAGGCTTTGAGGTACAAACCCCGCTTGAGATTAGTACGTATGACGAAGTCCCAAAGAATTTCAAGAGGAAGTGAAGAAGGTAATATCGATTTTGTTCCACACAATTACATAGCACATTGGCAGGCCAATCGCTTTAAAACAATTAAGGTGTCATCATTTCCGAAGATACAATTGTATCCGCGGCACTTTGCAGAAAATTACAAAGATCAAGATCCGAATGAGCCCCTGGCCAATGCACCGCATACAAACCAAGTTTCTATACTTGTTCACATAACATATAGGCATGACAAAGTGCCGATATTCCCATTCTGTCGCGGAGTACATTTAAGAAGACCGGCCCAAAGAAGAGAAAAAAAAGAATGGGTTGGAGCGGTCGTGAATAGACTCAACAACGGTAGGAAGATCATAAAAGAGACTCACTTTTACATTTCTGATGATAAAGTGCATGACTCATTATTTGTGGAACACCGCCTACAAAAAGCATGTTGCATGGCTTAAGGAACAGAAATAGAGTATGAGAAGCATTGGTTTTGGAGTGATGGTCGCTCATCACAATTCAAGTCGGGAAAACCTTTTTTTTTTTCTTAGGCGGTACTTCACAATCAATGACAAGGAAATAGTGTGGAACTACTTTGCCACCGCTCATGGTAAAGGTGAACATGATGGTGCAGTCTTTGTTATCAAAAGGTCGCTAAGTAAGGAACAACTCAAACCCAATGGTGTGCAACTAAGGCATGCTAAAGATATTGTAAAATTCTCGTGGTACATATTTTAGCAATCTACCACATGATGAAACAGATGAGATCAAAAGATATTTTTGGGAAATTGAACCCGCTTTGTTGTGGCAAACATGGAAGAATATGAAATTGAAACACTCAAAGGCACAAAGAAGATTCATCAGACGGACCTGTCAGGACTAGACCAAACAAGCTTGCTCATAGATGCCTCGTCATGTTTCTCTTTCGTTTTGCATGGATCATAATTGGGACTCCCCGCATCAATACGGTAGATTTGGAAAGTGGGAGGTAACCTGACTTAAAACCAGGAGTTGAGAAGAAAAAGGAGACTCTTGAACAAGCCAATGAATGGATCAAGAATTTGGTAGAGGTAGGTGACAATTTTGCAGTGAATGCCGAGGTAGACAATTCGAGGGTGTGGACTTCTACATCCTCAAGTGCATAGAACCCAAATGCACACTTGAAGATTCATACAAAGATGGATGGGGCAAAAAATTTGGAGTGCATGAGGTTATCTTAAGTGGATTGTATTATCAATTCTTGGGTAATTTCAAGTATATGTTGCTCACTAAACAACCCAAGCCTCCGGGTACGCTCATGTGGTAAGATATCCTAAAATTGATATGGAAAAAGTAGAAGGCAATGTACATGTATGCAATTTCACAGAGACCCATGAAAAATTATGGCCATCTCCCAATAACAATGTAATTGTTTGACACTTAACTAAATTGATGTTATTCTTTTCAAGTGATTTGTTGTTCCAAAGACCCAAGCATGTAAGCACATATTTTTATATATATTAACAATAGTGAGGATGCACAAGGGTGGTGTGCATGGACACGCATTTCATTGAAGATTGAATTGTTGTTTATAAGAATGTAGATTTGTGACATTGGAATAAGGTTCAATTATTTATTTTGGTACCATCACTATCCCAACATTCTTGGCAAAATTATATTGTCAAGGCGTTTCCTTGATGTGACATGTGTCAATTCGAGTAGTCATACATCGAAATATTGCAGCCTGGTTACGAATTAATTGTTCCGGCGCGTGTGAGGTTTATCGTATTAATCGACGCGCTAAGCCGCAGGACTTAAGCGAGGGCGCCCACAAGCTCACGCCTACTGCCTACAGCTCTCCGCCACACCATCCATCCGCCAATTCCTCCTCTTCTGCACTCCGCCAATCCTCCCAATCCTCCCAATCCTCCCAATCCTCCGGCATGAAGCGAGCACATAGCGAGGAGCCGGAGGTCACCTCGAAGCGGCGCTTACTAAGCGTCGAAGAGGTGTTCCCTCCACTCTTCCCCCTCCTAAGTGCTTGCCAGCCTCCCACTCTGCCTCCCTCCTCTCCCCCACTCCCACGCCTCCCGGTTTGAGGAGCTGATTCCGATTCCTCATCTTCCATTCCTATGAGGAATCAGAAAAATGAGGAATCGAAATGAATTCAAGAGGAATATGTCACCACCAAGATGCGAGGGATGGATAGGCGAAGAAGAAGAAGAGGAAGAGGAAGAGAGGAAGAGGAAGAGGAAGAGGAAGAGGAAGAGGAAGAGGAAGAGGAAGAGGAAGAGGAAGACGAGGAAGCCGACTTGGAGGAGCTCGTGGCTTTCCTTAAAGGTACATGCAAATTTTCATTTGTTTTCTTTTTCATTTTTTTCGTTTGTTTAATCTTCGTTTGTTTAATTTTTTCGCTTGTTTCATTTGTTGCGATGGAGAATGAATGCAGGAGCGATGAAGATGAAGAAGACACCCCCTGAAGAAGACACCCCCTTGAAGAAGACACCCCCCCCTTGATGAAGAAGACAACCCCCTTTGAAGAAGACACCCCTTTGAAGAATACACGGCCTCGGGGCCAAAATTTTGTAAAAATTTTGTAAAATTTTGTACATTGGCCTAATGGCCTTTTTTTTATAAAAAATCTTGTTTACCATCAAACTTTGTTGTAACTTTGTTTCTTGTTTCATTGAGATCTCTTCTTCTTCATCTATGAAATGTTATTTTTGTCTATCTATCAAATTTATGAAGTTCGAATTCTGTCTTGGGTCCATTCGGGATTCTCGCTTGAATGTAACAAAGGTGCTCTAGCTCTTTCATTAGTTTCAAACACTAAGCATTTTAATCACTTTCGCCAGCGCTGCGGTGAGTAAGCCTTTGGAACACACGAGCACTTATGCAATAAATGCGGCTACCTTTAAACAGTTATATGGCTTAACAATAAGCAATAATCGCACCTTACCTGCATGACAAAGAAGCACATGATGACATTAAGCAACTACATAAAAGTATCTGTCACTGCAAGACAATAAGCAGTATCTGCCATTAAGACTCAAACCATAGCACTTGCAGGCAATTTTTTTTTTTTAAGCACTTGATAAGTTTTAAGCATCCCTTTCAATCAGCATTGAAGTATATATAAACAATATAGCAAAAACTATAGACAAGTCTCTCATTGAACTACATAAACAATATAGCAAAAACATTCTTAAATTAAGATAAAGATGGTACATGAAAAGTGTAGGATTCCTTGGCCTAAATAAATGACAAATGGACCAATAATCATGGAGAATGACAAGCGTCATCACCATAAACCTTCTCCAATTCCTCCTTCACAAACCCTCAGGCGCAGAAAATCGTTTTCGGAAAGTCTTTCCAAGCATAGCTTCATAATCTTTCTATCCGCCTTAGGCCAAGGCTTGTATCTATGTGTATTCTTCACCAAGAACTTCATTTCTTCCTCGGTCTTGGCCTGCCTAGTGATTTATTCTATCTTTGGGGTGAGTACGGGTAGCACTTCATCATGGACATCCATCTTGAATGCAAAATACCAGCAGAAATTTCCGTGGTTTGCTAAGGTAAGACTTGTACAATGAATCATCAAGAAGCAAAGTCTTACCCGAGAATCTTGGGTATGACTCATATATTTTCCCAAGTGGCTTCATCATGACCGACAGCCCGTGTTTGTTAGGGTGGTGAAAACTGGTTGCGCACACATTTTTCCCCGTCCCCATACAAATTCAAATCATCCCTCAAATGACATAGTACTTGGCAAAGACATCTTCCACATTGGAGAGTTGCATTGATGACCATATACCAACACAACACTTCAGAACAAAGTCTTCAAGAAGAACACCGCTTCGGTCTCAATATCACTTTCTTTACGCTAGTGTATGTCATTGTCAATCCCGCTTCTAAGCGTATGTGTTCATTTGCACCAAATGTTTTTACCAACACACCATTTAAATCCAAGACAATGAGTTTATCTTTGGTTGGCAAATCAATATTTAGTGCGTTGGAACATCCCGAATACCTACACAACAGAATTACTACATGAATAAATAGATGAAGATGAAAATGAAAAATGGGTTGAATGTGGAAACCTTTTCAGATCAACAAAGCAGGATTCTCCGACCTAACAATGAACCGTAATCCTACAATGAATGCAACAAAAGAAAATCAATAATATTCAATGTTTTAATCAACACTAAGTTGTGGCCTTGCCCAACAATGCCCATACCCCTTCCGTGGTTATTAATGGCAGCAATCACTTGTTGAAGATCGGGCTCACCAAACTTGAGGGCCCTCATCTTACATTTTCTTGAACACACACTTCGATATGTGTGGTGTCATGATTGAGACCGCTTTCCTGCATCTTTTGCATAGCTACTTCTTGTTCTCTTTCTTGTAGCCCCAACAACTACTTTGCTATCCTCCGACTTTTACCCCTCTTTGTTCTTACGCCCTTTCCTTTTCGCAAATATTCAGCTAAGTTGCCCTCATCCGATGGAATTACTCCCTCAACTTCCTTAGGTGCTTCATTAGTGTACAATCGGGTTCTGTTGTTTTTCCACAACCGGTGTTTGTGTTTACAGCTTCTTCTATAGCTTCTTGACAGCCTTCTTGGACTGGTGGTGGTGGTTCTGCCAAGTTGCAATCAAATCAGTCACAATTGATCTGATTCTATAGGACTTTGCGGTGTTTGTGCATCTTCAAATGGCACCATTGTCCTTCTTTGAACCCTCAACGGTGAGACCTCAATTGCGTGATCTGGATTAACACATCCTTTTTTTGGTGTACTATTTGAAGCACCCGCAACATGGCCAAAACCTAGCTCACAAATACACCCTCCGGCACCTTTCGTGGCAACCATGAATACATTGTCCTCCTCTCAACAATGAACAACAAGCTATATGATACTCATGTTGGCAATTCATTGCTAAACTTAACCCCAGAAGCTTTAGTGAATTCCGCACCACATGCCGAACATGTATAAAATGAATCTTCCACTAGCAACTTATCTCAGATAATAGTAGAGATGCTAAATGTTGCGTGAGTATCCATTTTCAGCTTCCACAAATTGTTTATGTAGAAATGCGTAAGTCTCTGTTCTTCTTCGAGAACTTTTAACTCCTCCTCAAGTTTGAGTTTACGCTTGACCTGCTCATTAATGGATGTAGGGTTCATTGCTTTTTGTACCTTGTTCCTGTGCCAAGTTTCCATCCGACGATGCTCCAAATCTTTAATTTACGCCTCCAACTCACATGTTGGATTAAGCTTGAACTCCTCCTGCTTTTGTAGCCAAATCATTTGTGGCCTGTCTTAAACCGTTTTCAGCCTCTTCCAACATCATTTTCTCAGAATTGAGGCCTTCTCATTGCCTTTCAGCTCACTTCCCATAATGCTTCCGTGATTCTTTGTGATAAGTAAAACTGATTTTCCAATCTCCAGATTGCATTCTCTAAGGTTTTTATGTTTTCATCACATGCATCCGACCTCATTTGATCCTGGCCGCCACCTTTGGCTTTGCCTTCATTTCATTTTTTCCTAACATGTGCTACAACATCTGCTACTGTTTTTACTTGTCTATTGTTGTGGTATCTTTGGCATTGCACAGCAAATGCAGCCCAGTTTACTTTGTGTTCCTCAGTGCAAGTATTGATCTAGTGCAATTTTCAAACGCAAAAGCAAGGGCCAGTTGCTTTCTTACTTCTTTGTTGTGACAATTCTTGTAGATTTTTCTAAGCAGTGTTTCCAACTTCTCTTGAAGATGCTCCTTTGCACAAGCCATTTTATCTTTCCCTTTGTTCAACTTCTTTGTCCAAACAGAATCCCAATCTCGATCCGTGACATTATTTTCCAACCAAGCTTCTTCCTCGTGGGGCTTCACCCCCGAATTGCACAGACCTCTGATGGTGTGAAAATCATCCGCGCTCCATGCCTCCATCGTCAACAGTGAAACACCGGACCGAAGTTTTCGCCCGGGGAAAAGGAGGGAGAAGGGCGTGACGGGCTTCGACGTCCGCGAGTTTCAGCACTTAAAGTGCTTAAACGCTTCGCCAAAAGTTGTACCCCACTAGCGATTTTACACCCGCATGCATGCATTGCATGCATCGCATGCATGCATTGCATGCGTTTTAACTTGCTTCACAGTTGGGTGTTTGCTACTTATTGCGAGTTCTTCATCGACGTTTCATCTACAGCTTCCTCTTCTCGCCAGCACCTTTTCTCTTTGAACCCACCCTTCCCCCCTTCTTTGTTTACTATATTTTGTACAAGTTCTCGCTTATCATGTTTTTCCACCCGGGTGATGCTTTTTTCCACCCAATCGGGTGATGCTATTCTTTGGTATGTTTCTTGTTTATTGTTGGTGATGTGCAGGTACAGGTTGGCGAGCGCCATCCGTTTTGACTTTTCCATGCGCGGGTTTTTGGGAGCGATTCTATGCCTTACGTTTGTCTAAACCCCTTGCCGGGCGGGCTTATCACTAGGGTTTTTCCTCGAAAACCCAAAGGATCGGGGTTTTTAATCCCGGTGATAAGCTTTCGGCGGTACATCAACCACTCATCTATTAGCATTGTATTTGTTTTGGGGTCCAAATGTTATAATTGATTTTCCTTTATTTTTTTGTGGGTAGTTCGCGTGATGTGCGGCTATCCACCCATCCACCATTGTAGAAATCACGAGATGAATGAGAAGCCTATCTATCTGGGCTTTGTTGGTTTCATGCGAGTCGCAGTGCAAGAATATAGGTTGCTACAATGGACAAGTACTTGTTTAAAGTTCTGCTTTCATGTTAATATTTGGAAGGTGGCCTGCAAATAACAGCTAAGATTAATCATGAAAAGTTAATGAAGACGGTCAATGCTTTCCCTTGAGGGGGTGTGTTGGAATCTGAAGATATAATTAGCGTATCTGATGGCATCAATCATGGAAGAAGGTAGGAAATAACCGTTCCTTGATTGGCGAGGGCATGATCTTGGCTATTACCTAAAGTCTGAGCTCGAAACTCTGCTCATAGCAATTTTGGATTTGCCTTTGGTTTAGATTTCGAACTTGGCTTTCACATTCGTGTAAAGAAAGCGGCAGGTTGTGTGAGAAGGCGGAGATCAACTCATAAACAGCAGATTCGTCCCGTCTCCACCATGGCTATGGCTCACAGCTTCTCCCTAAGAAATCATATAAATTATACAAACCTGTTCACGCCGCCCTCCAAAAATTCGCTTGATCACCAGATAAGTGTGCTCGATCACCAGGCGCATCAACTTTGCGCTCAGAACTGGGACTTGGGAAGTGGCGGCAAAAAAAAGGACAGGCTACCCGCTAGGGGAGGGTGGCCAGTTAAGGCGCCGTTGCCAGTCGCAGACGTGGATAATTGCCATTGGCTATTGTAGAAAATGGCCACGTAAAATGTTTAGGGTTCCTGTTAGGGCTGCGCAGAGAACGACGAGGGCTTTTAGCTGCACCATCGTAGTGGCGCCTGTAAGCGATCACCATAGCTATGTTTCATGCAGCTGAATCTTTATGATTATTCAACTCCAGCACTATCTCCCTTTCTGACGGTTTTTTTCAATCGGATTGCATTTCCTTTACAGGTAAACTCGAACTTGCTTGTATTTCATGTTTTTCTCTGTATTTCTTGACTAGCACGCATTTCTTGACCAGCATGCTACGGCTTGTGATTTAGGAACAAATGAAATTACTGAAAATTCTTTATTGTGGTATCTTCTGTAGCTTACCCAATGTAGAAAAAAGTTGGTTCCTAATTTTCTTTTGTTAAACCATATCTTTTCTGTAGAAATGTATTGGATGAGGACTGTAGATCTGGAACTCTGCTGCAAGTATTCATACATCTTGCTTCTTCCTTTAGGAAAACTTAGAAATATAATGAAAGGTTTATTTGCATGCTGCAAAATCACATGTAAAGATAGTGTAAACATAAAGGTTGCTGCTTTCACTGCATCTATGATATCTTGTGTGTATCTATGTCATATACCTTTACAGGAAATAAGATCTACGAGTTATTTTTTCAGTTCATGACTTGCAAAAGAAATAGAGATTTTTGAATGGGGTCACAACTAAACTGAAGGTTGCATTATAAATTTAAAATTTTATTAAATGGCAGTGATATGCAGATTTTTTAAGTTAAAAGAAGGAAGCCGAAGGCCTAACCATTGAACTTAAAGAAAGGCTATCACATCAGTCATGTCTAGCCAGAACATGGAGCATATGGAAAGGGGTGAATGTTTAAATTATGCATGCTAGAAACTTTATGGCTTTTGGATTAGTCAAGCCATATCTGAGCAGTACATGACTGGTAAAAGTCAATACATCTAAGCAGCATTTGGAGGTTTACTTATATTATTACAGTAAGTCCATATCTGATGCGAAAAACGTTACAAAAGAAAGCATTTGACTGAAAAACCGTTTGAATTTGCTTGTATTTCATATATTTTGATCAGCATGCTACAACTTGTAGGCATGAGTAAAATTACTAATATTTATTGTGGTGGTCTTTTCTCTAGGTTGGCCAATGTAGAAAGAAGTTGGCTCCTAATTTTCTTATGGTAAACCATATCTTTTCTCTAGAGATGTATTGGATGGGAACATTCGCGCAGAAGAATTACAATTGGCTGAAATCAAACCTTAATTGGCTGAATTGGTTTTAGACCTCAATTGTCACAATAAAATAAGCAATTTTGCATGGCAGTCTTAAGTGGCCACCTTGATAGCCTATGTGGCTGGCCCCCCAGCCTTTATGGTACCAATACCCCTATTACTTTGGCGCATCAGAAGTTGAGGTGGCTTTGCCATCTTTTCATGCAACAAAATTTATAAAGTACGTGGTCTTGTTGGGCATGTTGCCATGTGGCATGCATGGCTTGTAAGATCTTTAACTCGCTGCTGCAACACTTTCTCCCTTAAGTGCGCAGCCAATGGACACCCTCCCCTACGTCGAGCAAAAAAAATATCGTCGACTTTAACAAATTTTTGGGTTGGGATTTTTGTGACAATAAATGAGGTAACAATAAATTGCCAAATTACAAGGGTTTTAAACCTACTACCTTAGAATTCAACTACGATGTATTTAGACATGAGAATATCAAATATTAAACTAGTTATCTAATACTTGCAATGACATGGCAGTAACAAATTCAATGTCTCCGGAAAAATGCCATATTGTCCTCCGAGGAACTCTATAGCAAGACTATTAAAAGTGTCAAGTTACAGTATGTGTATATGCATATAGTATTGTGCCATTTGAAGTCTACTTGTTAGATTCTTTAGCATCCCATAAATATATAAATATGGGGTGCGGATTAGCTCAAACCTAGCAATACTATCTAGTCTAGAGATAGAAATTTATAGTTTTTTTTCCCAAGAACTTAATCAAGCTTGGCCAAATAATGCATCATTATATAGATTGAGGAAATAGCTTTGCAAAAACATCAAATTTCATCTAAAAGAGACTCTTGAATGAATGAACTACTATGAACAAATTTGTAATAATGCTTGGAAAAGTATCTTCTGACGATAAATATGACGCATTGTCTGACACAAATTCTGACACCTAGTCTGACGAAAATTCTGACGCATAATCTGACGTAAATTCTGACGCTTAATCTGACGTAAATTCTGACGCTAAATCTGACGTAAATTCTGACGCTTAATCTGACGATAGCTATTTGTTGCATATTCTGACGATTAGTTTGACGTAAATCCTGACGATAGATTCTGACGATTATTTTGACGAATTATCTGACGCAAATTCGTCAGGAAAGTAATCGTCATTATATTCGTCAGCTTTTACGTCAGGCAAAAATCTGTCTAGACAGTCTGACGATTTTTCTGACAAAAAACCCTCATTCTCTTGTAGTGAGACAACTACAATTGTTTCAAATTCAATTGGCATAGACTGCAACGGCATAGTAGGTAATTTATTAGATGGAACAGGTTCACTGACTGCAGCCAATTGTTCTACCAAGGACTTAAATTTATCAATATGGCCTTCAAAGAAGATTCAGTTAAGTTCATCCAACTGATGATCTATATGGATGCGCTCATTCATAGTCTTTTTCTGATATAATTTTTCTATATAGACCCACATATCATGACTATTGGAATAAGAGACAACATGAATCTTCTAAAGCGCATTAAAAGATATCGTTTAACCACAAGATTCTTTTTGTCCTGTGTTTGAGTCTCAAGCATCCAAAGGATCACATGAGGTCCCTTTTGTGATTTTGGCACCGGTATTATCCACCTACAGCACGGACGACAAGGCAAGAGCCTTGCACATTATCAAGTAGGTCATCACTTCAAAAAGTAATATCATTTTAATCTTCCGGATCACGAAAAACCGGTTCCATCAAGATGGATACGATCCTTTTGACCAGAGGATATCTGGCGATCACAACATTAGACAATGTTGTTGCCATGCCCGCTCTTTTCCCGTGAAGAATGGCGAAGATAATCAGATTAGAACTAAATGTGGAATGTCACTCCATTTAGTATATAAGAAATAAAGTTTAGCATATGGGGAATGTCGCTCCATTGCTTTCATATTAGCATATGGGGAATGTCACTCCATTGCTTTTCAGAAGTAATTTTACTATGAGCATATGAGAAATATCATTCAATTATTTTACATGGTCCTTCATGGCCATAGAAGAAATCATAAGCTTTTTATCATGCATACAACCTATATGACGAGGTGTTTTATAAGCATGAGTTATACTATTGATCTTTTATTGCTTTTCAAGAGTAACAAAATGATAGTTTCTCTTATGTTTGAATGAGACTATGAAACTTTTAGTGATCACAAAATAAGCAAAAACAAACTAATAAAACATATCTAGGCATCCATCAACACCGCTTTTCTTTTACAATTTTAAACAGGCATATAACAACAAGAAGCATATGGGGTAATCTCTCCATCATTGTTTGTCATAAATATAAACTTATATTAGCATATGGGGAATATCGCTCCACTGCTGCCATAAATAAAACTTGTATTAGCATATGGGGAATGTCGCTCCATTGCTTTCATAAATAAATTTGTATTAGAACATGGGTTTGATAAATCACATGGCTTGTCCATGATGTTTCAATTTAACCTCATGGTTCTCAATAAATCACATGGCTTTTCTTTCCATGGTTTTGAATTCAATCATATAGTTTAGAAAAACATATCAATTTGCATGCATGACTCCAAGGAGAAACCATACCTTTCCATCTGGTCTGTATGCATGATTCCAAGGCTTTTCTTTGCAAGTAATCACATGACTGTTCTTTCTATGATTTTGAATTCTATCATAGTTAGCAAACATATCAATTTGCATGCATGACTTCAAGGAGAAACCATACCTTTCCATCTAGTCTGCATGCATGATTTCAAGAAGAACCCATGCATTTCCATCTGGGCCAATCACGTAAATAGTTTTATCACGCCCAATAATCAAAATATTCGTAGTAGTATTCAAAATTATGAATATCTAGCATTATGACAGGGGGTTGTTTTTGTATTTTTATACGTTTTTTCCTATGGTTTTACTATGATTTGGCTGCCGTATTGCGTATGGTGTACTAATTAGTACTTCTAGAGTGCATCTAGTATTTCCATGCACCTTGTGTCATTGTTTTTTTTTCCCTTGGCAATTCAATGGTCACAACATTATTTTGTTATTTAAAACACATTATATTATGGCCCTTCACATGCAAGCATCGAGCAGACAAAGACTAGGGCTTCTTGCCAGGGGTCGTTTCATAAGGCAGACAGGTATGTCAAAGTTTAGGGTTTGCTGGCCGCTTGGAGCAGGTTGTTTTACAGATGTCCCTCACTCCTGAGTTAGGACAAGGAATCCAAACAGTTCTGGCCGAGGTATTTCGTGTCCATTACCCATTACTGCATTCATCAGAGACAACCCATTTCGGCATCGAACAGGGTATTTTAGGGTTTCTTTAGAAGCCACTATGTCCCTTTTGAGAAGAAGCCACTCCGTCCTGAGCTTGTTGGAGAGTATGGATTCAGATTCATCTGTTAGTGAGAGAGTTTAGGAGATCCGTGATGCTGATAGAATGCTTCTTGCTTTCGGATTTAGATAAAAACAACCAGAGACGAATGTTTTTAGGCATTCAACAATTTATTAACGTGATTCAGCAAAATTTATTCTGATTCCACAAAACGGAGTAAGTAATTGTCATTGTCATTGCTTCTTGGAAAAAAAAATTCATTACTTCTTATTAGGAATCTGACATTTGCATGTAGCTCTATACAGGATCCACTTTTGTGAAGAACGAATCGATAAATTTTATGGAAGAGGCCTAGATAAACTTTATGGAAGAGGCCTTGCAAAATCTTTCGGTGGCATCTTTACAAATCTTCCAGAGTCTCGCCTATTCCAAACCTCATCGTCACACTCTCCATTATTTCAGAAGACCTGGAACTCATGTGTGGCAGAAGCACAAGACTTCCTGCATATCCTTTGATGTTCTTCCTAGTGTTCCCGCCAGACTCTGCAAGATTTATGTAGACATCAAACGCCACAGATTTGTTCATGGGCAATTTAATATCCTGGATAAGCAGAATTGTATCTTAATTTGTTAGGTATGTGGCATTTACAGATGTAAGCAAGGTGTTTCTGCCATGTCAATCTCCAATTCCATACTTGCTAGTGGCAGGGCGGTTTTACTCTAGGTGTTTCATGCAGGTCTTGAAGAAGCAAATGTAAACTCTAGACCTTCAGAATCTTTAACTGCTTCAACACAAACAACAGTGGGAGCCATGCCAATACTAGCGGCTACACCAACTGCAGAAGCTACACCAACCATGGGAGCAACACCTTCTGCAGCATAACCAGTACCAAATGCACCTCCAAACTCCTGTAAGTAAGAAGGATGTTTTTATTTGATGCTTGCAGATTTAGTATATACTAACATTAACTAACAATTTACAGGCTGATTCAGTAGTTAATCCAGGACCTGCAGTTTTTATTAATCCAAATAAGCCAAATCCCGTCATGGTGCAGGTTGTTACATGATTGTTATGTCATGGTGTCAGGCTGATCTCTCCAATTATGGTTATGAATTGTTGTTAAATCCTCTAGGAGGAGACCTTAATATTCTTAGGGTGAGATTCCATTAGAGTGGGCGTTTTTATTGACGTGGCACTAAAAGTCTCCATATTAAAATGGAGTGTTTGCACATGAGATTCCACGCTCATGCATGTCCTTTTGAAAAAAAAAGATCAAGAATAGGATTTTAACCTTTCCTCTTACGTGGCGATAAAAGATAGGTGGTTATATTTTTATTTTTTAAAGGACAGGATTGGCTGACAGTTAAAAAATAGTTAAAATAATGACACCTTGGCATATGCACATAAAGACCAGGCAAAGTGGAATATGTCAGGCCTCTTAATTTTCAGACGTGTCGAAACTTTATTTGCTTGTAATTAAAAGTTTTGTTCTAAATGCCGTAGTTGAATCTCACCCTTAATCTTGGCGCATATGAAGCCATTCAGAAACTAGGAGATTGCATACAAATTGCTTGTATATCTCAGATGCTCTGCACTTTTCTCATATGCTCAGGTAGAGGCGCATTTTGTTTTCTCATACACAACTGTTGTGGTCATGCTTCCTGCTACAAGCCATTGTTTTCCAACTTTGTTTTCCAACTGGGTGGATACTAGAAGTGGAACATTGTTCACGTTCATTCTATGCCACTTTAACATTGTTTTCCCACTCGGTGAATAATAGAAGTGGAACATTGTTCACGTTAATTCAATGCCACTTAAGGGGATATTCGAAGACAACTTTTTAATTAGGATATGTAATGGGTTTAAATCCCTAAAATGTGTTACTCCTGCCTCAAAGACACATATAGCTCAACGTTAAATTGTATATGGCACATTTCTTGCTACCCTTATATTTTGATAAATTCCATCTTCTTCTTGAAACTAAACCCTGATTCGGCATATCAATTCCCCAAGGTCTTTAAGGTTTTTTAAGGTTGTTAGGCCCCGAAGGGCCCAATTTTTTTTTTAATATAACAACCAACACATAATTACTATTAGCAAATGTAAACCATTGCATTCAACACATTTAAATTAAATCCCCCTTAAAACCCCCTTTGGTTTGGGTGCATATTCACACGGGGGGTTACATAGGGCAGCGAGAGCCCCTAAAAACTAATAATACATGTACAAAATTAACACCATTAAGTATATTTCCTCAAATCTTATAGTATTTTGCAAACCTTGATTTACAGCATACAAAAACTTGAACAGGCATACCCCACAAACGAGGATCGTTATGTACGGTCCAAATCAAGGAATAAAGGGCAAATATCAGTATGTTTAGTTTTTATCCTCAACAATCATGTCATGTGCAGTATTAATCAATGTGATAGGAATCTTTCACTGCAAGCCAACACCTATTAAACATATGACAGATTCAAAAATTGCATGCTACATCTCTAGGAATATGTATGGCCGAATCAGAGGAAAACAAAGGTTTTAGATTATAAATAAAACAAAGCATGTCGCAGAGACTCGTTTGTTCTATTTCTGATTATCCTTTTGCAACTTCAAATTCTAACAATGATCATCCATCAAGAATGTATAGTTTATCATCAACAGAGAACTGAAAATTCAATGTGAATACCACTTTCTATCTTTTCTTTTCTTTTCTTTTCTTTTCTTTTCTTTTCTTTTCTTTTCTTTTCTTTTCTTTTCTCCTACAGTCTTAAAATAGGGTTAGTCACTAAAACTTAAATAACTCAAAAAATACTTATTCTTTTCCACTGATTATTGTTGCCATGTAAAGTAAACTTTGAGGCCTTTCTAGCAAGCCTTAGATCGCATGCATCTGAGCTACATTAAGAGAGCTGTGACCGTTCAAAGTCGACATATCTTTTTGCTCTTATAGCTACGACCTACTACTTTTGCTTTTTGCATCACCATAAATTAGTTCAAAGATTCTATACTTCTAATTTCCTCTTAATATGCCTGTGATATGGAAAGGAGAAAATTGATGCTGTTACCTTTGTATTACCTTTTGTCTGAAGCTCCTCCGAAGCTTTTTTGTTTCGGGCAAAAGTTTTCCATCAATCCTTGCGTTATCTATGAACTCTCGAACTTGGCTCTGATACCATGTTGGAAATATAACATGCAAGGAAAGAGAGACGCAGCAAGACAAAGAGAAGGATAGAGAACATGCAATATAATCCCAAAGTGAATGTATTATTCATGAAGAGTACATGCTCTTATATACAATAATGAACGGCTAATAAGCAAAGACGCTTTTAGCTCTATGAGCTATCAATAGACAACGAACTATCAATAGACAAAAGCTAAGATTGTATGGATGTATTATAAATACATTCCAACAGGCAATCGATTTTAACCGGTTTTTCTAAATTATCTCGCTTAAGAGCTTAGACCCCATTGCCTTTGGACTTGGAATCAAACTCCATATCTTGCTGTGTTAATGAAATGAAGATGCAAATTGAAGCTTCAAACCAAAAAAAAAGCTCTTTGCAGGCGAAGCTCCAGCGAACTCCATAACTCTGCTCCGTGAGAAGCTACGAGAATCAGAATGTTTAAAGGCATTTTCTGCTTAGATTTTTACACAGCCCCATAACCCTGCTGGGCAAGAAGCTGCAAGAATCGAAATGTTCAAAGGCATTATCTGCCTCAAATTTTCCATCGATTGCCTTGTTGCTTTGCCAAAAATAAAAGATTAAATTGATGTTTTCTAAATCAAGTTTAAAAAATATGGCACAAAAGCCTCAAATTTGACCGCTGAGAAATTAAGAAAAAAAAATCGACCCGGTCTCGAAAAGTTTGATCTGGGGTTCGGCGAACTGCATCCACAAACAGATTCTATGCCAATGGCCCAGATCCCCTTATTGGTGGTTATCCTCAGCTATTCACGTCAAGCGTATTGAGCCAGATTTTTTTAAAGGTGAGTTTATCATAGAACATACATTTCCCTTGTTTAGCATTATTCGTGGTTTTAAAAGCAATAATGGGAATGCATGATAACAGCTAATGCATTGCAAAAATGTATTGGGCTACATATTCTTGAGAAGGGCCATCTCATTGGACCAGTTCAATCGTCTTCTTAATGTTTAGAAGCTGAAGGATTATCTAGATCTTTAAATGTTTCTGAAGCTTCTTAGGTGCTTTATAATCTCTGCAACTAATACCATAAAGCATGTAAAACGAATGCACAATTTAATGAGGACATACTTTACATAATTGGACCAGTAGGGAGAATTAACAGAGTTATCTGGGGACCATTGAATAAGACCATTATCAGTGCTGGGGAGGATTTTGTATCCGCATTTGGGGCAGACAGGTATGTTGGTCACTAGGAAGTTTTAAAAGTGTCAAACTTTTAGCTATATCTGCCTCTTACAGATAAGTAAGTTGCTTAAAGAGAGTGATAAAAAAGCTAGTCATCAAGGAGTAAATACTGCCCTGTCATCTGGTATGGAGGCTAGGTTAGGTGGAATGTTCTGTACGTCCCTTCATCAAAGGCAATATACTAGCAGATAATCCGAAGCTAATGCATTCAAAACTCTTTATTCATAGAGAAAAAAAGTGAAATCCATCATCCACTAGTCCGCCATGGTTGCATGCAGAAAGAATGGTGCTAAAGATTAACTCCTTCTTATTGCATTTTTCAGAAAAGGAGTGAATGACCCATTTTCCCCTTTTTTTGTTTCTTGACAAATACACGATTGATGTTGCGATAATGGAGCTTCTACATATTCGTAGATATGCCAAACATTACCTGTCTAAAATGCTTTGCCCCATAATATCTGGTTCAAAGATTACCCTATGGACTACAAGAAAACATGTAACTCATGGCTCTTGGCTTTAGTGCAAGTTAGGTTGGCCATACTTTGCAAGAAGATTGTCGTAGACCCTATGCTAAACCCTGATCCATCAAGAAACCTTCAATGAAGCTGGTATGGACTACCGTAACATGTTTTGCCCGGTAGAAATAAACAAATACAAAGCGTAAACATGTACACCGGTCGGGCCTTATTCATATGGCGTGATCCGAAACCTATTTATCGTAAGTTTTTCCCGTTGTACTCTTCCTTTAGCTTCAAGGCATTTGAAATTTTGATAGCCTTTTTGCAGGTTCCTCACTGCCAAATATGGACTCAAGGACATGCGACTTTTGAGGCCAAGATTTCCCCGGGGAATTTACGTATTCGCATTACAAAGATAGATACAAAGATGTGTTATAATGAAGTTATGACTTGAAAAGGTACGTTATATTTCCTATGGGCATGTACACATCTCCTGGAAATGTCTGGTCAGTAGTTGATGACATATACAAAGTATTTGAACTTGGTTAGCTAATTCCGTCTTTGGTTAGAAAGGACTGCTTTAATGAATCCACCAATTGTGAACTTCTACCCCCTATATGGTTTAGTGAAGTTTTTACATGGTTGTATTTTACACGTTTCAGAACTACATCAATGTTGTTATGCCCTCAGATAAAAAAGGAAGAAGTTGCAAAAAGCAAGCTCCAGACTGCAGGCCACTATGTAGAGGTTGCTGCCATGAACAAGTAGAACAAGAATGGGTTGTAGAACAATTAACACAATTTCTTTTGTGCTTAAACATGGTCCTGGAGTAGTCTATTGATTTCCAATTTTTGTCGCACATGCTATGCTGGCTTCAACTAGAACTGAACAAAATATTAGTGGCCTTTTCTTACATGACGGTTTTTGCTAGGTTCAGATAACCAAAAACACATGCTTTATAAAATTCTTCGCATTGGAGGGAAAGCCAGAAGGCTTAGACTGCTATGAGAGGCATGAAATGTAGAAATTTGATTTTCGCACATTTGATGATTTCTTATCTCGACTTGATTAGTGGGATCACATGATGTATTTGTGCCAAAGTTCCATTTTTTTCCGTATCGGGGAGTGGCCCGGAGGGCTCTTTGACAAGCCGGGCAAAATGGCCCTTCCTATAAGACCATTCGGCCTAACGGAAATTCGAAACGCGGGCCACTTTCACGCCAATCGCCCATTTTTTTTGAGTAACTCTCCTCCTTTTTTGGTCGGCCGAGTCCTTCCCATGGTGCTAGGGCTTTCATTTGCGTCGTTTTTTTGTTGGCGCCGGGGGTGTATCCGGGGGCTTTTGAGTGAAATTGAGCCATTGCAACGAAGTTTGTGGTGTTTTTTCCCCTTTTCTTCTTGTTTATTGTCCATGTAAAGAAGCCTTCTTTGTGACATTCCAACGACTTCGCTTTTGTAATCTTGAAGTACTTTTTGGTTAGTTCTTGTTCTTGGCAGAGTCCTCTGTTTCTAGGTAAGATGATATTTAACCGAAACCTTGTTTTTAGCTCTGTTTTCGTTTCTTTCTTGCGCGAGCTCTTTCCCGACTCGGTCTTTGAGGGTTGTAAAACTAAAAGCTCTTTGATCTTCTCATTATTCGCTTTATGCGTTGAACTTGAAATGCGATGAATATCAACAAAGGGGATAAATAGACGAGCTATTTGCCCAAACAGCAATCTTCCGTGCAAAGAAGAAAATGTTTGATGTCAATTTCTCGGATGAGAAGCCCGGATCTCGGGCTTTTAGCTCAGAAAGCGAGTGCATGGCCTTTTTGTTGAGATGGTCCCGCCTCCTTGCAAGACTCTTTATTTTAAAAACACGTGGTAGGAAATCGATAGTAAAAAAAACCTTACCCCACATTCCAAAAAATATTATGCAAAAAATTCTGAAACCTTACTCTACATTTCCGAAAAAGAATTTGATGCCACTGTCATCACATGAGTGGATATGGGAGCAAAAAGTGGCCCACTCGGATTTTACATTTTTATCTGTTGTCCAGTCAGGAGCTTTTTTGCAGCTAACTAGCCTTGCATAGCCTATAATTTATGCCCGACTTTGGAAGATCGCGCAGGCTAGCTTTATGTTTTGCACCAAAGTGCATTGTATCTGTATTTTCAGAAGATGCAGGCGCCAAATGTTAACGAGTCAGAATTATCTTTACAATAAATTTATCGCGGCGCAAAATGTTAACGAGTGAGAATTATCTTTAGCCGCCGCGAACATTTTTTTGTTCGACTTTTTTTCTAGTTTGGACTATGATGATACGAAACATTGCGAGAAAGTCTTAGTGTCAAATATGCCTAGTTTGACATTGTTGTGGTGTTTAGGATCCTTAGATTCTGTTTGGGTTATGCATTCTATGCAAGAATGGTAGACCATGGATTTATGTTTGGGTTATTTGGCTCACCTAAGACCGCGGCGAGAAGCCATGGACATGATAGCAAGAACAAGTTTGAAGCATTGAAGTATCATGCTAGCAAGGGACAATATGAGCCTACAATGGGTATCATCAGGTAAGTTTGTGTAAAAAAAATGGTTGGAACCATTTTTAAATTGGTTAAGAAAAACAATGGCTCTAAAAAGGAGATATTGTTGTTCTCTACCTTTGAAAACTATTACAAAGAAGCCCAAGAGAACCACGAAAAAAGGAGATAATGTTCTTCAGATCCTTGAAAACTATTACAACAAATCCAAGAGAACCAGGCTGATCAGCCAACAGAACAGTCTAGAAGCAAGGAGCAAAAGTCTTTGGATGCCAAGTTGCATATTATTCCAAGAATCAGAAGCCAGATTGTGCTTGGATGTGGTATGAAGAGCAAAAGCCTTTGGATGCCAAGTTGCGTATTATTCCAAGAACCAGAAGCCAGATTGTGCTGATAATTATTATAACACTATGTTACCAGTCGCAAAAGGTTTTGATTCCAGGGAACAGAAGCCAGATTGTGCTTACCATATTTATAACACTATGTTAGAACTTGCAAAAGTTTTTGATGTGCTTTAACGTGTGCATTAACCAAAAAGAAAAGTTATATTGTAAACACAGAAGTGATTGATCCACTTGGCCTAATGGAAACTATGATGAATGTTGCTAGACAAGCAGTTATTGACGAACATGAGCCAAGGAGCAGGTGAAAGCTCTTTTGGAGGGACAACTTGATGCTGCTGGTTAGATGTCTTTGAAGATGAGCCTTATCCCTTGGAAGATGTTCTTGGAAAGTGCTACATGAGAAACCAGAAGGGAGATTGCATCCCTGGTAATGAAAGATATGGAAGCACATTTTTCTGATCAACCTGTTTTGACTCTGATCACTAATGTTGCATGTCTCCCCTTGCAATTTAACTTACAAAAGCATAGATACTATTTGATTTTGTTTCCCATTTAATCTTGTCATGATGACACTCTGCTTTTATTTATGATAACAGCTAAAACCAGCCACAACAATTTTGCTTCCACAGAACCAAGAACCACAATCAGTTGGGTGAAACGCACTAAATTGCAAGTGCAAAGCAATTTACCCTGCAGAAGAAAATGAGGAGAAAAATACCAACAACATGTACTCTAATCCAATCATTTTCAAGGTTTGGTTTTCTCGTACATGTTAATTTGGATAAAGTAATAGAATTCATCAACTAAAATGCATAAGACATATTCTGCAAGCTGGCAATGCCTTTGAATGGTGAAGCAAATGCAATACTTTTATTTGAAGGAGAAGGCTCCAGTTTTAGGGCTCTGATTAGAAGTAACAAAACATAAACAACAAGAACATAGGCAAAAAAGAGAGCCGAGGGCTGTAAGGAACCTTAGGACAAAAAGACATATACATCTATACATGTATTTGTACAGTATTTTTCTACGTGTCTTTTGGTTCATGTCTTTTCACATGGACAAAAGGCCACAATTTTGTACATTTTTGTTAACTTGGAATAAGAGATGTAGTTTAGGTACTTTGTGCTCTCTTCAGGGATGCATCTCTTGTTCTTTGTTCATTACATTTGGCATCAGAGCAATAAAGATCCAAAGGTATTTTACGAAGAGGACGGAAACCATAAAACAAGGTGTGAATCTTGCTTCCATTTGTATTGTTCTAAGAACTAATTATATAAGCACAAGCACAAAGAAATAAGAATAAGGAATCTGTCTTTTGGGACAAGTATTCCCGTTGCTTCTATGAACCCCAAAAACCCTGCTTTTTTTGCGGATGGCGGTGGCAAAGAATTGAATTATGTGGCGCACAACCAAGGATTCGGCAAATTGAATCTGTGGCAAAACAGCAACTGGACCACTTTGGTGTCTGCCGGAATAGGCATCCGCAACATGAAAACCCTAGCTTGTCGCAAAAAAAGGGGAAGAAAGAAGGAAAATAAAAAGATACAATTCTCTACTATTCGAGTTATAAGATTTATCATTTAAAAGTGCAAGCAAATGCTTTTACTAAGATGGTTAAGAGGCATTTCTAAGAGTTTTGTTTTGAAATGGTGGGGGTTCGATTCTTACTTGAAACAAGCGCATATGTATTAGCACTAGGGGCTTTGTTTTAATCCACTAAGACAAGTTCCGAGAGGGACTTTAAGAGCAGCACTAGGGGATTTATTTTAATCCACTAAGACAAGTTCCGAGAGGAAATTTTAAGAGATGGGATCTTTTTAAGAGAATCCGTTAAGACCACAAGACAAGCACGCATGTTTTTTGAGCACTATGGGATTTGGTATTTGTAACTTTTAACCCTTTGGGATTCTTAAAATCCATTAAGACAAGTTCGAAAAGGAATTTTTAGGATAAAGTTCCATTAAGGCAAGTTTCGAGAGGGACTTTTACGACGAAGTTCAAGGGTTCATTGATGTGTCAAGGCTTGGTGTCTTGATATTTCCATACTCTTTGAATGTAATAATGGAAATTATGACCCATGGCAATTGTCATGGTTAAGGATCTACGTTCCATCAATTGGACGATAGGAATATGTTAAGACTAAGAGCATATGCCTTCGCAAAAAATTTGCAAAGCATGAGAACATTGGGCAAAATGAACATTTACTCAAGGTTCTCTTAAGAATGTTATTATTCTTAAACAACATAAGAATGAAATTTAAATTTTGTTTTAGGACATAAGAATTTGTGGATTACCATGTTGGCCGCACATGAACATGATCTTTTAAAGATCAATTCTAGAGTTGTTTGATGTGTCGAGACTTGAAGTCTTAATGTTTCAACACTCTAAAAGCAAGAAGTATTCATGAAAATATGGAACCTAAGATTTATGAGTATGATAACATGACATTAAGAACCTTCTCATAAGAAACTCACACTAGCCATCTCTTTGGCAATGGTGTTCTGACTAACTGTCTATAGTTAGTCTATGAAATTGGTTGGTGAGTCTCATGATGAGATGGTCGACTAGATAGTGAAATCTCTACTACTCTAAGGACTAAGTTAAAACAACTTTTAGATATGAAGTTGTATGATGTCTCTAAGATGCTTGGCATCTTATATAAGAAAGAGAAGGTTTGATGATTCTTATTCACTTATAGTCCAAAAGTTAATCTAAAACTTATCTTTGGACACAAGATTGGCCATAAGAAATCTAAATAAACAAATAAAGTTCTAGGATTCAAGATAACCCCCCACAACGACGAGGAATGGAGACTTTCTCTAAGCACATGCTATATGAGAAAGATGCTTATCCTGAGATTCTAGACGAACTCTTGGGAACTCTTCGGGCTTGAAGACATGGACTGACAATGAGGACATTGTCTTTTTTAAGTCGGAGAGAATGTAAGGAACCTTAGGACAAAAAGACATATACATTTATGCTTGTATTTGTACAATATTTTTCTATGTGTCTTTTGGTTCATGTCTTTTCACATGGACAAAAGGCCACAATTTTGTACATTTTTGTTAACTTGGAATAAGAGATGTAATTTAGGTACTTTGTGCTCTCTTCATGGATGCGTCTCTTGTTCCTTGTTCATTACAAGGGCTCCTGTCTTGGCCATGCCATTCATTAGTTCGACTGCGAACATTATACTGCAAAAGGGAAAGAATAAAACAACATAAGATGAGGCTTAAGCAGACCTACTAAACTTGAGTTATGCCCAATCCCTCCCTTTCACAGCTGTTTTCTGAAAAGAACTGCCATAGCCTGCCCTCGAGTGCTCTTTCTCTTATTGGTCATCATAGCCCATGTCTTTCCAGAGTCACTCAAAATTAGGTCATCTTCACCGATTTTGCCACTCATTGTGTTGGAACTGCAAAAAATAATGATCCATCTGCAGAAAACATAGGTACCAAAGTTTTTTTTTTGAAGAACTGTGTCATCAATATATTAAAAGAATGGTAATGTTACAAAGCAAGTGAGGAGGAAGGAGAACTGCCCCAAAGAGACAGCGATACCTCGACACTCCACAACAAACTCACAGAAAAACTGCAACTCTACTGCTGTACAAACCGACCATCACCATCTACAACACCCAAGAAGTGCCGCCAAATGGCAAACTTCCACTCTGGGAACACCAAAAAGCTTTGAAATAGCTTGTACCTGAGTCGAGGAATCAGAGAGGCTGCAGGCTGCTGTCAGTCTGCAACAAAAATGAATAGGCAGGTTGAATCTGAGAAAAACATGGGTTACCAGGAAAAAGAAATAAATACCAAGATCAGTCTCTGAAAAATATGATCAAGTTGCCGCTCCTGCTTGCCCTTCTTACATTGGGGGTTTTGAGGCCTCCCATCTTACATTGGTTTTTTTCAAAGTCCTAGAAGAATTATAGCCATCGCCCTGTTTGCCCAGATAAATTTTCCACAAAGCGGGAAGGAAGCACCGTCCACCACTAATGGCCAAGGTTGCATTCAGGCTGTGCATCTCCTACCTACGAAATCTTTCTTAATCTTTACAAAAGACTAGAAAATAAGTATTCCAACCCATCGCCAAGCAAAGCCAATTCTTAGAAGCATTTTGCTCAGATCTTCAACCTCGTGATTTCGCACTACCGAGCAAAACAGAGACTAGGTTTTAAGTCGCCCAGCCAGAGTTTGTTCTGAGAGTTCAACAATCTGCATACCTCATAGTCACAACACCCTTTTTTTTTCGACCCACCGCCAAGCAAATCCGAATACAAATCCGAGAGTTTCAACACTCTGCATACCTCATAGTCACAACCGCCTTTTTTTCTGCAAACTGCCACAGCTCGCCATGCCACATTTGTTGAGCTGAGGTCGTGCCCGCCATCGCCAATAGTCAGGCATCGAAATCACAGAAGGAGATTGTCCAAAGAAATTATATGTGCCATGTAATTATGAGATTAGATTGCAGCCCAGAAAAATTCCATGAATTCGAACAGAAATAAAAAATTATACTCTCAATTATATATGTCTAGATTACATACCAGGAAACCTAGATGGGTATTATAGCTAAATCTTGTATTATGGCTTCTCAACCATTGGATAACAGCGCATCTGGCAGCATATTCCCTTTCCATAAATCCACACGTCCAAATTGAGTATTTTGCAGGTCAAACTGGCCCTTGTTGACCCGCCTTTGAAGGGGGCATTATCAAGGCACATACAATTGGATAAAATAATATTTTCGCTTTAATACAGTATAGTATAAAAACAACATGGCAGATTGCTGCATGGCAAAACTCCATGAGCCAACAACATGAAGAACATCACAGAATGACATGAGCGTGGGGAATCGAATCCCAGATGAATCCACAGCTCATGGCTTACCTGTACAATGCGCTGGGATCATGCATAGGGCCCATCAAACACATGCCATTGGCTGCTATTCCAAGCTCCAGCTATCAATGGCATGCATTTGATGATCCTATCCGTGATTTCCTTGGATCCCTGGAAGCCAACAAACACAATTTGTTAGTGAGCTTGGGGAATTGAACCCCAACGCAATGCCAATGCTCATCCGAGCATAAGGGAGATCCCAGTGTAGGGGTTCTCCCTTATGCCCAGGGGCCAAAACCCTCTGAAAGTCTGCAGATGTTAGTAACAAAGTGCAGTCAACAAAGCATAAACAAGGCATAGCATCAAACAACAGAATATCACATATTCATAGGCTTAGGAAATGTACATGTGGCATGGGTGCCACGCACATGAAACTGCACAAATAAGAACATTGCAAACACGATGAACAACAACAAGGCCTAATTCATGGGTTTTCCAGATGCAGCCCGCCCCGGATCCAAAGATCAAAAGCTACCGGATTTCCTCTACAACAAGCACTCGCCGTGCTCATCCGAGACTTCAAAGCATGTAACTTCGAGATAATGGGGCACCAAGCTGCTCCTAGGCAATACTAGAGATCGCCGAATCAATGGCCACATAGCCAGTCAACTGCCTCTCCAAGATCCTAAGGGAAGCAGCTATTTGCTCGTTATAAATTCCTCTGCAAAGAATAACTGCCCCGGAAGAATAAACTTGAGGATCGGGATGAGAATCGTCAATTCTAGAGCTTATCAAAGATGGATCCAAGCTCACGATGGGATGATACGTCTCCTCGGGAGGATTCCCATCGGTCTCCATCTCTATCCTACAACAAGTTGTTACCACCACAAACACATGTTGAAAGAAAGCAAAACATGGACAAAATTGAAGCTGTACATGCAACAACACAAACAATAGGTCAGCCAACTGCCATTGTGTGATCCCCGGTGTGGATGGGGATATAATCCACACCATGATCAGGGATTTCAATATCAAGGCTAAACGATGGATCATGGATATCCTGGAAATTATAGTCCATCTCATCAGATGGCACAGAATCATCTCAATATCGGCGGCGGCCTGGCCCATTCCATTCAACGGGCACATAACCTGCAGGCAAACCAAACAGAATTGTTCTAACATCAGATGGCATACAATGAGCGGGATTCAACAGAACCCTCCAAGCAGCACGGACTCTGTGCTCGTTCACATGGGCAGTATTAGATGGGATTATCCAACTGCTGCTCAGAGTATATTTCCCGCTTCTCAGCATCCTGCAAATTGTTAATGTTAAACTAGGGGTCAATCTACGTCCACCATGATAGAACATAAAGTGGGCAGCCTTGTTCAGAAGGTTTCTATTATCCAACACACAAAGACCCTTTGTCTCCCCAGCACCCTATTTTACGTACAAATCTTTTCCTTTCTCAATCATCGTCTCAGATATATTGTGCAGGTAGTAGGAGTAATGCATCTTGCCTACGTCTTTCACGCAGTAGCCCAACATGCCCTCGAAATAATGCATCCTATTATTCTTGAGGGCCTTGCACACTAAGATAACGCCTGCTGGCTTAGAGGGCCAATTAACCCCCTTCTGATAACATCATTCAGGGCCTTAGGACCCTTGTAACGGCCTCTAAGCACAGCCTGCACATGGAGGTGATCAGTAGAAGACTCCCTCTCCAGGGAAACTGCGCCAGCAAAGCACCTCTATTGCAAAATGAAGACAGGGCATCAAAGAAACTGCGGGGTGTGCAAATCACCCAAGCTTTTCTTCGCGACACCTGAAGCAAGCAAATCGACACCTGATGCAGCTGAATTAGCATTCGCCTGAGTCATCGACACTGCAGCTCGCTCCACACGTGATCCAATCCAAATCTCAGAAGAAAACCCTGCCCCTTCTCTAACACAGATCCACATAGGTTTCCAAACATAGCCCAGGCGCGAATACCAGAATTAACCTTCCAAAATCATATGTAACAAAACTACTGTTTTTTTATAGCGGGCAAACGCCCATGGGCAGCACCAGCTTTACTCTTTCTGGCAGCCCATCTCATAGTAGACATGATCAACAAAGAAAAATAGATAACAAAGAGGGCCCAGGACGCTAACCTCTGGTCTGTGCAGGTCGTTCCAGCCTTGCCTCTCAACCCATCCTGATATAGCAGACAACACCAAGCCACGATTGTGTTTCTGAATTAGAAACCGTCATGTGCAAAACAACCAAGCTTTTCTTCGTAACACCTGAAGCAAGCAAATCGACACCTGATGCGGCTGAATTAGCATCTGCCTGAGTCATCGACACCTGCAGCTCGCTCCACATGCGACCCAATCCAAATCTCAGAAGAAAACCCTGCCCCTTCTCTAATACAGATCCATGTAGGTTTCCAAACACAACCCAGATACCACCATCATCAAAATACGTATTTAAATACGAATACCAGAATTAATCTTCCAAAATCATATGTAACAAAACTACTGTTTTTTATAGCGAACACATTATAGGTAGTAAAGAAAACCTAGATGGGTTTTCTAAATTGAAACCTAAATCTGGTTTATCTTGGTGATAGTTTCCACCCAATTGAGGCCTAAAACTAGTTTCTTGGAAACCTAGAGTAGTTTAATGGAAACCTATATTGGTTTTATCGGAAACCTAGAGTGGCTTTATGTAAGCAACTATAGTTTTCCATAAAAAAACTCCCTAGATTTCAATGAGGTCCAACCCAGATCGGGCGTAGATGGAACCATCATGTTAACACATGATCTTTATTATACTTGCCCTTCACATATTCTATATCAAATCCTCTCCTCAGTGAAATCTGAAAAATCCACAAACCAAACTGCAAGCATAGGATAAAATTTCTCTCCGCACAAATGTGAGAGTTCTGATGTTGAGTGCTCTTTGTTTGCAATCAAACCTCTCGAATACCCAATTGAACGTCCAAGTAGTTCATACCTCACAAGTATCTTAGCCACGTCTTGCTAAAGAATTCCTACATCAATTTTTTCCATACCCTTTCTTCTATATTTATAAACCGTTTTTCATCCTTAAGGCCCTTGACCTTTAATGTAGTGATAGCTATGCCAACAAAATCCTGCAAACAAAAGGTCATTAGAATCGTGACCGCGATCTTCAACAACCGAAAATACAGAAAACCTTTTATAACGAGGTTGTTGCAGTACCAATTGGTCCTTGAGGAGGACAACTTATGGTGATGATGCAGTTGCTGGAGCTTTTCGATCAAAGGTTCTTTGTATACCGTATTTCCTATCATCTCATTATACTAAATGCTCAACTCAATATATTCCTTGTAAAATAGGTTCTCATTCAGCGCTCTGGTCCTTCTTCTGGCCAACTACTCCGATTCTCCAACCATCATGAGGAAAGCAAAATGGCAAAGATAAAAATCGTGGTTACCTAAAATTATATAATCCCCCACCTAATCCGCCAAGCGCCTTCCAATCATCTTTGTTTTTGAAAAATTGAAGCTTCGATACTTAATAACTCATACACTAATTGTGTTTGAAAGAAAATTTGAAATAATTACCTTGTAATGGTGTCAAACGACACCACATTTGCAGGAGTAAGCACCTATGTTGGCTAAGTCTTGAAGCTCTTAACCAATATCTGGACATGGCCGTTAGCGTATTCTATGTGTTAAATTAGACGGAGCTGATTCACAATAAAAAATAGAGACTTTCAAAAACCAATTGGCACCGAGCGGACAAAAACATTTGAACTGCTCTAGTTTAAGAGCAGTTTGCTCTGCCACTTTTCGTTCTTCTTCTAGATTAAACTTCAATTTGACTAGCATGTGAGGTGCATTTGGCTAGGTCAGGGCATTTGAAGAGGGCAGGGCTATCACAAAAGGAGGTGTAAGGGAAGACGAGGATCTATCACTGTCATCGATATTCAACTTTCGAACATTAATCTTGAAGATTGATATTTTTTTCGCAGGCAACTTTTCAGATGATGGAGGAGCTAAGCCCTTAATAGCCCCGGGTTGGGTCGGATTAAGAACAGCCAATGGGTCAACCAAGGTAGTCGTTTCTGCATCTTGGTTCCTGGCCATGGACAGTTCTCCCAAACTAGCTCGGTTTAATATTTGTTTTCTTTGCCACTACTCGGAGCCAATTAATGTCCATCCTTGAGAGCATTTTCTCATCCCATTTAACTTTTAAAGCACAGCTCGGAGGCTTCTTATTGTTGGATAATTCCTTTCTCCATAGAGGACCCTAAAAGAATTTCCCTGTTTCCATTTATACCTGATAGGGCCAAAGACTCATAGGATGGGAGAATTCAGCCATAACCTATGGCACTGGTAGTGACATTGTTTCCTGTAACTGGCTTGTTCATTTTACTGATGAAAATCATTAAAGGGTCGTAGTTCCTCCATTTGAAAACCTAGGAACTGAGCAGCTGCATATCTTCGATATACAGATGAAAGCGTCTCTGTAACTGGCCTGCCGAGTTAACCTTCAAAATAACCCAAGATCCCATTCAGACTTGCATGAACACTGGCAAGTTGGTATGCATGAATTGAGTCATGCAATGCAATAGCATTTTCAAGACGAAACTTAAGGTAAAGCATTGAATCTTTAGTCTCAACCATATCCAATAAACATGTATGAGCACTACTTTCAAAGATATATTATCATACTATATATAATGAAAATGCTTTACAATGTTAAGAATCCATAGTATCAAGTTTACTAAGTAACCACAAGGCCTTGCTAAGGCTCACAAAGATCTCAAGTCTTTAACCCCATTCAAGCTCTCAACTGCACAGTGATCATTCACACCTCGTGTCTATTTGCTTATATCATGAACAAGTGGGGTTAAAGACTAAGTAGGGGTCTGAGGCATTTATAAAACGCTTGCATAATCAACAAGAAATGTGTATGATGTACAATCACAAGAATCATTCTTAGACTTAGATGCCTCACCCGAGAATCCTTCTAAGCTAGAACCCAGCAATGCAATGTTAGTACATAACATGAACAATGATAATAAGAACCACATTATAAGAAATATGTAAATGCTCATGCCACAACCTTGCAATAACTATAGACAACCAGAAGACCATGAGAAACCATGAAATAACGTGAGGTATCCATAAGTATGTAGTGCAACTCCAGTTCATATGGCCATCCAGGCTGATTAGGACCTGCAGCAAATACAGATGGGGTAAGCCTCATGTGTACACACCCTCCTAGCATGCGGCCAACACTAAGGAACCACTTCTAAGCCAGGTAGCACGACAAAGCACCCTTGCCGAGGTGACAACGCCCAATGTAAGAACAAGAACAACCTGAGTCCAAGCCACCGCAAACGGTCTCTGACCCCGGAGGATATGCACTCATACATCAACCAGTAAGTTAGCACATGTCCCACATGCCAAAATTCAATTATATATATCATCATGATCCAAGAATCATCTCACATGCATTTCCCATGTATATATACCAAGGACAACATAGAACAATGTCAACACTTGCAATAATATCATAGAGAACAAATCACATGCATCTGCTACCATATCATAATGTCTCATCAACACGAACATGCTAACATAATGCAATCGTGACACATAACCATGGTTTTTAAACATTCAACCTATCTAGATATATTATACAAGAGTCATAAAAGGTCTAGCATTACCTCCATAGTCATTCCTTAAGGAACACAACATCTTACAAGAAATGCAATGCCACATGACTACAATGCCCTTACAGTTACTCTCCCTGGATAATTTATCCATTAATCCCATTAACTATACTAATGTTCGATTCTATAGAGATACCCATTCCTTAGCTTATGATTAGCCCCCGTGGGCTCCATGTCCAGAAACCCCCCCATAAGCTTCTCAGGCTTTCCTTCTCAAGGCAATTGGCATTTTTATGGTTAGTATGCAAGACAATTTCCTTCATTATTTAATTGTGCCATCTTAAGAGTGAGTTCCCTTCCTTGCGTAAGGGATTTATTTAGTCCTTGCATGCCATACTTTTCAGACTAATTTTCACTTGAACTCCAGAATATAAAATTTTAATTTTTAGTGGTTTAACAAATTTAAAATTTGGCAATCTTGATAATTTGCAAATGGAATCCGATGGTTCGATAAGCGATTGACTTAAAACTGTTATAAGAAAGTTATAATAACTATTGAATAATTTATTATTAATGAAACAAAATATATTGAAACTTAATCAATAATAAATTATTCAATGTATTTACAGATAAACATAATCATTTCATTAATTCCAAATCTAAAACTCTCTTTACCTATTTTAAAAAAATAACATTTCAATTATATAGCATCTATTTTAGAATTTTATATTTTGGTAACCTTCATGTTTTTTATTTAAAGATAAACAAAACAAATGATTAAAATCAATAAGAGTTAAAAATACTATTGATCTTATTATGACATCCTCAATCTTTTCTCGTTTTCACTGTATTGATCGGAGATCATCTCAGGATTAGATATCAGCAAACTAAAAGACCTTCTTTGAACTGCAGGAAAGTTGGAGCTATAGCTTTCTTGGCTCTTAGAATGAGGCCTTCGTCATTATGCAAGGAGCGTTTTCTAGAAAGAAGATCAAAGGTGCTAAGTACCTTATCATGTCGTTCTTGATACAATAGATCAATTGCAGATTTATAAAATGGTTTAAAATACTCTTTCCAAACAATTCCTGACCGTGCCAACTACTTATAGCTCTGAGATCCAACGACAAGCTCTTGGAATGGCTTATAGATCTTCTCCAGCAAAAGTCGTCGCTCCTCCTATCATAGCTCCTACCATGTCACCAAACTCTTTATCTCGCCACACACTATCTTCCTTACAAGTCTCTTAGAAAAATGGTATTTGGTGACACTTAATGAAATCATTAGTCAATCTAATATCTAATCCCTTCTTTAGAGATTTGGTAATTGTGCCATCTTTCTTGTTTAATTGCATTCGCTATGCGTAAGGGATTTATTTAGTCCTTACATGCCATACTTTTTAGAGTAATTTTCACTTGAATTTATTTAGATATTTCCAGAATATAAAATTTTAATTTTTAATGATTTAACAAATTTGAAATTTGGCAATCCTGATAATTTTCAAATGAAATCCGATGGTTCGATAAGCGATTGACTTAAAACTGTTAACAAAATTTCTCAATTTATAAACTTTTATACTTTTAAAAACACATTTAAGAAAGTGTTTAGGTCGAAATCTATTAAATTATAAAGTTAATATTTAAGTTACGTTAAAGTTAACTATTAAATAATTTATTATTAATGAAACAAAATATATTGAAACTTAATCAATAATAAATTATTCAATGTATTTACAGATAAACATAATCATTTCATTAATTCCAAATCCAAAATTCCCTTTACTCAATATGAAAAAATAACATTTCAATTATATAGCATTTCTTTTACAATTTTATATTTTTTGTAAACTTCATACTTTTGATCTAAAGATAAATAAAACAAATGAATAAAATCAATAAGAGTTAAAAATAATGTTGATTTTATTATGACATCCTTGAAGTATATATATCTATTAGATTTGAATAAGTTTAAATTTTGTTAAATATGCCACTATTAAATCCCATGTCATCTTCTCAACTTATCTCTTGTAATGCTGCTAACACATTCGAGGTGTTGTCTTTTTGTCTATTAACACCTTGAAAGATATTCATTGACTTTCTAAGTTGATTTCCAATTTTGCTCATACAGGAGGGGAGATGTTATGCATCCATTATGTCAATCTTATAGAAATAATGCAAGGTGCCTCGCCATAGCGAGAATCTTTGCGAGGGCCAAAAACCGTCTCATATAGCAAAATCCGGATAAGGCACCGTGACCTTGACGCCTAGGGTCAGTATGTTAGGAAGGCCTTCTAGACTCTCTCAAGCTTATCCTGTGTGCTCTTGCTAATTACCGGACCCCGCACCTCTACCCCATACAAAGAATACCGGGTTCAACGAGTGCTCTGAACGGGTGCGCTTTACGTGCCCAATCGCAGAGATCTATTCTCAGAATAAATTATTCTCACATTGCATACGTGCTTTCCATCCCCGCAGACTCGACCCTTCTTTCTTTCTACACAGTCATCCCATAGCATGTTAGCGTAAGAATCGATTCCCCGTGATACTTATAGGTCCTTACAACATCCATCCTTTTGTCCTCTCAGAATAGAAGTCCGGCATATCATGCGCATAGGATGATTGCCAACATCTTGGTTTTCTGGCACCGTTCACGGTCATTCCCGCTATGTCACGTAATACACCGAGCGTGCAAATGTTCCCTCGCATACTCCTAGATGTATGGGACAATAAGCCCACATCGTCTGCATAGAGCAACTGTTTTATTGTATATGCCTCTGGCAACTGTGGGCCACCACCTCCATGTTCTTGCATCTAGGTCTCCAACTTGTCAATATAGAGTCCAAAAAGCGTTAGAGATAACGGACATCCCTTCTAACACCTATGGTGAAGGGGAGCGACAAGCTTCCAAATGACGCCAAATATTCTACACTCAGATTCTTCCTAATCATACTAAAACTTTTGAAGCTTAGAATGTGTGCCTTGTTTTTATTTGTCGGAGTTCATTAGAAGGTGCATCATGTTTTATTTTGCATGATCAAACATTGGAGCCAGCTTTGAGAAAGGTAAAACTTTGAGTTTTATTTCTCGGAAGCGACTTCTTTATTTTCTTCGCGACTTTTTATTAATAGAACAAAGCATAAACTCGCTATTTTGGGTGGGTTGTCTTTTGTGGGAAAGAAACTGAAGTAGTTGAAGCAGGACGATGTTATGGATCAGAATGGCTGCAAGTTTGGAAGTGTCCCCTTGAATGTGGAAAAATGAAGATCAAGGATTTTGAACCAGCTTTTAGGGTAGAATTGATCCACAGTATATACCAGAAGCTGGTTAATCATGACGTGCGAACTTAGTTTGCAAGAGCTTTCGCTTGGCAACACACAAATAAGGCTCCAAGGAACCCAAAGGACTTTCAAGTGAACTGGGTTCTTTTACTGCAGACTCACATAAGGATTTCTTTTTTTTTTTTTTTTTTTTGGAGGTAAGGTGTTGTTGTATTCATAAGTTAAAACTTACATAGTCATGGTGTATACCATCAGTAGTATACTACCTATCATAATATTCTACTCACAATCCCCATAGATGGAGAGGTGAACAAAAGAAAGCAGAAGATAAACAAAAAAGATAATCCCAATCCAGTACTTATATCTTCAAAAAGGTGGTCTGATCTGAGTCTTTGGTATTTCCTTTGTTCTTTGTCGTCAATCGGATCTTGAATGGTTAAATCCAAAACGGATTCCTGCCCAAAATGTTCAAGAAGGTCAAGTCTCTTAACCGGTAATTGGTGAAGTCCAGTGCCCGTTTCTAGAACATGGGCTTCTTTTTTGTTGCCACTTGTGGTAAAGATTCATAAAAAAAGGCCTCAGATTCTTGTGTGACCACGCCTCTGGTCTTTTGAGGACCTTCTTGAGTGCAGCAGCATGTATCATCTCTTGTTTGAGCTGTATGAAAATTTCTTCTTCCTCCACCCCTTGCAAATTCGAGTCTTCATTGTCTGAGTCATCAGCGACTCCCATTCCTATCAGCAGCTCCATACCTATTCAACCTCCTCATTGCATCTGTGTAAAATATCATCACCCATGCTTAGATTCAAAGCAAAAAATTCATGAAATCCACGGAATCTACCAAAGGCATTCCATCCTGTATCATAGCCCTTCCCTTTCAGGGATTTATGTGCCACTGCTATGTCATTTAGCTCACTTGAAGAAAAGGACCAGCATGAATTTGAAGATGATGTTGAATATCAGAGGCAAGCTGCAAATTTCAAGACTGAGGAGGACTTGTTAAGGGGTCTTCTCGAGCAGACTTTGGAGAGTATGGATAGAGGCAAGTACAACTGTATGGTTGATGAAGTTTCGGTCTTGAAATGGGATTTAGCTAGCTTCATATGATGTAAGCATTTTAAAATGGCATTCAAAGATCGCTCAAATTTATGTGCTACAGAATAATAAAAAACTGCAGGCCATCAACATCACCATAGATATTTATAACTTTCTTGTAACTTCTGTTTCTAGAACTTGTGAATTGTGTGGCCTTGCTTTTAGTGATGAATACACCATGCATGTCCAGCTAAAGTGCAGCCCATAAGTGGTACTTAATTTGCTTTTCGTTTGTGTTGGCTAACATGGATTGTGTAGCTGTAGGTTGTGATGAATCAATGCCACATGCACTTCTGGTTGAGCTTGAGCAAGTGTGTGAGCAAACAAATAATCTTGAGGACGATGGTAGCCCTAATGAGCAGGAGTCTAGGGAAACAAAAACAGATGAACCAAAAAGTGCTAGGATCCAAAAAAGGAAATTTATAGTTGATGAGGAAGGTAGCAACCCTTCTGACCATGGTAGTGTACCTAAGAGGGAAATGAAGAAATGCATGATGAGTTAGGTACAATGCATTTTAAGATGTCAAAGTCAACCTTCTCCTTGTTATCTGTTGGAGCAACTCTTGCAAAATTCTCTCTTATAACCGGGCCTCTCATGCTGCTCCATAATTGGCTGGAGGAGGATATGCAAGACCCAAATGACCAAACAAGAATAATCCCGGTAAGGCAAAAGCCCTCAAGACGCTCCATAACTTGAATGCTCCTTCAATGTCCCACCAAGCACATCCACAAGAATCGACATGCCAATCAGTGCGAGAGGTCATGTCCTCACCAACCACCTTTCTACTTCCGGCACAAAAGAAATTCCTTTTTTCAACCATCGAGAGAACGACTAAGAAAGACTCATGAAATTAAGCTGCTCAAAATTTGGCAATAAGCTCCTCGGATCCCATATTCATACGACCTCAAATACAATACTACACCAAAATCTTACTCTCAACCTTTGCTTGAATACCCTCCCACAATATAAAGATGATTGTGCAATCTTATTGGTGTCTTATATTGGATATAAATTGGATATGACAAATGATTTTGCAATTATTGTAGAAAAAAGGGGCCTAGCCCGCCGGAACCCACAACCCTTAACTAAGCCGATTCTCCGGTATTTCGGGTGGGCGTTTTTCTTCGATGGTCGACTCTGGCGGTCGATTTCGGGGTTAGATCATATCCCAACTATGTTTTAAGCTTAAAGCGTAACCATTGTTTGGAGTGACAGAATTGACATGTACAGTGTTTATAGAAATGAGACAAGTAAAAAGAATCTGCCTGCATACAGATTTGAGAAACAAGTACATGAGTAAAATACTTGTAAAACCTAGCCAGCCATAAACTCTGCCCCGGATTTGAGGGCCAATCAATACATACCCAATAGTGAAGGAAATCCGCTCCATGCCGTAGACGTCGTCCTCTGTAAGAAGGGATCGAGCCGACTGTCTCACCACGACAAGATAGAAGCAACATTGTATCTGCGAAACAAAATTACCCAAAAACAACTTGATCCATTTTTTTCTTGTTACCATTAAGAACAAGGTGCTGCGCACGGAGGGTTGCCCTCTATGGCTAGAGGGTGAAGTGGCTTAAATCATAGTTCAAAGTCATGTTTGACAATCAACTCAAATTGCTACTTTTAGACAATAGAATACTTGATACCATGATTTTATTGGAATTGGCCCAAAGAAACCTTTGGTGCTTGGCATGAAAGAAGTATTGCAGAAGCATAAGGACAAGTGTAATAGAGCAGAGAATGAAAATACATGTTTTGTTAGCATAGAAATGAGAGAACTCCTTGAAGACCTTTGATTGGTTTTTTTTTGTCACGGAGAGCTTCAAACATCTGAGGAGCAGGTTTTGTAGAGGAATGAAACATTGATGCATAGCCTAACTCCAAACGTCGCAATGTCAGCACTTCCTAGTACTCCCAATATTTTAAGCTATAGGTCTTCATCTATAGCACCGTTGAATGAGTCACATCACATGATTGTATTAGATAAGGAAATAAACATTCAACATGGGGCATTTCTATATGATGTGGAACTACGTATTTTCGCTTGGGTATTTGGATATATTCCATACATGTTTGAATTGGAACCGAATTATTAGGGTCACAAATGGCATGTAGCGGATTGTGCAAGTTGAAATTGTAGTAACATACATGATCCACAACATGGTGCGAAAGTTAGTTAGTTACATGGTGGTGGTTGCCACTAATTGAACCTTGGTTGTGATAGCAAATATAAAGAAGTAATCTCTTAGTGCTAAGCAACACACCAAAAGGGCGGATCCTTATCGTTATATAATGGGCCCCAACCTTTTCAAAACTTTATCCCATACCCCACAGACCCCATCAGCAAGCCAAGCCAAAGCAATCAAATACTACTTGCACATGACCTGACTGTTACCATCAAGTCGAGTATATGAACATATGTATAATCATCATCGAATGGCTATGACAACTATATAGATCTTGTACAAATGACCATCATCCCAATGCTAACATAGCATTTTGCATACTTGGGTCGAGTTTCTCTACGTTCAATCATCATCCAAGTACAATCATCACCCAAATGTTTGAGTCGAGTTTCAAACCTATGACCTCCTTAGCTCAAAGAAAACAAGTAATAAAGTAATCTAACCTTGCCATTGCACAAGCTATGGTGAGGCTAAAAAGGATGCACATTAAACAGAAGACAAAAGACATTTGAACCATCTTAAAATACCATGCATTCTCCTAACATTTAAGTTTCAATTCAGGAAAGAAACCTTAATCCAACGATCTTGCTTATTTTCATTGTAGTAAGTAGTTACATACCTGAGTTTGTGTAGGTAGTTGCAGAATATAAACATATGAACATGGGTTCATAGAGCATGCACAAATCCAAGATCATGAAATTAGTCGTCCCTGGAAAAGTCAGGTTTGACTATTTTCATGAAATTGATAAAATCTTGCTCTGAGCATAAGGTTCTCAGTAATTTACAAGCTTCATGAGCAGTGTGATGAAGAATGCATAGCAATGAAGAAACATGTAAAACTGCCAAATTTTTCTCATCTCTGTAAAGGTGCATTGGTTGCCCTTACCTACAGCAGGCTTGCACTGCAACGTCTTGCTATACGAACAAATCACAAGCAAAATTCAGTTTTAACACTCCTAAAGAGCATGTTCTTCAATGCATCCGTGATGCTTCTCCCTCAAATACATAACCAAGAATTTATGTAACAAAAACACTTTACATATGTATATTCAGGAGCGAGATTGTGAACAAGTGAGTTAGTATGTGTGAGATGACATTTTGTAGATAAAAGTTATTAGTGTTCATACCCTAGAGTTCCAACAACATCTGGGCATGTAATATGGGATGAATTTGATGGAGCCCACTTATGCAAGTCCAAAGTCAGATATCTGAATGCACAAGCAATCTGAATGCACAAGCATCATCAATGGTGTTCATCTTTAGAATCATCCGCATTTCTCGATTATATTTCTCGATTTCACATCTCTATGAATAATTGGTCGTGGACATGAGTCATGCAAATAGCAGAGAGCTTTGGCAGCATCCACAACAATTCTAAATCTTGCTTCTCAAGGCAACATCGACTTGAGATCTTTCCCTGCAAAATATGAAGTAAAAACGATGTTGCAATGTGGAGCATGCAATGAATGCTTTTCACTTACCAGAAAGATTCTCTTCCAGGTTCGCATTAGAGGATAAGCTGACTTCCTCCATCCACACAGTAACCAAGTAAATTCACAATATTAGGGTGGCTTAAAGTACTGAGAATTTCTACTTCTGTCAGAAGTTCTTCGTTCGTTCCAGCACCTTCATTCAAGCATTTAACAGCCACTACCTTCCCATCATTTAATATACCCTGTACACTTTACTGCATCCTACAGTTCCGACAAGATTTTGTGACAACATTATAAAACCATGTCCATATAGTGAGCTAAATCTTAAAGACATAATGCATGCTAGGATAAGAGTGTAGTACCTAAAGAAAACTTGCATGTTGCTTTCTCGAGATCCTCGTATTTGAAGCATGTACAATTATTTTTCTGGGAAAGAAGTCTCAATTTCCTAGTAAATTTTGTCTTTGATAGCCCTACATGTTTTTTATCAGTCTCTGAAGGTACTTCCGACATTGGAAGACATCCATTAGCCACGATATTATTATTTTCCAGTTGAATATTTTGACAAACACCCTTTATGATGCCTGGGCTTGGAGGGACAACATAACCCTGATACAATCGACTAAGCAGCGAAGATGAAACCTGTAACCTTCCCTTGGGTGTGCAACATGCCTGTTACTTGGTGAATCTTTAATTGTGTCCCTAAGCATATCAGGCCATCCAACATTGTCATTCCCATGTGATCCCTTGCCATCTGTTAAAAAAAAAACTTGAGTAAATGGGATTCCAGCTGTTCTCTGAATCTCATACAAAACACTTTGTAGTACCTTCATTGTAGGTTGAGACATAAGAAGGCGAACATGGAGCATTTATATTGCGACCATTCTTCTCTTTAGATTGACCCTGTTGCTTCTTGCTGCTCTTTGGTGTGGGAAAACCTGCACATCAAATACCAATGCACCAGTTAGAGTACGTAAAAGGTTCCAAATAACGATTATGTCTTACCAGAGCAGTTTCATGTGCCACTTTTGAGAAAGACAATCTTGTTCTGGTCTACTACAATAGTTGAACAATCAGATGGAAGGTGCTTAGCACAGTATTTGGCAAGTGATTCAGATAATCTGCAGAGGTTTGTTAGTGCCTTCGTTGGAAAATGTTAAACTACATTGTAATAAGGATTAAAAGTACCTGATAGAATGGTGCTTATCAGTGCCCAAAATGAGCTTATCTGCTGCTTCTATTCTACATGCTTCAATTAGTGCTTTTCTAAGTGATGGACCTCGTACCACCTTGATATCAAGTCGAACCTATAGGTTCACATTTCGTGTTATTATAAAAATAATGCTGCAATTCACCTGCTTAATGGTACAGATGCTTTGGTAAACTCTAAGTACGTCCTGAAAGGTAGCATCTAGATCCTTCTTGACCCTCGTATCAAGTTTAGAATCTGTTTCATGAAAGGTCGATTTAGCAACAAGTAGACAACATCTAAAATAAGAAATTTTTTGCAAGTTCTATTGTTAATCAGCCTGCATAATTTGACATTCTACCAAAAGAGGAACGAATTTAAATTTATAGAAACTCGAGGCCTTGCCTGGATCAGCAGCAGGACGAGTGACATGAATAGCAATAACGCGATCCCTTAGTTGTGCAAGCTTGGCCACGATCCAAGTAAGCATATCCCTGCACTCTGCTCTGAGCTTCACACCCACAACCCAAGCAATCCTGCTCCTCCTTGAAATGCTCATTTTCCAAGCATCTGCCATTGTTTATTCACGCATAAATCTTAGCCCAGACTGGTGCTGTAGTCACCTTTTGTTCCGGATCTCTAAATCGGTTAATCTGCCATGCTTCTTGCTTATACATCTAACCTTCTGATCCATCTGAAAACCAATATTATCTTCAGTTTACTAGCTGCAACCATCTACGATAACCTGATATGTATCTTAAGAAGGAAGATTCTTCTTGCTTCCCTTGGCCATTCCAACTCCATTTTAATCATTTGCAAAGAACATCTTTACCTGGAAGCTATCGTGGACATGGAACCCTTAATGCTTGTGTTCGAGTTTTTTATCGATTTGTTATAGAGAGGTATAATGTGTCTTGGGAAAATCTCATCCCTTTCCAATCAGCAGTTACATGCAAACACTGATTTCTCATTTTTCTCCAGGTTGATTTTGCTATTACGAATTTGTACTGAAGCTTGATTTGTACTGAGCAGGATTCATCGGATGCAACATGGGATTCGAATGGAGATGAGCTGCAACACATTTGGGTATAGTGCGCATGCTGCAACACATTTGGGTATGCCTTTGCATATACTGCCAATTAGCATTGCATGCAACATGCCCAATGTCAAATTAGTTAGAAACATCTTATTGTGCTGGATGCTGTTGCTCTAGATGTGGAATCAGACATGTAAAGACAAAGGCTTTAAGTATCAGTGTGTAGCCCTTGTAGACTTATCTTGGTTACTTAACCTGCACTGCAAGACTTGATATCTCTGCTTACTTAATGGCGTCATCAGAATCAGAAGCAATTCCATCTTTACCACAACTATCTGATACAGATACATTTTGTGGAAGCAAAGAGAATGCAAGTGAAGTTACTGATGTCCTTTTGGAGGCAATAAGATCTGCAGTTGTGGACATTGATCCATTGTTCTTGAGATGTGCATGAGAGAAGAAAAAGTTGCAGTCTGGATCGACTGCTTGCATTGCTGATTGCCAATGTTGGTGACTCAAAAGCTCTCGTATGTTCAAAATGCAAGGATAGTATGTGCAAAATACATGGAGGCAGATTCACTTATCACAGACCCTTCTTACAGCAGACCCTTCTTCAGCTTTGGTAAGAGTAGAATCACATCTCTCCATATTAAGGCTCTTCCGATAGCTGATACAGAGATCCAAGAGTCTATTTTCAACGTCAATAACTCTGGAAGGAATGATTCAGATTATTTGGAAGATAATGAATTCAGACCCTGGGGATAATAAATTTGGAGAAGGATCGCAACTTATGAATTCAGACCCAGATCCAATTACAGGGCAGAGTTATAGGCCGGAACCTAATATTTTATTCAAAAAACAACTCTATTCTGCAAACTTCAAATATCAAATACCTTGTCTGATGCCCCATAATAAAGTTCTGATCCTGGTAATGCAGTTCAGCTTTGCTTAGTAATGAAGTTCCGGTCCTGGTAATGAAGTTCGATAATCAGGTTCTGGTCCTGTAACAAAGCCACGTACTCCATTGCAAAGAACAATTAAGGAAGCTCGAGCAGAAAGTTTACACTACACAAAAAAAAAAGGACAAACTTACAGCACTCATCGGACTAGCAGAGAATCGTCGGAGTAGCAGCAATGATTTCCCGCCTCTTTTCTCAGTCGAGGAGAAACACCGAAATCTGGTGTCGTATTTCCAACAACATTTCGAGACCATTGCATTGCATTGTTTTGACGTCGGCTCCCGCTTTTCGACGAAATCTGGTGTCGTATTTCCAACAACATTTCGAGACCATTGCATTGCATTGTTTTGACGTCGGCTCCCGCTTTTCGACTCATTTCTCTCATGTCGATGGCCTCCATGCATCCAAACTTTCTCTCATGTCGATGGCCTCCATGCATCCAAACTTCCGGTTAGCCGGTATACACAACAGCCGCCTGGCAACAGGGACGACCGAGCATTTACAGCCTACAGCAGGCTTTTAGCAGTTTTTTGGCATATTCATGGTATATGCTAACACATAAACAAGGGATTGCCCCCTAGGGGCAACCCAAAAAACACACAAAGAAGACCCTAAAATAAAAATAGACCTTTAAACCAATAAGCAGCTCAAATATGCACAAAAATATGATTAATACAATACAATACAATACCAGAATTTTTGCAAGTTTATGCAATGTGTTCTTAAATTAGCTTCCCAGGTTCGGGTTTGAGGACGTGCAATTTTAAATGCGATATATTGGAAAACATGGTCCTGAGGTGTATTAGATTGATAATGAAAGTATTAATTTTTATTGTTATATGAACCATGACTGTCGTCTGAATCTTTTCTATGTGCTTCAATGTACCATTTTAGTACAAATCATCGTGTAGATTTTTCCCATCAAACTGGCACCATGCAGTTCGTAAATATCTGCTTCCCACTGTAGATTCTATGTTTTCCTTAGGCCAGGAGTAAATATGTCTGCCCTTATTCCCTGGCTGACTGAGATGATGGGAAAGTATCTATCTTGTTTGGCATGGCTAAGATTTTGCCATTACATTTTTTGACGAACTTGGTTGCCCCTGGCATTGTTTCTCCCAATTCTCCTGCAATTTTACAAAGGAGCATACTGTACAAGCCAATTCAAGCAATCTATCAATAATAATCGCCACAAGAACATGATCCATAACTGAAATGATGTATCCTGTAAGAGTCCCTTATTATAATCTCTCTTTTCTCTGTCCTGGAGATAAGTTTGGTTGCTTTATGACAGTCTGTACAAATACGTAAATTTTTTGTAACTCGGATGATCGTATCCCCAGGTGTACTAAGAAGGCCAAAAGCTATGGCTAATTTTTCACAATGCCCAGATAAAATATCTTCCTTTTCCTCAGTCGATATTTGGCGCAAAACTAAGTCGGTTTCTGGAATGTATCCTTCATCCTTCATCCTGTCAGTTAGCCGTCTCAGCATCAGAGAAATTTCATTAATTTGTGGGTGTGTTTTGTCTTGAGGTGAAAATTCATGGAGTGTGTTGTTAACTTCGATCCATGCTTTCGCAGGTTTCTTCCAAGCACCAGAACATTGCCTGAGCTCTTCAATTATTGCAGCATCTCTCCACATGCAAGCATCTGAATAGATTCCTGACATGATTACATAGGCAGCCGCATATAATGGATCCAAATGTCTAATGTGATCAAAACATTTGCTTCCAAGTTGTACATTTCCATATGTTCTGCAAGCCGTGAGCAGAGATGTCCATCCAATAATGTCCATCTTGACAATTTGAAGTAGGCTACATGCCTCCATCAAATATCCTGCACGACTAAGGAGGTCAACCATGCAATTACAGTGGTAGATGTCTGGGGTGACACCATGGATTTCTCTCATAGATTTGAAGTACCTATGGCCTTGTTCCACGAGCCCTGTATGACTGCAAGCTGAGAAAATGCTGGTAAATGTCATGTTAGATGGGTTAATGCCTCCTTGTTGCATTGCTTGAAGACACTGTTCAGTCAAAGTGAGATTACCAAGTTGAGCATAACCAAATATCATTGCATCCCATGATACCACATCTCGGTTTACAAGATTTTAAAGACTTTGCCCGCTTCATTCAGGCTCCCACATTTTAGTATACATATCAATCAATGTATTTCCAACAGAAAGTTCAAAAAGAAAGCTTACTTTCAATAATCTGCTCATGGATCATGCATGCCAAATCCTATGGCCCCGCCTTTGCACATGCTTTTAGTACACTCAAATATATGGCTTCATTTGGTTTAACACCCTCCTGCTGCATTTCCTCGAAACAAACTAAGGCTAAGAAACCTTCGTCTTGGAGAGCATATCCACCAACCATTGCGCCCCACGAAATAACATCTCGGTTCATCAATTTGTTGAAGACTTCATGTGCTTCACCCAAGCTCCCACATTTTGCATACATATCAATGAGTGAGTTGCCTACAATAAGGTCAAGGTGTAACCCATTTGTAACAATTTGATTGTGAATGTGCCTGCCATACCTGATGGCACCAATTTTTCCGCAGGCTTTCAACACACTCGAAAAGGTGAATTTGTCTGGACTTATGCCTGAATGTTGCATTATTCGATAATAACCCAAGGCAAAAAGGCCTTCCCCATGCTCCGCATACCCAGTGATCATTGCACTCCATGATACCACATCTTTGTTTGACAACTCAACAAATACTTTATATGCTCCTTCCCAGCTTCCACATTTAAAATACATATCTATGAGCGCATTTCCAACAATGATATCTGCCTGAAATGGACTTCCAACAACTAGTTCATGGATACGCCTCCCTTGTGCAATGTTACCAATGACTCCACATGCTTTAAGGATGCTCAAAAATGCTGCCTTGTCTAAAAGTATGCCTCGGATTTGCATGTCCTCAAAACAGTTCAAGGCCAAAATACCTTCGCTATGCTGTACAAATCCAGTTATCATTACAGTCCATAATGACACATCAGGATCTGGAATCTCAGCAAAGGCTTTGACTGCCTCATCTAAGCTTCCACATTTGGCATACATATTTGTAAGAGTATTTCCTATGACAACATCTAGGTGGATTCCATCTTTAATAATCTGATTATGTATAAGTCTCCCATAGAAGATGTCTAATCTAAAGGTGCATGCTTTAAGGACTGCAAGATAAACATATTTATTGCCCTTTGAAGCTGACATTAGCATCCTATCGGACAAAATAAATGCCATCTCACCTTCACCAAGCCTGGCATGGGTTGTGATAATGGCACTCCAGGTGTATAAACTCGGTATGGAGACTTCATTGAATGCTGCATTTGCCTCAACCAATCTTTCGCAAACAGTAAATAAGCGTATAAGCTGGTCGGAGAATATTGGAAAGGAATTCATTCCAGTATGGATAATTAGAAATTGCACTTTTCTAGAATGCCTTAAGCATTTCTGCTTACTGCATTCCTGCAAGATGCCATAAACGTGCTCTTTGGATATGGAAATTCTCTGCTTCTGCATAGTCTCTGCTGTTTTAAGTGCATCATCCAGCCATTTTTGTTTTCTAACTTCTTCATAAAGCCTGATGAATCAAGATAGTGATTATGTAGAAGAGAAATTTGCAGTGTTCGAAATTCATTCTCACACCTGATGGGGCCTCCTCCATCGAGGGATACCGAACTTGAGGGATCATAAGTCTGGCCACCAGAAATAATAACTAAACTGAGTGATCCTACACAAAAAATGGAAACTAGCAACACTTACTTTTTTTTTCGAACGCAGCAATTGGAGGAGGATGCTGCAGCTGCCGTTTGACGTAATTCGGGGAGAGAATGCTGGTGTAATTAGACATTCCATGCTTTTATCATTGCCATACACGATTCAGCGAAGTCTACTGAAATCTGAAGAGAGCATGACCATAGGGAGTTAAGCCCTAGCTTAGCAAAACCTTGGCCACACATTGAATACCATATAACTATATGTGCTAATGATGTAATCTACAGTTTTGTAAATGCCCGAAAAAGCTACATATACATTAAATTAGACCTTCAAAGGTAACCATATAAAATCCTTCCTTTCCATGGCATAGACCACTCCTAGCAAGTTTTTCTAGCTTTACACCTTTGTCCCATACAAGCTTGACATTATCTCCTTTGCCACATATTGTGCAAATTGTCTCAACAATAAAGCTTGTTGCTAGTCTTCTTCATCAAGCCCATCTAATCCCTTTAGGCCTAACCTTTACTTTGAGTACATGTAAACAAGACGGAGGAAAATTGAAGTCCCCCTTTGGACCCATAAAACGCCTCCTTGAAGTGTTCTATTGAAGAGGCTAGCCAAGATGGGGATGACTAGAAACGTGTGCCCGGCGATGCCGGGCATTTCTCAAGAATGTGTGGAATGGCTACGGTATTATATTCTGCAGCAACAATAGAATTTATAAATAGATTTATCTTTTTAGATGAAATGGGCAAACAGGCATATTGCATTATTGTTGAGTAGAAATAGGAATAGATATATGTAAGCCACTTCTCCCATGGATACTACTTACTCCCCCACCTTATAGACAGTAGAATATACATCCGCATGAAGGATGTGAACAAACCTTTTTTTTAAATGTGAACATGCTGAACTATTTTTGTATAAAACATGTATGCCTTTACCACCGAAAAAAATGATTTTTAAAAGCAATAAAGTTTATGAACATAGTAAAAACATTGATATTTATGAGAGTGATCTATTTGCTATCAAAGTTGTCTTAGAGAAAATCATTGGATTAAATGGTTCATTAGTCAAATGTTTCATTAGCAAGTGCAATGGTTCATTAGCAAATGCAATGACTTGTGAGGAATTTGCACGCTGTCAATTTTGTGGCAACTTACGGCTTAGAGTTTCAGCATTTGGGTGAAAAGTTATACCATGTGAAACCTAAACTACATAAAACCCTAAACCTGAAGAAACCCCTTAAACCATAAACTTTAAGTTGAAATCCTTAAATCATAAATTTTAAACCCTTCAATCTTGAACCCTAAATCATAAATGGTTTTTTACAAAATGCTATTTCAAAATGCTATCATATGCTTCTAATATCCAATGTATCAAACCTTGTGTGCTATTGTTATCCTTCTCTATCTATTTAAGGATGTTATTGTATCTTTTGGACCATACAAATGGAGGTCGAAGTTGTATGATTGCCCCAACAATTGTGATTGAAATCCTTTATGAAAATTGTTGACACGAAGAAATTCCAACAAAAGATATCCCTCTTGCATGCAAGAGGCCCACTCCTTAATATCGTGGACTATGGTCCATGTCGCACCCTGCAAATGCAGAAAACACTTCCGAGTTCTAAGAGAATATTGTGTACCACTATACTTTGGACTTGAGATAAGGCAAGATAGAGTTGGTCATAAAATAATATAGGATCTGGTAAATATAGGCCAACTATTTTCATTGTTTGGCCTTGTGCCTTGTTAATTGCCATGGGAAAAAGTCGACAAATGTAAACTACACCCATTGAATGGGAACCCGGTAAGTTAGGGCAGATGTTTTGTTAGTAAACACACTGGGTGCCTAAAATTGCCACATAATATATAAGAACTTTTTAAAATATAGGTCATAGTTGTGTCATAAAGAACCTTCTATGATATTGGTCGTTGTTGTTGTAACACCATCATATATTAAATATATTCTAATTCCAATTGATTTAATTAATTTGAGTGTGCAACGTTTTCATACAAAAAGTTGATCTCATTGACAAACAATTATTTTCATAATGTTTATTGAAAATTTTAAATTTCCAACATCCTTTAAGAATGTAAATATCACTTATATAAACAAATGGTGGACATGTGTAGTCTTGGTTGTTTTTTTTTTTGCATGCAAAAATAAAAAATATTCTTGCATGCAACATGAAAAAGTAGGTTGTGAACATCCAATGCATTTGGTTGCCCAAAATTTTAATTGTATTTGGCATTCCGATCTCTCTATAGTTTGCAAGAGCCTCATATATTCCAAGCAACGTGCATAAGAAGAGCAGGATGTTGCAGCAAGCTGGATAAAAAGGAATCAAAGTGGATGCAGCAAATCGAAATGCAATTCAATGGCATGTTAATAAATTGAGAATACCTGCTCCGTCCGGCCCATTTTTGTATGCAGACTTCAAGGAAAGCATCGTTTCATTTCAACTTTGTTTCCAACATATGGCTTAATATATTTAAAAATTTGCACTTGCAAGCCATTTTAAATTCGTCCAGGAAATCAAACATGTGTCGCTGGCTCTTTACAATAATGATACATGTTGCTAGGAGAAGAATAAAAGTCAGAAATCAATTTTATTAGAGCAAATGCAAAAATTTAACTCTGAAACAACACGTAATCTAAATAATACCTGATTGGTCTTCTAGATGCCATTGTAGAGCTTACAGAAGCGCCCTTGCAGCAAAAGATCTTCCCTGGCGTACAACAGTGACAGCATGTAACCTGGCAGGGCAACATGATAAATTTGCACAAATTTAGGTGGCAAGTCCACTATGTAAGTGCATGTGTGAACGCAAATTATCTAAAAGTAAAAGGCATGCACAGGCATGGTGGATCCACCTCATGTTAGCTAGCTGACATTATGCTCCATGTAAGAAGATACCTAAATTTGAAGCAATAAGGCAACCCATCAAGAGCAATGCCATTTGCTTTCTTAATGCAATAATCCACCATTTCTCTTAAATGGCAAGCTGGAAGCTCAACTAACCAAGCAACCATTGAAGCTGCCTCCTTCAACAGGTTCATACTTCAGCAGGCCCTACACATCATGGTAGTGATGTGCAGTTCTCTATCATTTGTGTGGAAATGAATTCCTAGCAGGCAACCTTAAATCATCATGCTTAACATCCACCGAAATACCTCCCTGCTTAACCAGGCTGTATGTCCTGCAGATGCATGAAAATTGAAGGCCATTGAAGCTCTATTTCTTGTGCAATTAAGTTTGCTTCAACAAAAGGTGTGTTATCTCATAGGATAGATATAGGCTGCTACTAACACTATTCTTTGTTTTGGATATCAAATTCATTTCTTTGCTCCCATCTTATTGTCTCCGTCTTCTTCTGGCAGACTACTTGAAGCCAATCATGTTTAATGCAGTTTGTAGGCCTAGTATTTACACTTGGACTTCAATTATTTCAGCCAATGCAAAGAACAATAAACACAGCCTAGCTTTTGAAACCTATAACCACATGGATCTCGAGGGTTGAAGCTTTTTTTTTCTGCAAGAAAAGGGGAACCTAGACCCCAAACGAATCTGCTCACTTACATTTTAAAAAGACTTAAAACATACTTATAACATACTTACCTTCTAAGCTGGCTCCAGAATCGACAGAACCACAGAATCCTGAGCAAGCTTCTTTGTCTGCAAAGAAGAGTAAGTTTAGGCCAATTCTAAAAGGGTAACTTAAACCGAAACACAAAATAATGCTGCTTACTTGTATCTGCCTGCTCACAACATAAAACTTGCCTTCCAAAATCGACTCCAGAAGCAAGAAGCACAACTCCAGAACCTTTCAATCCTGGGCAAAAAATGTTAATATTTGTTAGCAAGATCTGGTCAAGATGAGGCGCCCAATAATGAAGTGTTCTACCTGGTGTTTTGCAAACGCCTTTTTAAAAATCCAAATCCTGTCCAGCAAGAGAAGAAGACTGAAGATTGTCCATGTTGATAGTATAGGCAGTTCAATTCTGCCCATTGTCTTAATGGGCTTATCTCTTAAGGTAATCCCATTGTGCCAGCCTGGACACAATGATACAAAACTTCTAAATTTTCTGTAATAAGAAAAGTGATTTTTCATGCCTTCTACTGTTAAAGAAAATGGAAAAGCTATTATGCTAATCAGTTTCTGATTAGAAAAAACAATGTCGCAAACATCCTTTCAAAAGGAGGCAAAAACACAAACAACCAAACAAACCAACAAATAAATGATCAAATAGAAAGCTCACCTCTGTTCATTTGTAGGCTGTACATTCTCCCGAGCCTGCCCTGGCTCCTCCTCTTGCTGCACTGTCAAAACCTTGACATTTGTTTCTTCATTGACCTCCTCAATCTTCTGCTTCCCAGGTGCTTCATCATTCACCTGATTCTGCTTTTCCTGCTTCAAATATTGGTCGACATGCTCCTAGATGACGACATATTTTTCAGGCAGGTCAGTCTGGAGCTGCTGTTCAAGCTGCTGCCTGATGGCCGAGACCGAGATGTTAGAGAGATCCGACTGGGACAACAATTCGTCCAAGCTTTGTATGTATCTGAAACCATTTTTTCTGCCATAGTTGTCGCTCTGCTTAGCAAAAAAGCTCCAAAGCTGAGGAGGCTAAGCAAAAGCGGAAGAACCCATCAGGAATTAGGATTTTTACTAAGCATACAACAGATCTATTAAGGAAGGAAGAGAAGCTTGGAGCATTTCCGACAGAGGGGCAGAGGCAGCAGCTCAAAACGAAAATAGAACCTACACATCGGTAAGAAAAAAATAATCGTTAGTTTAAGAAGACCCCAATAGAGGAGCCGAATGCGGTCTTCTACTCACCTTTGCAAGGTCGGATTAGCGGAGGCACCGGATTTGAGGCCCAAACTGAAGCGCCAGAATGCAAATAGGAGAATGGTAGAGCACAAAATTCGTAGAGAAGCATCCCTTCAGACTAAATTTTTCCATTCAATGCTGCTGGCGCGCCAGTACAAATTCTGGCATTCAATTCAGGCAACTATCATCTGAGTAGGACCGCAAGGGGGAACGTTAGACTGAAGGGAACGCCGCATGCGGCGTAACATGCGGGGTTCCCTGGCACACAACCCAACACTATCACAAAATAAAAAAGAAGATTTGTGGTCTTGCCCACCTTAGCAACTCTCCCTGCATGCCATCCAAGTCTGCAGCCTTGCCATTTGCGAGACGTTGCAAGCCTTCAACGACATCTGCCTCTGTTATTACCAATGTTGGGCATGTTAGTATTGGCACCTCATTTCGAACCTTGATGGGATCGTAAAGTTGTATAAAGCCATCATTCAATTAAATTGGGATTATGTCTATTCCAAAATCGCGCCGTATAAGCCTTTTGTTGACCATTATATTGAATTAACCACACTTTTGCACTGAGTTCATTTTCGGGCTAGGAAGATGCATTTTATGTTGAAATGCAAAGGCATTCAAATATTCGATGCAAATGACCCATATTATGACAGAATGTTGGCAATATAAAAAGTAGGAAATCGCTTATTAATTCGTACCATCACGGACGGCAACGAAATCTAAACATTGAAATTGTAGTGCAAGTTGCTACAAAACAGAGATTTTCGTGGTTCAAATCGCGCGTGGCGCGATTTTCTTGGCATGAATAACGCATTATAATGGAACATAAACCTAAAAATTCAATCTGATTCATCGCTTAAGAAGGCCGCAGAAGTGCGTCGAGATCCCGCCGATCATGAACAAACCATGCTCGATTCCATATAAGATGGATTACAACATCAAAGGAACAGGATAGAAGCGATTGGATTCATAGCAACGACATCAAGCCGGTCCCGAAGTTCTATTTCTAGCTTCAAGGCACCGCGAGAGGTCCGCATGGTTCATCTTGCGTGTAATAGAATGTGCCATAATAACAAGCGTATATGAGGTCAAGCCGATGGTTTGCCAATTTCATGCATACCTATTTATACACACCTAAATTATCGACGGTATATACATACAAATTATTGCAAGTATAGCAAACCATACACATAATATAAAAAAACAATACGTACACAGAACCAATAATGCTGATATAAGAACACAATATATTCGAATGTGTTTGGTATAAAGTATATTTCATATTCAAAACTTTTATGGAATGTGTATTTTTCCGGTATACATATATATCAAAAGAGTTCCCTTTCTAGAACGATTTTCTCAAGGTCCCTGTCAATTTCCCCTGTCCGATCAAGTTGCGGGTATAGTGTTTGTATATCTTCGACCGTTTTTCCTGAAGCTATTTCTTGCATGACACCAATGAAGCTTAGCGTAGAAAATCATCTCGTGGTAACCACATCGATGATGATAGGATGGTGGATTTAGTGGATCAGGACCGATTGAAGCAACACTTCAAATCGTCATCATCAACTATAATGATGTCTTCCTTCTCCGAATGCCCAAGTCATCCATCATGTCGCCAAGCATTTCACAAATATATTTTTACCCGGGATCCTTCGGTTTTAAATGACTTACATTTGCTCGATCCCAAACGGATGCCCAATCTCTATGTAATTGAAACTACTCTCAAAACTTCCTCAGATATTTCTATTCTCCATCGACGACCAAATTGCACAATGAAATAAAGTGAAAGCTTGGTCTAACATCTCCTTCGAATCACGGCCTCGGATATACCCATTTTAGACGGTCTCAAATGGTTTCGTGCATACCATGATAGGTCGAATTGTGCCTTAGGTAACGCTTTTGCGAGCACTCCATTCAAATCGAACACCGAGAATTTTGGAGGAAACCGGGTTTAGGTCTCAGTAATAAGAAAGCACACGCTTGTGAGACAAGGAAAAGAAAATTGAAATCGCTACCGGGCGCGATTTTTCATTTCGTTTGAAGAACATACCTTTCTCGGTTCCCGCTCAACTTCCGCGAATGATGACCTTTACTCGGTTGTCTTGGTTCCGCCGGAAGTGTCAACCACATCACTTAGTGTTTGAACTATGGTTGATACTTCATTACTCTTTATGCTAACCTCGACTAGAGCTTTCTCAATCCAATCGTATCATCTTGGATTTTGTCTTCTTGGTTTCGCGTTCTTTACAACCCTTCTTCAAATGATTTTCCAATGTGATTGGAAGTATAGGCACGATCTCGGTAGGTATAGTTAACCGGGCTGGTTGTCGAAATTCATCTTTATGTGCTCCTTGTGCTTTCTCATTTCTTGCACTACCTATCGGACCCCTAGGTGCCACCTCTAGCACTTTCTCGAAAAAAATATCAAGGAAGTCCTTGGCTTGACCATCGAGACCACACTTTGGCATTTCCTAGCTAGCTTCAGCTTCCCTTTGACATAACCTCCACCATGAAACTCCCAACACGCTGTATCTAAAGGCGAAGGCTTCAATCGAAAAACTTCGAAGGGCCAAAGAAAACCCGTACTTATTCAGCCTCCCCTTATCTTGTCAAGTAGCTCATACTTGATTGGTGAATTAAGAACATGGTCGACCCAGTTTTCTTCTTCCTCTTCCTCTTCGTCCTCTATAAAGTCCACATCCACATCTGTAGTCCCTTTCCCTTTGTCATCAGCATTGAATTCGACATAAAAAACATTCTTCACTAGGGGTTCATCTAGCCGATAGCACTGCCAAGCAATCTTCTCACCTTCTGGTTTCCCCTTGAGTCTTTCATATTCTTTATCATCCATAATGGCTATCATAAGGACTAGCACATGTGAGATCTTACTTTCGGTACTAAACTCACTATCTTTGTTTTCATCTATCATTACTGCTTGCCTCATCACTTTAATGCATTCGAGATCATTTGCGGCCGGCTAGTGCATATCGCGTAGGGACATGTCGGAGTGGCAAAACTGTCCGCGATAGTATGATGCATCTCGGTCGTAAAACCACCGCGCATGTGTTGAAGAAGGTGTTTGAATCATCTTGTGTCCATCTCGTTACCCGCGGCTATCAAGAACAAATAGAGTGATGTCGGTTGGCCCATCATCCACGCCCGGTATGGCACACTTATAACCCGGTGGACACCTTATAGAAAAAGGAGACTCCTCTTAAAGCGCCTTCTTCACCAAAGCAACTTTTCTTTTTAGGTCGACGCCACTTTCGTGTGAATTCCCTTAAGAGTTGCCATATTCTTAAGCCTTTGTCGCTTCACAAAATCTTTTGACCAAAACACATATTTCTTAATGTCATCATTAGATACGTTGTACTTTTGCATTAAGCCTATCTCGATAACATGAAGTCTCCCCGTGAGCCTTTGCGGTTCTTCATAACACCTTTTTTTCGGGGACTTTCATATTTTTTAGCGATTCGCATGCATCTTCGATAGATGTCAAGTGCTTTGCTGCAGACGTTTTCTTGTAGACAACTTCCTTTCTGATGCAACTATCTAGAACAGATTAATTCTGCATCATCCAATCCTTGTGCCTTTCTCATTTCGTGATACCTATATCAAAAAAGAGGCGATATCTTGGAGGAAACCCGCCATACGACCGCAACTTCTTTTTCGTATAGGCGCCCCAAAATTGCGTTCCACTTTTCCCATACCCGTGGGAAGAAAAACAATCTTGCAGGCATCCTTTGGCACCGTTTGATCTTCTGAGCCAGCTTGTGCATCCCCTTTTTGCTTCTTTGATCTGGTGCCCTTAGTCTTGTCCTGTATTATGGTTTGGCACAGTGTCCTTTCTAGTAATTTGAATTCGGCACTCTTAGATTGCCCTTGTCTGGTCGGCATTGGTTTTCCATATTCGATCCATTGGTTACGAGCGTGCCGCAACTGCTCCACATACGGACTGCAAAATATGGGCCGTTAGATAAATAAAATAGGCCGTGGTAAGCAATAACAATATAAAAGCGGCCGAGGACGCGTTTTTCAATCACGGATTTACAAAAAGCGCGCCGCCGATTTCTTCATGATGAAGAAATGGCCAGCGCCGCTTCTTTGTAAACGTCAAAACAAATAACAACATAAAATCGCTGGCGTTTTTGAATCGCGTTACTTACAGAACGCTGCGCGGTGCGATTTCTTCATGTGGCATACATGAAGAAAATGCCAGCGCCGCTTCCTCGTAGTATCGTGATTAACGAAAACGCTGTGCGATTTGAAACGCTATAGGACATGCACATTAAAAGCGACAAATGGGGCTTTGGCGGTTTGGAAGTTCCAGACTAGCTATGTGTGGGAAAATAAAATACCTTTTGTATAGGAATGTCTTTCCCATGTCATTCAATGGCGCTACCGATTTAGCTAATTACAACCGTTGTTGAGCCACCGAGGAACCAATTTACCGAGTATAGTCTATAGAATAACCGATTTCCGGTTTTTGTGCTTGATCGATCAAAACCTTCATTCTACATCAATGTTGGCCATCTATTATCATGAAGTGAATATCCGGTTGCCAATTAAATCTTCAAGTTTATTCCATATCAACACCTTTTTTTCGCTTCATATCAAAAGGCACCACATCTGCAGGCATTGGCACCTTTGCCACAGGTTTTCTATCATGTTGTTGACTATTTCCATTGCGTCTTTTGTCGATCTTCTCGCGACAAACATAGCCTTCGTGGATTTGAAAAGCCCATTCGACATGGATCGGATGCATGAAGTTAAGGCCCGTGGATACTTGTCCGCATACTTCTTGAGTTTGCTCATGGCCTCTAACCGTCTCGCCTTTATCGTCATCACTAGTCATATCCTGTCATTATGCGTCGAACGTTGCAGTGTTTCCTCCTCTAGAACTTGCATCTTCCTTCTCTTTTAAAGCTTGTAGGTACACACTAGTCAATTTGTTTTGTCTTGATTGCTCTTCTCACGGTGAGAGACCTTCACATATTTTTTTTGGTGTCGATGGTTCACCACCGACCAGCCAAATTTGAAGAGGTTATCTGCGGCCTCATCCGCTCTTAGGTTTCTCTTTAAAGGAACCGGCACCGCGATAATTTAACTTCTTCAATACTTTTTATTTTTCTCGACCAGCTTCAAGTAATACGAACGATGAATCGTCCTGTTCTTCACATGTGATCGAGAATACCTTGTTTCTTCATTTGATCTGTTTCCTTAAATCTAGACATGAACATAAGATCTGCATCTTTTCCGCTAGTCTTGAAGATCTCCACATACCATTCGAGCCCTCTCGGTAAATCTTCTTACGGACCGCGAGGCTCTACACGAGCCTTTATTATTCCTGTCATTATCGTCCATGGTCTACAACGTAGCCAAATCTGCGAATCGATACATTTTCCTCCGTTCTTGGTTTTTAGATGCCGATGTCCCATGACCTACTGCGGTTTTTGCTTTTCTTTTCACATTTTTAGAGGATCCCGAAAGTTACAATCATATGGTGAGTAATGAAATCACGCCGAGCGCTTTTGATAGAAGCCTTACTACGGAAAACAAGCATGGTATACAAGAAAAGTAGCAGAGAGAGCCAAAAACAATCGGGGGTTCATGGCGCGCTCTATATTATAAATCGCTACCAGAAGTGTTTTTAGAGAGAGGCCCTACAGACGCTATATTATAAGAGACATACTAGGCTAGAAAAAGACTTATCGAAAAGAATTGGAGAATACGAGAATCGGAACTATTAAACAAACAAGTGCAAGAAACTCTAATTAAAACGGTCTTACAATATAATGAACCGGAGAATACTGAGAAGATTATAAAACAAAAACAAAAAAAACACAGTAGAGAAGAAGATTAGAACAAAAACATACAAAACAAGGTAGTAAAAGCAAAGAGAAATGACACAAAACAATATAAAAAATAGAAATAACACGAGAGACAAGAGAAAAATGATAAAAGAGACCACAGACAAGAGAAAAAACTTAAAAATAACACGTAAACCCTGAGAAATCGAGAAGAAATAGTAAATACCGCTTCCCCGAAAGTGTCAGAAAATGGGCACGTTCGAAACTTCACGGTGTTGGCCCGCCCGACTCTCCCTACTCTCCTCACCTCTACCTCTCATTGCTTGGAGATCCTCCGGACACCATATCATTTTAACGATGATCGAATGCAATGTTATGGGGCGATTCAAATTTATGCGTATGGGTGCATTATCCGAACGGCCGTTTGCTATCCGATTTTAAATTACAATTTATCTCTTTATATTAACCGCTTATCCTGCTCATTTCCAATTAAAAACTTAATTTTCTTATTAAAGCACATCCACGAATATTTATTTTTATTATTTTCAAAGAAACGCTTATGTGGCACTAATTATTCATTCGCCACCTAATTTTTTCAAACCGCATCGACTTCGACGTAGACTTCTTCCTGGGCCGACGCCTCCTCGCTGATCAACTCCTCCTGACCGACCTCGACTTAGCGATCGCCTCGACCGATCGACACGCTTATCATGTCGGGTAGAACTATGGTGAGTAGGATTTGAAGACTGTTCTTGAAACATATTATATTCTTTGAAGACCGCTCATGTGAAATCATTCCTTTAAATTATCGTACCGGAGAAGAATGCTATCTATTAACAAAGAAACTTGAAGCGTCGACTTGGATTATATAAAATCAAGACCTGGACCCCAATCTAAGTGCCATGGCATCCCTCTTGGAAACAGGTTTTTGAAAAGTGAGCATTATAAATTGCAACTATGACGATGAAGCTCTTCCAAGAAGACATCCCCGGTGGCGACACAATCCGGGGAGAGCGTGGGCACATTTGTGGCGTACCAAAAGAACGCCTAAAAAGGTATGTGTACACCTTTCGATACAAAGATGCTATAATTTTATAGGTCTTAAATTATCAAAAGGTATGTATAATAAGGATAGTAAAAAAAAAAAGAATATATCATAACATCTGCGTGATGTTGTGAATTTTGAATTCTTTGATGTTCTTTTTAGCCGTCTTATCAACCCCATGAAACTTCTGATTAATGAGAATGTGTAGTTTCTTGGGGTTCGGTCATCTTGGTTTGGAGGGCATCAAAGGATTCAATGTTTTCGACATTGCATATAAAAAAACATAATAAAATAAGTGTGACTTAAAAGTTTAAGCTGCAAAATTGCGCCAGGCGCGAGATTGTATTTATATTCAAAAGAAATATATGTACATTTTTCCTTTTTTGTGAAAATCGCCTTGCCGCGAGTTCTTCCTCGAACTAACATAGCTTGCTCTACATATCTCTACAAAAATGTCGCATAGGCCCACTTCATCGGCCCAATACCGAGTAAAGTCCCACTGACCACTGATATGACATCATCCTCTTCGTCCCCTCGCGAATGTCGAAGTCTCCAAATCGAGTGTTGTATCGATCCTTGATACTCCTAATCAAAGCCTCGTATTTATTTGTTGGCATGAGCCTTACTAAGAGCATGAGGAGCCGCATATGTCCAGTGATGCGATGGTAGCATTCCCATGGCCCCTGATACAGACTGTCATATGGCTTGTCCAACTCTCTTTAAATGTTTTGAACAAAGACAATTAAGTAGTATCTTATGGTCCAGCTCGTTGATGGTGCCGTCCAGGAAGTATATTTGAACTAGAAGCAGCCATGTGTAATGCACTAGAACGAGAGAAATTAACTAATTAGCAAATGATATTCCTCTCCCCAGAAAATGATTCTAAATATAGGAAATCCAAAACGCGCCAGGCGCGTTTGCTATATTGTTTTTTTCACAGATCTACTTCACACGCTACCGGCGATTTGTATAAAGTATAAATAGAAAGGTCAAACTAGAAACGCCGATCTGCGATTTGATTAACCTAGTGGGAAATTAGAAGCCAAACTAGAAATGCGTAAACGCGATTTTGCCCATTCTAACATATCATTCTATAGAAAAAAAAAATCTTTTGAGAAAAATAGAATACTGGCCGGGGAAATAGATAGAGCAAATCTAAGAGCAGATAGAAGCGAAATAAGAACTCATAGAACGGATAGAGCGGATAGAATAAGAACAGATAGCCTTGATATATAATAATAATACTCCTTGTTTAGTTCATTATTTAGTTCATTGTTTTGGTTCATTATTTAGAGCGATAGAGCAAGATCATAGAGCAAGATCATACAAGCAATAGAACATGTTTATAAGCAATAGATAGAGCAAAATCATAGAGCAAGATCATATAAGCAATAGAACATGTTTATAAGCAATAGAGGATGTTTATAAACAATAGATCTATATATCAAGGTCTTTGAGGCGATATAGGAATCGATGCATCTAAAAGTCTAAACCGCAAAGCACTCCCCTTGATTAACCCCAAAGCTCATATATATGAGATAAGCGGATAGAACGAGAACTTTCAAATACTAGAATAAAAAAAAAGAATAAGATAATGTGACTTTAAGTAAAGAACATGAAATACTAACCTCTTTGTTTTACGTACCCTAGATTTGAGCCTTTGCCTTCAAGATCCGAAACCAAAAGTCGAAAACAAAAGTTGATTTGAGCTAGAGAAGAAGCCGAGAAACCTTTTGGAAAGCTTTGTAGAAACCTTTGAGCAGAAAAACCAAAGCGGAAGATTGTAGAAGCCAAAGCCACAGAGAAAAAACAAGATCAGTAGCCTAAAAGCCACAAAAAAGCGCAGATTGTAAGCCACATAGAGCCGTAAAACTCAAAGCCTGGGCCGTAGTCAAAAATTACTTACCGGTTGCTCAAAATGTTTAGCCAACCAAAAGCGAAATGAAGTTTCGAAGGCCGAGAAGTCCGAAAAATCTCGAAGCCGAGAAGTCCGAGATTGTAGAGAGATTGTAAGCGACACCCTAAGTTCACACCGATTGTAGAGATTTGTTCAAAAGCACGCCTAAGTTCGGAACGCATTCTAAGTTCAAAGGGGAGGTAAATTGAAAAGTAATAACTACTTTAAAAATTCGTCAGCCATAATAATAATATTGCCCGAAAATTTATTACAAAGGGGTTAAGGTTATAAGTTACAAAAAAGAAATTTACGCCGGCGACCAAGGCCGCCAGCGAACATTTCTCTTTCTCAATGCACTGTGGGGGGAAATTTCTGCTAACATTTCTTTTTCTAAATGCATTGCAAGGGAATTTGTGTCACCTTTGACTTGGGGTAAAACATCTCCAACTGAATCTATAGTATATCTCAAAATGGGATTCAAAATGTGGAATTCACATTAGAAGTTTCATATGTATTTTAGAAGACCTTAAAATGACATGAAATAATTGACATTATCTAAGAAAAATGCCATTTCAATGCTAGAGTTCTCATTGAAAGATTTCTTTAGTCACAAAATACATATTGATTAGCATGTCCTCTAACATGATATCATACTAATATCTAATATCTACCACAAGCTAACACGTTCTCCTAACATGATATCGTACTAAACATCTAGATTTCAAAGTGCAAGATGGCAAATGCATGTCATGGGGAAATTTTTGTTCTTATAATAAGGGAAAGCATTAAAACTTTTATGTCCCGGACACTCGAGTGGGTGCTTTATTCTTTGTATTTTGAAAAAATATTTTTATTTTTTTTTTAATATTTTTCCTTGAAAATCGCATTAATATTACTTTGAATACAACTTTCAGGAGGTCAAAAAGATAGATAAATAAAATGTTCAAAGTTGCTTATAAAAATGTTATTGATGAGAGGAATTACAAAAAAAAAATGTGATTATTTGCTCAAAGTCCCAAGAATATTGTTAGGAATGAAAATCAAAATGGCTTTACTTGCATTTGCCCGACGACCGGGCATCATTTACTCCATTTCCAACCTTAGATGACCTTCAGTTAACATAATTTCAGGTTTAATATCCCCCTACCTAGTTTATTTCCCGAGACTCCACTTTTATGCAGAGACATGGCTTTAATTGCTTCAATCTCTGCCCTTCTTGTTCTGATCACTTTGTAGGTGAATTCATCTACAATTTTTGCACTCTTATGGAGTAATGCTTCCTGGTTTATGTTAAAATAGCGCTTGATTCTCCAGAAAGGGTCCACAAATATCTGTGTAACAATGGCATTTGCATTGTCAAATGCAATTGCAAATGGATTCTCTGGAAGCGATGGAGACAGAGTTCCTATTTCAACTCCAAATCCAAGCTTGCATATAGAGTCTAGGGTCATGCGCATAAACAGGTCCTGCAAATCAAGGATAAGATGAATAGATTGGTGTAAATTGTTCATACAAAACTTAGATGATGAAATTGACATAGACTTGGTCAATTTTAACATTAGACATGAAATTGGCATCAAAGTTTTTTTAGTATAAGGACTTGGAAGACAGATTTAGGGTAAAATGTCTCCTTACCTGCATGTCAAATGTAGTTTCTCTTGCAATTGAACGCTGGATAATGCTTGAGAGCTTTTATAGCATAATTCCTAATACCGGTGTGCTAAAAATCTCTCAAACCGTAGATGCAAATTCAAAACTAGCAGTTTTCCTTTGTCTTCTCTAGAGCTCTCCATCAGAATTAAAAATGCCATCACCTAAAAGAACCTCCATCACTTCATGAAATTGTTCTCCCTAATTGATAGATCAATTAGAATTAGATCCCAAATGACCACAATTGAAACTAAAAAATGATGAGGTAAACTATGAATACCTTTTAGGATAATTACGGAAAGTTGATCTTTAAAATGTGTTCAACGTTCTCGGGGTCCACAAAGATAGGCATATCCGAATCCGGGCATGGGGTTAAAGGTAGATTTCCGCTTCAAACTATTCTAGTAGCCAATCATGCATACGGTGATAATTTTTACTAACTCTATAGAAATTCCAAACACAGAAGAGTTTTTCGTGCATGCAGTGCATTGCCCGTGCAGTGGAGGATAAAGAGGTAAATTAGAAAACCCGCAACCAGAATCTTAAGTTTGCGAAATATCATCCCGATGGAGAAGAACCCAATTAGAAGGCGCGGGACCGATCATTTTAAGTGCGGTCTCGGACCAAAAAAATCTCAAATCTAAAACTCGATGAGATCGAAAACGTAGTCCTCGAAAATGGCACTGGGATCTTTGCAGCCGGCTCTTCCACGGACATAAATTTGATAGAGGAGAGGAGATGGTATAGAGCATCTTGATGCTTTAGAGAAATGGTTTTTACCGTTGCAATGCCCATTAGGAAAAATGTCATAACCGAACCATTGTTTTGAGCTTGTGGAGTTCTAACAATGGGTTCTGCATGAGCCACCGATTCACATCTTGGGCCTCACTTAGGGCTTCCAAAGCCATGCCCCATTAGATTCACGGCTTGGGCCTCGCTTTAGGCCCCGACATCGACCTTGCTCAAGATCCAGGCGGGGATTGCTTTACGAGAGCAAGTACCTTTACACCCAAGCTTAAAGGTACTAAGCACAAAATCGCCCACAGTTGGCACCATAGGCGGATGCGAGCATCAAATTATGATGATTTAGATTCTTATCCGCGGCGGGGGAGGACATTTCCGATATTCGGCCGTAGCTCAAAAGCGAGGGTTTTTCTAATATTTGCCATCTCTAATCTAGTAACAAAGGCTTCGGGGTCCTCATAGTTAGTAACGTCGGGATCGCACCACAGCCCTGCCCTTCGTGTCCTTTAAGAAACGATCCAAAAGCTGGCGGTGATCCAAGAAATCTAGGAAACCGGGGATCGGCAATCACGCGGAAGTTTGCAGAGCACTTATCCTTAAGAAAACTGAAATAGACTTTCTTGCATAAAAGACTCTTCAATATATAATCTGTGATGACCTGGGCCTGTGAAGGAAAAACATGTTATGCACATACAAAATATAACCTTGAATAGCGCGTAGAAAAGTTATTGACAAATGGAAATACCTTCATATAAAGGTCAACATCGAAACGGGAACAATACCCGGCTGACCTTTTTTCTCTTTGTTAGCTCAAAATAACTCTGCAATGGGGTCATTTAGGCTTCTTCATCATCTTCTGCTGATGGACCTTGCAAACGGAGAAGATTTTGCGAACACATTGTTTGATGCAACCCAGTTTCATACACTGCCGCTTCTAAGGCTAGCGCTCGCGATCTCACGCCTTAGACTACCTCTTGAACTACCAAAAGCTTCTAGAGTTGAAGATTAAGGGTCGGCCATGTTTGTGCCCAACAACTCTGTTTCCCTTTTCGTGTTTCCCTTCGTACACTCTCAATTTTAAATTTGGGTTCTTCTACGATGCGATCTGCAGTCGATCAATCTTTGAAACATAGCTGTTTTTTGGGCTAAGCTCTGTTGCTATCGGATAAATTCTACAATCTCAAAGCGAGATTTAGCGACACAAAGACAAATAGTTTCCCCTTGGCCTCAAAAAAAAAGATTACGTTATGCATCGGAATAGGCACGACATCGGCAATGATCACGAGCTTCGAGAAGCAAATATATAAAACCCACATTCAAAGCGGTTTGCCACCGGAGTACCTAGACTTTGCTCCAACAAAAGCGGCCACGGCGTACCCAGCCGGCGGACATGCATGGATTTGGCCCTTGAAATTTCCTAGCCCCAATGCTTGGAGCTTACGGCTATGGTGGAACAAAAGGATGCGAAGAACTAGTTCCCTACCACCACGTGTGGGACAAAGAAAATAAGGGAAAAAAAAAAAAATGAGAAATGGCCAAAACTAACGTGTCCACTAGAGAGCCCTTCTCGTGACGGAAATATTAGAACCTATTTTTTTCAAACAAAAATCCTGCTTTGCTTTATATATGTTAGGATAAAAATTTTAAGGTAATATTTTAATGTTATAAGTTAATAGTTAAGGTTTTAAGTTTAAGGGTTTGAATTAGAATTTAGAAGTTTTAAGTTTTAGAAGTTTTAAGGTTATATTTATTTAAGGTTAGAAAATTTTAACCTTATAACTTCTAACCTTAAAAGTTAACCAAACTTACTTCTTCTAACCTTAACTTTTTAACCTATAATAACCTACCTTAAAACTTCTAACCTATAATAACCTATAATTAACTTCTAACCTAAAAATTGCTAACCTATAATAACCTTAAAAGTTGTTTCTAAGGTTACAACATTTAAGGTTATTATAGGTTAATATATTATAGGTTAACTCATGCTAGGGAGATGTTATTTGGATATGCTAGGGAGATGTTATTTGGATATGCTAACTTACTATATGTTTTTATGCATTTTAGGTCAATGGCATGCAAAATGCTAAATCCCCAAGGCCCCCAATGATCTTTGATCAAGGCAAGGAAAAATTCCCAACTAATGAAGATGACAAAGATGATGGCAAAGGAAAGGAAAAGACCGAGAAATGAAAAGGATGATGCCAAAGAAAGGAAATTGTACTTTATACTCGGGTTAGATTGGAAAAACAAAAAGGTCAAGATCCCATGCATGCATACAGAGAGGCGATGGGAGAAGGGATTATTGTTCTAGCAAATCCTATCAATGCGTTGAATGATGAAAGATTAGGGGAGGACAGGGTTAGGTGTGGCAATCTCAAAATTATATGACAATTGGAAGGAAAAGGGTTCAGGCAAACAAGAATGCCTTGCTTGTGTGAAGCAACTAGAGGTTCCAACTATTGTTGCATGGCCTAGGGACAATATTCAACTGGAGGGAACTACATGTTTCCTATAGATGTAGAACCATTGTCAATAATGTTCACCTGGAGTGTAGCAGGAGGCCACTTCCAACTTTCAAACATTATCCCACCAAAAGATGCAAGTCAGATTATGATTGTTCTCTCCACGAAGCCACAGTGAAGGTTAGAGGAAGTGAATGTTGTTGGGCCTCACAGTATTAGAATGTTCACAATAGAGGAGATGGTGGTAGCAAGAGCTACATATCGGGAACATAAGTGTGATAGCGGGAGGAATTTCATGTACACCATATTTGGCTATGCAATTCGGGATGAAAGATCAAAGAAGAAAAGATTCCCATTGAATGGAAAGTGGATATGTTCAAAAGCATGGATGGCTATACATGGAATTCCAACCTCTTCTTGGCACAACTGGAAAAGAGACATGAAAATGGTAGTAAAATTGCATTGCATGGGAACAGCGGCACAGTAAGGCCTACCTCAGAACTATAGTGCAAAGGAAATATTTGAAAGATATGTGGATTTCAATCTGAAAAACATGCCACATAAGAGTAAGAAGGATGAACAGGGGGTAGAGTTATTGTTGAAAGAGATTGCCATCCCATTGTACCCGGAAGAGCATATTAGAGGAAATAAATGCATTGCTTGGGAACTTGGGTGGCCTCTATATCCCAGCCAGTTTTAGTAGGCTAAGGAATAAGCATTTCAAGCATGTGACCATAGCAACTTCAAACAACTTTGCCAAGTGCAATTTATGTGTTAAAGGAAGGAGATACTAGATAAGGCGTACAACCAAGTCTAAGGGCAAAGATAAGGGAACATATGAAGGACCATATGACAGGATCAACTATCATGTAGATCAACTTATTGGATGTGGAGGACCTTATACGCAATGGAACCTAATACTATCTATGTCTTATACATGATAAAATGGACCAACAGAGAAGACTTGTCTTCCACAATTCAAAGTACATTCCTAAGTCATGTGGAAGATCATACCCTTTCCTTTGATTTCAATGGCGGGGCAATATTGCATGGGCGATCTCCGGACCTACTATGGTCGTTTTAGGTTTAGAGTTGTGGAGTGATGGTCCAGATTTTCACATTGGGAGTATCATGAGGTGTTTAAGAAATTATGATAAAGGTTACAATGGTCACCTCCAGGATCCTATAGCTAGCCAGGCACTACATAGTGCATTGTTGGATGGAACCCCTAATAGTATTGAAAAGTTTAGCAAGGCAAGGTTTAGGAGTAATGGACCTAATGAACATGTTGGAGCTTCAACATCTCGTGCTTAACCTCGAGATCTGCCCGAAAGCCTCTCTTGCAACTAGATAATTGTCTTTGGTCAAAATAAGAACAGGTGGATGTTTTCTTTCCTATCCTACTTAACACCTATGGGTATTTTTGAAAGAGTCAATTTGGGGTTCCTAATGCCCAGACATACTCATGAGGATGTGGACGCATTGTTTGGAAAATATAGTCATGTATTGAGGCAATGACGATTTACCAACTTTCCCGGGCTATTGGAAATATTTCATGGATGTACAAATCCATCTCCTATAGGATCTCTCATAGAAGAAGTGCACGATTGGAAGAGTTTTGTGGATGGTTATGCTCTCGACATGGAAGGTCATTCTAGACCTCTTCAATTCACTTTTGGGTGAGAGAAGGGATTCCAATCATGCAATGGAAAATGAGACCTTCGAGGAGGAGAAGTGGAGAGGTGGGGCAAAAATTTGGCAAAAGGATGCAAATGGCAAGCCTATGATACCTCACGGTCAACCAAAAGCTCTAAAACCAACCAAGAAGTCAAGCAATTGGGATTGACTAAGGATGGCATCAATGACTACATCAAGCATTGGCAAACTAATTTAGATGAGACTAATCGTGCATTGATAGATTATTGGAAGAAGGTGATCAACTTGTTGGATGAGGTAGACACATCCTCGGAAAATTTGAAAGAAGGGTGGTTCCCTAAAAGTAAGTGGAAAACATTAGGCTGTGCTTGTGAAGATGATGGTACCATTAGTAGCATTGTGAAGGCATATGCTCCTCCTCAATCTAATAAACACTATGTTGGTCCTAAGAAGGATAGACCAAAATATCTAGGCATAGATTGTTATGAACCTTCTCAAGGCGTGGAGTGCCACCAATTTGTAGTAAAAACCACAGCAGACCTATCCATTGTGGTTGGGATACACTATCTTGGATATTTGCAAAGAAGAAGGTGATGTTAACTTCAATAAGGTGCGCGTGGAATAGTGGTGTCCAGTACATCAGTTGAGTAATGTCACTGATAAAGAAAGATATTTAGATTGTTGGACAAAGGGTGGAGGAGAAATCCTAGTGGTCATGATCTTTGGCTGAACATTGAAAGCTGTATTGTACTCGTGGACTCCAAAACTATTCCAAGTAAAACAAATGAGAGTTACAATACCTTAGGATGTAAGGAATAAGGTTCTCATATCCTTGGGGATGCTGGTGGAAAAATGAAAAACAGTTACTATGTATCAATCACAGTTAATAAAAGTTGTGTACTACTTGAGTTTCATGATATATGATTTTGTAATTTGAAGTTAAGGTGTGAATTTATATTAAGGTGTGTGATTATATGTTAACGTATAGTGACTTTAATCAAGTTACTAAAAAACTTGCAATATGAAATTTGTCCCAAAATCAAGACATAATCCCAATTTAATTGAATGATGGTTATAATATGTTGTACCCATTGTTGAAAGGAGATGTTACCTCCTATAGGTTGCAAGGGTTTGTGTAACACTCTTCTCTAAAATGTCTAAGGATGCCGATTAAGGCGGTAGAATATTTTCCACTGATATGCTACAATGTATTGTGCCTTCTTGTCTTTGCTGAAAGCTTTGTCTTGTTTGACCGCCTGTGACCTGGAAATGGGTCAACTACCTGCCCGAGCCAGCATTTAAGGTCTTTACATGGCTGAACATGAAGGCCTCCTTGTAACCCTTCTTTCAAAATAGCACTCTGCAGCATGCAGGAAGATGGCCAAATTGTCAGTCTGTTGCTCAGAAGTGGAAAGTTAGAAAACTCCAAATAGCTCTCTTTTTAACAGCTCGACATAAGATTGTGCTCGGTCATAATCCAAGTGAAGCTAAGGCACGTGCAAGTAGCTCGGCATTGAGAGCATCGTTTCAATAAATGGTGTCTAAATGATAAAAAAAACTTAGATCATTTCCAACATGAGGAGGATCATTTGATATAGCCCAGTCCTAACAACATATGAATTCTAACATGATCCTTTGACGTAATCAAGAAATGGGCATTCCTTAGGATGGGTCCTATGATACAACCAACTGGCCGATAGAAGAGGAATCTACCTCAACAGGAATGAGCAAACTAGGAAAAATATGGCAAAAGTGAAGCAAAGGAAAAATAGGAAAAATAAAGGGGCGACTAGAAAAAATCAGGCAAAGAGAACAATAAAGAAAAAATTGGCGAAGCAAGGCCAACAGGTCTAAGTTAGATATTGGGGTACAAAAGCACCCGTCCGGACGCGCTGCTTTTCGTGCTTGGTCCGCTGTGCTTGGAGGTGCTTGGAGAGCGGGAACGCGATGATCCGTTTTTAGCAAATTGCTTCCGGATCGATGACATGGCTACCCGCAAAATCAAATTCGGTACAGAATCAATTTGGCGGGGTTGTTGTGAGATGGCATGGAGAGTGAATAGATTTGGCAATGGCGGGAAGCATGATCCGGTGTTGTACCCCTGAACAGAATTTTCTTTGTGCAGCACGGTTTCTCTGTACAACACAATTCTATGCACAACACGATTCTAAATGGATCAATCAGCATCAGATTTAGATGAAGAAAAGCGACTTCAAATTTTCCGGGAAATTCAAGCCGAGAGAGAAGAAGGCAATCTAGGCAGAGGAAAAGAGATAGGGAGAGGGAGAAAGAAAATATCCATCCCTCAAGTTGGCCGGTGGCTTGAGTGCGAGAAGGCTTCAAGAATTGTCCAGAATTTGGGCGATTATTTCAATAATATCCAAAAGCCTTTGAAAGAAGGGGATAAGGCACTGGTGGTGCAGTTTGTGAAGAGAGTGAAGAAAGAAATTGCCCTTTGGAGGTGGATTTTGTTGATCATGATCAAAAGCAAGGTCATGAAGAATGTAATTAGAAATGTTCAAGAGACACTCAATCAACAAAAGAAACTAAGGAAGGCGGGATATAATGCAAGCAAGAAAGTCCACATTGCAAATGGTATCTTCAACGACAAACAAAATCAACCACCGTCTGGTTACCCGCGCCTCCTTCATGTATCAAGAAAATCTGTTTTTTCGCGAACAACGGAAAGAAGAGTAATGGCGAGAACAAGAATGTGGTCCGTGGGTCAATGTTTTTCAAGGAAAAAGAGATCGGGATGCAATAAGCGATGAGGTTAAAATTACGTTTACAAGTTACGACCGAGAAAACACAAGAGTCTCACCATCACGAGGGAAGCATGTGAGAAAGTTTGTTACAAAAGATGGTGAAAAAATTGATCATCAATACAAGCTGCTTGAAATTTCTCGAGTAATTATTATGCTTTATATGTTTTACAAGCTTGTTACGCTTTACTATATTCTTTGCTTTTAATTTTTTGGAACTCGTATTTACGCTTTGTTTATAGTTGCAATTTTACATGGCATTCAAAAGGAATTCAATGAAATGAAGATTTCCGGTAGCACATTTGAATTCTTGAAACCATCTTTTGTGAAGCGTTTAAAGAAAGAGACACACATTCTTTTTAAATATCACATGCACTTTGAGTATGTGATGCAAGCACTCAACAAAATCGAAACAGATCAAATGGGGTGCACAAAGAATGCAATTGTAATTGTGCTTTTTGTGGTGATGGTAACCACGTAGTGCCAAGAACCATGTTTATAAATCCACTAGTGATTTTTGGAGGCAAATGGTGCGCCCTAAAGAAGAAGATGAAGAATGGCACAAACATCAATGTAATGCGGTTGGCATGCAAAGATTGTGGGCTGAAAAGGTACTCTTAAGTTTGTCTCTTCAATGTTATGAAAGATATTCTTTCTTTCATTAACTTTAATTGTGGTGTTATAAACAGGTTTGCTTTTGTCCTAAGGAGAAGATAAAACCGATTACAAAGTGGAGTGGAAACAGGTTTGAAAAGGTATTACTGTTTGGTTTAATTAAATTGTGCTTTCGTTTAACATTCTTTTTAAACAAACGCAAACTAAGCCGACGAAATGTTCATGATGCGAAATCGACAAGAAGTTGGATACATGAAGGAGACTACCAAGAAAAAAATGGGAGGGAGGAAACCGACCAAAGTAACAAGACTTGCATACAAGAGCGAGAGTACGCCGAGTTCATGAAGCATGCCAACAAGACAATGGTACAATTTGTCACACACAATTATGTGGCACAACTGGCGAGCAAAAGCAATTCGGGGCGTGTTTGGATACCTTTCACGAAGATGCAATTGTCTGTAATTGACTTTGCTGAAAATTACAGTTTTAAAATTGAGGAGGAGGCACAATCTTGCCAGCACCACGGACCAGACCTCAATTGCGGTTCATATCACATATAGACATACAACCCAAATTGAGATAGAGGAGATGGAAGTTAAAAGGCGAGAGCAAAGAAAGCGAGGCGGGATAAGCTGAAAAGAAAGAAGAAGACAAGTCGAGGAGATCATCGGCACCAATCGGGAGGAGAATTATAAAGGAAGTGCAATTTTATATTTGGATGACAGGGAGCATAGCCACGAGTTTGTACAACATTGCTTGAAAGTACATCTTTGTGGCTTAGAGCACATAACATTGAGTACAAGAAACATATTTTTGGAGTGATGGTTGCACATCCCAGTTTAAAGGAGCAAGGCCTTTACGGTATTTAGGAAGGAACTATGTGTGTAGTGGAGGAATTGAGTATGAGTGGAATTTCTTTGCAGTTCTCATGGCAAAGGAGAACATGATGGACAAGGTGCAATATTGAAAAGGGTTTTGGCAAGAGAGCAATTGAAGTATGAGTCACGGAAATTGGGCGTGCCAAAGACATTGTCGATTTCATGAAGCGGTACATGATGAACAATCCACCCGACCCTCATATAAGAAGGTAAATTCTTTTTTTTTTATATTTTTCTTAGATTTGAAGTTGCATGAATCTGTTTTATATTGCGAGGTTCTTTTGGCATATTGATCCCCAAAATGTAGACAAATCTGAAAAGGAAGGAGTGGAAAACACTATGTGGGAGCTCTAAACTTCATTGCATCGGACCATGTGACAAAAAGAACCACCGCAAAGTTGCTTCTGAGATGCCTCTCTTGCTATTGTTCCTATTGCTTTCATGGTAAAAGGGATTCTTGCCGCGAACAAAACACGTTTGGGAGCATGGCTCCAATGAGCCCCGAAACCAAAGGTTCTTTGAAGAAACATCCACAACAATTAGTCGGGGAGGAAGAAGAAGAAGATGAAGAAGAAGAAGATGAAGAAGTAGATTACCTTAGTTCTCTTCTAGAAGTTGGAGATAACTTTGTTAAAATGCACATCGAGGAAGATGAAGAGGGAGTTGACTTTTATGTTTTTAGGTGTCTGAGAGACTAAACACACATTGTTAGATGCATATGAAGATGCTTGGGGTCTTGCATTTGGTGTAGGAGAAGTTATAGTTTAAGCCATTACTACAAACAAGCGGATGCACTCAATTTGAGTTGCTATTGGACAAGCCGGTTGCTAGTTTGTATAGCCACCTTGTCAGACAGGTGAAGTTTGATATGAAGAATCTTGGTAACAACATTTTCAAGATGAGTGAAGAGACATGCCAAAAAGTTATGGCATCCCTTCCACTAGAGTGCTAATTCTGCTGCCCGTTTTTTCTGCTTTTGCTTCGAAGAAGCAGAAGTTGAGTTTTTAGATGTACACTGGCTCTTTCCTGCCATATTCTTTCTTATATTCTTTATAATTCGTTATCAATGAAAACTAACAAATTCTTTCTTTTTTAAATGTTCATTGTCCTCCACGGCTTTAAAAAAAAAAGCTCGGATGGATTACCTTTTCATACTTATGCTTTAATGCGCTTACATGCTTTATGTTTTCGATTAACTATTACGGAACTTGATGAACTTACGGAAAAGCAGGACTTGATGGACATGGAAAAGCAGTTGAAAGTTTACAAGTGTACACAAGTGTAGGTAAATGCACGAAACATTGGATTTACATTAATATCCGTTTACGTTACAAAAGTGTCTGACTATGTACTCATATCCGATATTCACAAAAAAGCGGTTGTTATAACTTAAGTTACATCTTAAAGTTACATGAAGTTCTTAAAGTCCGGTATCTTCAATGTTCTCAAAGTCAGCATCTTCAATGTGGGTCTGATCTTGTGTTATTTCTTCTCTTGCAGTTTCCTCCTGTTTATCGGTATCTGCAATGGCGGTCGATCATTAGCTTCAATGTGTTTCGTGTCGGTTATGGAGAATCGTGTTATGTCTTCTTTTTTTGCATGTTCATCCAATTTTTCAACACCAACAATAGCTTTCACCAATTGCATGCTTCCCTCAATTGCTACTCTCCATCTTGCAAGTTCTTTCAAGTGGTCAACGATAAGATTGAGTATGTTGTTGATGTCTACTTCCTTGACCACATCAACATGAAGCTGCTGGTGCAACCACTTTTGAGGATTCTTTGAATGAAGCCAAGTGTGCAAACATGCTTTAAGGTAGTTGAATACCTTATCATTTTCTTCATTGTCAAAGCTCTCAACTATTAAACATGTGTGCAGGTGGGGACAAGAAAGTCTTGTACAAAGAGTCATCCACAAGCACAACATCACATGTACATCATTAAAAGCTGTGTAAACTTTGACAATTGGCTTCATAAATCTGAGTTTGGTTGCATTGCACGGAAACATAAAAGGCATTGCCTCACACTCATTCGACCCCATATGAATTTGAATTTAGCAATGTAGTGTCTTTGGCGAGAATCTTCATTAAGGATTTGTATGATGTTGTGCTTCATCATGCTAGACCAAATCCCAACTTCAAATCTTTCAAAACTCAATCCAAGAACTCTTGTAAAAAAAGGTCGCAAATAACCACTTTTCTGGCGTGTGTAATGCTTCTTGAGCCACGGGTGGAATTTTTAATCTTGCTCCTTTTTGGAAGGTGTTGACCAAAACTCCATTAATGTCTAAGATGACAAGTTTTTTCTTTTCTAAATCCTCTGCAACATTCATAAGAAAAGAATCTTAAACATCAACATGACAACAATTAAAAAATTCTGAAAATTACAATATTAAAGCGGAAAAAACAATTAAAGGTTCACGGTGATTAATTAAAGAAAACCAAATTACATTCAAACAATGTTCTCAAACAACATAAAACAAGTAAAACAATTATTTCACATACACCACAATATGTTATGTTACGAAACTAACTCAATGACTTGATATCTTGAGAAACGAACTGAACTACCATTTAACATTTTCAAAATAATATCAACTTGATCACCTATTTGCTTTGGTGCTTGAGGTGGCTTCTTTGAGGGTCTCCCAATCTTCTTTTTGTTCTTTGTTGTTGCTACCTCCATTTCAAGCTTCTTTGCACCCTTATCCTTATCTTTCTCAAAGACATCTTGACAAGCTGCAAAGAACAACATCATCTTCATTTGCTTGTTCTTCATCATCCTTACGTGAACATCTGGTAGCAATGATAGAACTTTCTCCTGATTGCACTCCTCAACCTGGTCTTTATGCCAATTGCAGGAACCTTTTGCCGCGGGTTGTTCATAATATTCTTCCCTCAGCTGCTCTCAACAACACGTGAGCGTTTTATCCTTTTTTTTCTTTGGCCCCTTACTAAAATGAATTACGAACTTTCTTTGCTTAGAACACAAATCAATTTAAATGAGATTAAGTTAGTTAAAAACACAAATAAGAAATATCAAAGTCTTACCTTCAAAAAGCTTCTACTGACTTTCCTTCTTGGACTTGGTGACACTTGAGCGATCACATAGATACAACATTTTTGGTGACTCGGAAGCGGGTGAAGCAACAGTGCCACAGTTTTATTAAATAATAAAGGTGGTGTGAAACCACCAGTGTAACAAGACTGGAAAAACTTATCGTGAAGCAAATGCACTACTAGTGCCTACCTCAAATGCAATCGCACACTGAATCAAGTCTTCTTCACTGCAACCTCTAGACCAAGTTCCACAAAACTTCCACAAAACTTCCTTCAAGCACACAAGCATGTCTTCTTTTCATACAAAAGCATGCAGCATGCCAAGTGATAGACATGTTCACATGGTAATGCCATACTCAATTTATATTTTGGATTGAAGACCAATCCACATGCAAAGACATGCATCTTCCATGAAACCAGACAACCTGCTTTTTCAGTTATGATAGACATTTTTGATATATCTGAGTCCATCAATTGTCTACCGACTTCTAAATATTTCACCTTTCTCAGAATGCAATTCCAAAGAAGTTTTTAATCTTTCCTTCTTTTCCTTCTCCTGTAATGCTTCAACACTAACCTTTGGAAGGCAAGCCTCCAGTTTAGAGCAAAATATATTTCACCACTTATTTTTGCCTTTAACTCTTCAATCGCCGTGTCTCCATCATTCTTATCAGCTTTGGCATTCAAAGCGGACAACTCGTCTCCATTCTTGCTATCTCGTTCCTTCCAAGCTCAATCATCCTCTCTTCCCTTGCTAAAGAGTTCTTATCTACCTCAATGGTACTAATTATTTTTACCGATCGGTTATGCAGGTTGAGTCTAAATCGCTTTCAACTTACTAACCTCCTCTTCAATCAAAGAAATGTTGAAACTTAAATTGGAAACGAAAAACTCGGAAGAAAGACCTGCTTTCCCCAAAAATTCAAGTTGAGGTGTTGATCACGCCAAGCTTCTGGTGTACTTTTGGCATGAAGGAACTCATTTTTGATCCTTTTAACATCTTCTTTTTTTAACATCAATGTCATCCCTTTTTCTCCCGGACCAAACATTAACCCGTTCTTGTAAGCATCCCAATCAACCCTATGAGCCTCAAGGTTATGCTCTGCCCGACTACAGTTTTTCCCATGCAAATGATAATGCTACTAGCTTCCTCAATTCATTATTCGACACCTCCATCTCCATACAAGAAATCGTTCAAGCCATCCAATTTACTTCTTCAAATAAGGGCTTAACAAAGTAGATTTTGATTTTGCACGAAACCATTGGCTCGCACCAAACACTGCTCGATCATCAGTAAAACATTTTCCATAAACCATTTCAGCTTTTCTTTGTGGGATGATTCCTTCACCAGCCATGAGAAAAGAAGATAGTTTAAAAAAGTAGCAAGAAACAAAGAGGTCGAACAAAAGCGCCTTGAAGAGGATGATTCAATTTGTAAAATCCGGAATCGAAGTGCAATCGAGGAGCAAATTGGCCTGTACAATTCAATTAGTAACAATGGGCGCGAATACTTACACCTCTGACAATCAAAATCATTGTTCGCCGAAAAGGCGCTGAATCGAAAAGTCGTGTCCCCGCACCGCCTTTGCGTTTTCTCGCTTCCGCTTCTCGCTTTTTGTACCCCAATATCTAACTTAGACCCCAACACAGCAATCAAAATAATCAGAGCAAAGGGCGAAACTATGATATATGGACATCAAGAGGGCCAAGGGAACCAAGGCAAAGCGGAAAACAACAAGCCAACAAGCGAAGGAGATGGACAATTAAGGAATAGATTAACTAAAATGATCAAAGAGGTAAAATGGACAATCGAAAAGAAAGGACAAATGAGGAACTGGAGCAAATGGATAAATATAGAACAAAATAAAACGAATGGAGCAAGCTAGGAGACTGAGAAAAAGGGGCGAGAAAAAGGAACCAATGGCACAAATAGAAGTTAGAAAAGAATAGATGGCGAAACAAGCATGGAGCAAATGACGTGGAATGAGTGAGGGAGATGAAAGGCACAGCGCGATCAATGGGATAAAAAAGAACAAAGTAACCAAGATCAGGTTGACTGCAAGGGCCAAATAGAACAAATAAGGGGTTTCAAGAGGTTAAACTAAATTGAAAGGACAAATAAAGAACTGGAGCAACTGGGTAAATAAAGAGATGAACCAAGACGATTAAAGAGGTTAAAGAATAAAAGAAGGCCGAATTAAAAAAAAGAAATCTTAATAAAACATATGGAGCAAAATGGGTAAATGGAAAAATGACCCAAAAAAAAAAAAAAAAAAAAAAAAAAAAAAAAATCAAAAAGAACTACATGAGATGCTGACACTAAAATACATAGAGCAAAATAGATAGATAGATCTTATCTATCTATATATAATAATAATGGCGTTTTAGGATAGTTTTTTTAACTTATTTTGGTCCTTGGATTCGGCGGTTTTTTTTTTATGCGCGCACTGTGCGGAGTCTTATTGAAAAATCACCAGCCCATGCTCACCTACGTGCAGCGAGGAGGCATTTCCTCGAGTCCAAACTATTTTCCTCGACGATTCCTTTTTCATTATTCTTTTTTCGCGTTGCCATACTTTAGGTTTAAAATTCAAACAGAGCCCTCATTTCGCCTCTTACGTGCCTTAGTTTTTGCCATGCTTTTTACGGCCTTTTCTAGCAAATCAATGTTTGAAATTATCGCCAAATGAGAAAGAAGCATCTTCATATATGTGAAGTTGTCCTCGCCAGAGGCTGCATTCTTGTAGTTTTCTATTCTTCTTGAATTTAAAGCTTCAAATATGAGGGCGTGAGGATTTGATACTGGCCACATCCGGATAAAGTTTTACCCTCTTTTGGGGATTATTTTTTCTGTCGGTGTGAGCATCCAGCCCCGATTCATGTTCTCACGTAGAACCGGGAAAAAAGAAGAGATTGGGCCGCCTTTTCCAAAGACGCACTACCACATTTATGGCCAAAACTCAAATATTTACATTCTTTGAGACAATTTTCAAGGAGAACTATAGAACAAGTATGGAGTTTACAATGCAACTTCTAACATGGTTTATCTTTGGAAAGCATGCCAATGCATTCAAGAATTAGAAACGTCAAGGCATGGAAAGGGAAAAAAGAGTCGCCGAGCAAAGTATTGGGCTCGGGGAATAGTTATATCAAGTTCTGCAGCCGTGGTGAGCAGAAATATTAAGCATCACAGGGATCTATTATATGTTGGCAAGTAACAAAGTGCATTTCTCCTTTGTCCTATTTCTCTCAACTTAAAAGAGAGGAGATTTTATACCATTCCGGATAAGTGATCTTACTTGTCTTCTTTTTAATGTCTAGATTTCTTGATATTTGATAACTCGGGTCATAGCTTTCTTTGGTTGCTTCTGCCATAGCATTTCCATTTGTTATCCATGGCTTTAATTATAAGTTGAATTGGACCCGATCATGATTTTTTGATTCTATTTGAATTGAGGTATATTATGGTAGAACCATGGTACCCATTCCTCTATTATCTCCTTGCCTTTGTGTGCCATTCTTGATGAACTACGCCATTTTCTATATCTTTGCATTTTGGAATTTGGGTGTTTATTATTAAAATTTTACTTATTGTGGATAGTATTTTGGTACCCACTTTTATTGGCCTTGAATCTAATTAAGTTGTGTGTTATTCTAATGAAAATTTTAAATTGAAGCAATTTATTGCAACAAGTATATTGATATGACATTGTTATGTTTGCATTTTTTCTTAAATCATGCCAATGCATCATCTAGAATCCTGCATTTACCTTATATATTGATACCGCGACAGCATCACAGAAAAGTAGTTTAGACAAAGAAAGATTATATTAACATCTACCGAGACCACTTTGGGTCTATGAGACATTTGTAAGCGAGACTAAACTAAATGCAAGCATGAATGTGTGGAAGAGACTCCAAAGATGTTTTTAATCATTAGAAAAATGGGCTAGCTTTATATACGCTTAGAATAAGGGGATCTAAGTTATCTGGTGCCCATTTGGCCTACTCATGTATTTCTTATCTTTTGTTATTCATATGAGGTGTCCATGACCTTGTGAATGAATGAGTGAAAAGGAAAAAGAAACCTTGGAGAGATCTTGCTGCCATTCCATTATGCTCCATATGTAGCACAATAACAATCAGGCTACTTTTAGATTTTTATATCGGCTTTTCACATGGTTTTTCTATGATTTCGTTGTTGTTGTATTAGCTTGAGGTGTACTAAATAGTATTTCTAGAGTGCACCATTTATAGGCAAATGCTTGATTTTTGTTGGTGGGAACAATCCGAGGGTTGTTGTCTTTCTCTGCATGTGTTTGTGCATGAACATTTGATGCGTATGCATGCATGTGCATGTGCACATGCATGTGCATGTGTATGCATGTGTATTGTGCATGTGCAAAATGCAAGTGCAAGTGCAAGTGCAAGTGCAAGTGCATGTGTGCATGTATGCATGTGCATGTGTACTTGCCCTCTTGATTCTTATTGCCGAGTGGATTTTACTACCACTTAGATGGAGTTTTTGCTCACACTTACAAAGGTATTTGTTTTTAATGTTTTCTTCATTAGCATAATGGTTTTTACAAGGTATTGGTTTCCCTGATTCTACAATGTAGTCTTTGCAAAATCCCCTTGTTTCCTTCCTAAGATTTTTCTTGCATTCAAGTTTAGGCCCTCTGTTTGCTTCCAACTCTTGGATATTCCTCGGCACGGATTGTTCATAGTAGCCCGATTTAGCTTCAATCAACAAATGGATTCTTATGCACAATAACAGCGGATTATTCCGCCCTTTTCCATGTCAATGTAGATCACCAAACATTGGCCAAGAATGCATTTAGATTGTAGGTTTGGAACTTTAATCAAACCGTAAGGTGAATCATGCATTACCTTTAAGCTAGAGATGGAGCATAAAATCATCCGGATTGATAAACAATGGTGTCATTGTGAAAAGAGAAATAGTTGTAGCGAAGTAACAATATGTAGCATAATAACAAGGGGTTTTCTTTGTGTTGCAAACTTTATGACTTTCAGAATAAGGGGATCAATCTGCTCTATCTTTATGGTAAATCTTTACTTTATGTTCTATTTGTTTTATTGTGATCAAATTCAAAAAAGCTCTGGTGATGAAAGCCTCAAATGAATTCTAGTTTTTTCTGGTTTGAATTCTAAAGTTTTTTTGTCACACCCGGGAGGGGTTTTTTTGCAACACAAACCATTAACATCCAACATAAAAATTAAATCCCCAACACATAACAACCAACACATAACAACCATTGACATTAACAATCAACATAATCATTATTGACATTAATTAACACAACCATTGGGTCCAACACATTTAAATTAAAATCCCCTTAAGTGCATATTCACACGGGTGGCGAGGGCAAATGAGCCTTCATAATTGTATTTGCACGCATCTGAAATCAACACCATATAGTATTCTCCGCTTGAAATCTTATAGTATTTTGCTAATCTTGTTATACAAGATAGCAAATTTTGTAATTGCATACCCCACAAACCAGGAACTTTATGTACCGGTATAGATTAAGGAATAAGGGCAATATGCCTATCCAATCCAACGTTGTTCCTGAGTCACCCCCTCAGGTGAATATGCACCCAATCCAAAGGGGGTTTAAGGGGATTTTAATTTTAAATGTGTTGGACCCAATGGTTGTGTTAATTAATGTCAATGGTAGTTATGTGTTGATTGTTAATGTCAATGGTTGTTATGTGTTGGTTGTTATGTGTTGGGGATTTAATTTTTATATGTTGGATGTTAATGGTTTGTGTTGCAAAAAAAATTACAAAGATGAAATTGACAGCCATTTGTTCTCTCGACACGAGATACTCACCTGATTTGTCACATACTCCTCCTCGGAATTAGCAAAGACACATGGGACTGATGGTTTACATACTCCATATGAGTTTATTTTTAGACTTGTTGTCTCTCAATCATGACATGGGAGTCTTTTGAACCAAAGCATTTGTGTGATGTGATCAATAATTAAGGTTATGGTAATGTGACAACAAGAGATTACTCATTAAATGTAGTATAAATGTGGATGAGCTACCGCAGTGGGTGTGTTCGTGGATTTGAAGGAAAGATATCTATATCGAAATGGATTGAGGGAAGGTAATCGAGGTCATTTGTCAAGGTATGCCTCATTCTCCAACACCTTATAGTTTAGATGATAGTTCCTCACATTTTGATGCAAATGACCTTCATGTATTCTTGTTTTGTATTTGCCTTGATTAAGGTGGCATGACACGGCTAAGAGTCTTTCCATATATGTCTAGACCAACTTTATTGTTTCACTCCTCTTGATGTTCTCTTAGATAACATGTCGTAATTCGACAGATTTTGTTGACACCATGTTGCTCAAGCATGCCCATATACACCATGTCACATGCATAGATATCCATGTTTGCTCGCCCAAGGTTTTCCATGAGGTCATATCCGGCTCGGAATCGCATGTTGTTTACTATGGCTCATGACATTAGGCCATCATGGCTACATCCACAAGGTATGCTACCAACCATGTTAGCACTTGCGTACCACCTTCAAAATACAATTTCGATATAATCAAGGCATTTTGACATCCATGCCGGTGAGCATAGCGAAACAACCAATATTAATGATAGAAGATTGCGAAGGCATCCGCCGGATAAATGAAGATCCTACATCGTATGGCGGAATTTGTTCAAAGGCTTGGCTAGCCTCCTCTAATAGACCTTTCCATGCTTCCATGATAGCAAGTTTCTTTTTAGAAATGTGCTTAACAAGATCAAATGCCTCCTCGACAAGAGTTCCGCAAGCATGGAATTCAACTAACTACATTCTTGTCCGCATTTCCTCCATCAATTGAATGGCCTCCTTCGGGCTTGCCTTTCTTGACATGTGCGTAAATCATAAAATTTAATGAAAACCGATTAAGATGAGGCATCCGCTTAAAGATAGCAAAGACCTCTTTTGATGTATCCTTTGGCAAACACAAAAGTGAAAGCATGGTTATCCATGAAACCATGTTTTGTTAAAGCATATCTAAAGAAGTCTAGGGCTTCACCGGAATATCCATTTTCAATAAAACCTCGAGCATAGCTATCCATCCGAAAATAACATCTAGAGATTAGACTTTGCCGGGTGTATGTTCAAGGATTTCTACAGCATTTCAAAGTTTGCATGATTTTACAAAGGCCCCGATCATGGCATTCCCTAGAGCTGCATCTGACATGAATTATATAAAAGGATGCATAGCCTTCAAAATAACCTTTGTTGCAATAATGCCAATAATTATGGCGTGCAAAAATGAGGAGACTGCATGCTCACATCATCATGCATTGCCCTTGATTCATGCAAAGCTCACATTTGCCATAATACATCCGACAAAGAGATTCCTTAGAAGCTTATTCTAATCTAGCCTAAATTTCATAAATGTGTTCAACACGCTGCCCTCCTCTGAAAATCCTTCTCATCCCCACACCGCCAAAAGCATCGCGAAAAATACAAATGAGAACATCATTAGAAAGGTCCCAAAATCACTTAAGTCTGCATATTCATAGATCGGATTCAAATATACTTGGGCATTTCTTTTCCAAATTAACATCCAACATTACGATGCCCATTGACTAAGAAAGAGATAGAGGTTCATACATATGGTATGACAGCCGGTCATGATAATTCTTTTTTCAACACACCGCCAATATCTTGAGCAAATCCTTCCGAAAGCATGCGAAAAAATACAAATGAGAACATCATTAAAGGTCCCAAAATCCACTTAAGTCCGTGGGCTTGTCAGTATTGGAGATCTATGACTAAGCGCCTCACGGATCCTCGCAGAACCAAACACATTGTAAGCTCCTATAATGCGCCATGTATTTTCAAGATCTTGAATTTGGTATTGATTACCTCGAATGTATTTGGCCGGATTCTTGGGCCGCTAAATCATTTTAACGTTTGAACCATAACCATTGATAAATTAATCTTAATGTTAAACTCTAATTAAACATGAATAAATATTGCTCAAACAAAGGAATAACTATTGGCTATGAAAAAAATGCCCACTTATACCCGAAAAAAACCAGCTTAAAACCTAATATTATGTCTAGACTTTACTTCCTAAACTTGTGGCTCTAATTATGTTTAGGACATTACTTCCAAAATGTCCGAGGATTATGATCTCATATTAAACATTGTGGTGACCTCTTCTGCAAACTTCACAACAACATTCTTTTCGGTAAGGCATAAATAGGGTTGTATCTTTTCTATTTTTCTTTTCGCATCAACAAGAAATAAATAAGATCAAGCGACGATTTTTCTTTTCCCTATACCGAATATCAAATTTATTTTCAAGATGAGAAGAAGCCAAGACATTTTATAAAACCACTTTCACATTTTATAAAAACGACTTAACTATAACTTACTAATTCTGAAATTTAATTTCAATGAAAAGCCCAAAGAATGCCGGGCACTTTTCTAGTATTTTATATAATAAAATTATCTTGTGGGCATGTATGTCATGCATCAAACATAATGCTCTGGACAGCCATCGGCATGCCATGTGTGCTTTTTAATGCTTAAAAGGTGCTATAGGCGCTGCACGCTTGAAAACGCCGGAAGATATGGGGCAGAACTTCTTGGATCACCTTTACGGAGATCACCGGATCGAGTTTTAGGTGCACGCTTCATCTCCTCCTCGACTCTAAACAAGACAGTATATTATTGTTTCCTTCCTTTTGCACTCTTGCATGCATTGTCGCCGCTTGTTTTCGCGGGCATGCATTTTTACGTAATCCGGTTCCTCTAGAGTTTGCACAAGATGTCGAGGAGATCCTGGCCCCTCATACCGAGAAGGCTAAGATATGGGTGGATTAAATCGCTAAGCTTCATGGATAATAGTAATATTTGTGGTCCTCCGACATCCTTCACCTTCTATTTTCTTTACATATCCGTGGAGACCGTTGTTCTCAAGAATGAAATCTTACAAGAGGAGGGAAAAATAGCATGATGAGAATGTTAAG